>CM044394.1:40277500-40720000 GCA_024322285.1 Musa beccarii
GGGTGCAACAACTAGGTTCCAAACCTTGTTGGAGTACATGGAATCCATTTCTGAATTTATGGCTTCTTGCCATTTCCTGGAGTTTATGCTCATAATAGCCTCCTCATAGGTCTGAGGATCCTCAATATCCTCTCTTCTAATATGTCCCACATATCTCTCAGAAGGATGAGATACTCTACCGAACCTACGTAAAGTTAGAACTTGTGCACTAGATACCTGAACAGACTCTGGTTGTGGAATGATGCTTAAGCTAGGTTCTCCAACCTCACTCAACTCTATCACACTCGCACTGTCTCCACCAAGAATGTGTTTCTTCTCAAGGAACACTGCTCTCTTAGCTATAAAGACCTTTTGGTTCTCAAGGTGATAGAAATAATACCCACAAGTTTCCTTGGGGTGTCCCATGAACTTGCACCGTTCCGTCTTGGATTCCAACTTGTCGGGGTTGTGTCTCTTGACGTGGGCAAGGCAGCTCCAAATCTTAACAACCTTATCAGGCTTCTTCCTATTCCATATCTCATACGGAGTAAACATTACTGACTTAGTTGGAATTCTATTCAAAAGGTAAGTTGCAGTCTCTAGGGCATATCCCTAGAATGAGATGGTTAGGTTGGCAAAACTCATCATGGAACGCACCATGTCAAACAGTGTGCGATTCCTCCTTTCTAATACACCATTAAGTTACGGTGTATAAGGAGGTGTCCATTGGGATAAAATCCCATGGTCTTTAAGGAACTGGATGAAATCTATACTCAAGTATTCACCTCCTCGATCTGATCGAAGGGTTTTAATACTGTTTCCATTCTGATTCTCCACTTCATTCTTATATTCCCTAAATTTCTCAAAAGCCTCAAACTTGTACTTCATCAAGTACACATATCTGTATCTTGAAAAATCATTAATGAAAGTAATGAAGTAGGAGTAACCACCTATGGCATGAGTCGACATGGGACTAAATACATTATTATGTATGAGTTCCAGTAACTCAGTGGCTCTCTCCACAGTTCCACTAAATGGAGAGTTGGTCATCTTTTCGCGAAGGCAAGATTCACAAGTTGCATATGACTTATAGTCAAATGGATCTAGATATCTATTCTTCAGCAACTTTTAAATCCTTTCCTCATGGATGTGACCTAGCCTATAATGCCACAAATATGCATTGTTCACCATTTCTCGTTTCCTCTTAGACTCACTTACACTTATGATATATAGAGCTGTATCTAGCATAAATAAACCATTATGCAATATTCCTCTCGTGATGATCTCATCATCTAATATTATTGAACAACCATTGTTCTCAAAAACTAATTTATATCCACTAACTGTCAAATATGAAATGAAAATAATATTTTTGATAATAGAAGGAATATAATAACATGCATCTAATGCAATAATAGCTCCACCAGGAAGATGTAAGGTGACCTTGCCAACAGCCACTACAGCAACCTTTGCTCCATTGCCTATCTTAAGGTCCATCTCGCCTCTCTTCAATCTCCTAGGTCCTGCCAGAACCTGCAATGAATTATAGATTTGATAAGCACTCCGGTATCCAATACCTATGTGTTATCATAAGATTCACGACAAATGGAGGCTGATCATGAATGTACAAGAAGCTTCTCCAAGCCAGTTTCACCCTCTTTGCAAGGTACTCTTTGCAGTTCCTCTTCCAGTGCCCATCTTTGTCGTAGTGGAAGCACTGGCCTTTTTCTTTTGTTGGGTCTTTCTTGACAACTTTTGCCTTACCCATTTTGCCTTTGCTCTTGCCCTTCTTAAGGGACTTCTCAACCTTCCTTTTCTTTCTAGTCTTACCAGCATAAAGGACTGGCTTCTCTTTCTTGATAGTGCTCTCTGCTTCTCTTAACATATTGAGGAGCTCTGGGAGGGTCACATCAAGTTTGTTCATATTAAAATTTATTATGAACTGAGAAAAGGAATCTGATAGGGACTGAAGCATAAGATCTACACATAGGTTATCCTCTAGGACCATTCCTAGACCTATAAGTTTCTCGATCCACTCAATCATCTTAAGGACATAGTTCCAAACTGATGTCCCCTTAGTCATCCTGGCATGGAAAAGACTCTTTGATATCTCATATCGCTAAGTTCTTCCCTGTTCCTCAAATAATTTGTGGAGATGCAAGAGTATGGAATTAGAATCCATATTTTCATATTGCCTCTGTAACTCAGTAGTCATAGAGACCAATATATAACATTGAGCAAGAGTGGAATCATCTATGTACTTCACATAACGAGCGATCTCATTCTTGCTTGCCCCTTCGTCAAGTGTAGGGATCACTGTATCAAGGACGTACGTGATTTTCTCCACTGTGAGAATAATTCTCAGATTGCGAATCCAATCCATATAATTTAGACCAGTGAGGCGATTGGCATCAAGTATGCCACGTAAAGGATTTGAAAGCGATATTTTTCTGAAAATAAAGATGTAACAAAAATAAATAACATGTAAACTTTATAAAAATTAAATAATTAAGATAAGGACTTTTGTCTTAATGTTCTCCCACTAATTTTTTATAAGACATACAACACCCTCTGGTATGTAAATCGGAGACCCCCGACGGATCTCTAATGGGGATTGGGATCCAATCGACGTCTTAACGTAACTTCGAGGGACTCGACCAATCATGTTAAGCCCGTAAAGGTAGGCAACTCTTGCCAATCACAACTCCTTATGATGGCCGTCTGCTCGGCCAGCCGAACCACCATGGCCTCGAGGGACTCGACCAACCATGATAAAGAAAGCCCAAGCCATCACCATCATCGGAGTCTTACAAGATGAGTCGATTTGATGATATACGGCCGCGACCGGTTTCGACCAAGCATACCATGTACTCGCAGGTTAGTCTCGAGGACTCGACCAACTCATCCTATCTAGGAATCGATTCATGCACTCTATAATGATGGAAGGCCACGTGGGTCAATCTAATTGCCTCATGTTTAAACATCCGAGCCTAAATATTATTAATAGAGGAGATTTTGATTTGGTCTCCTAACATAATGTATCACACACATACATATTTAATATATATATATATATATATATATATCTACATCGTATGTAAATATATATATTTAGTTGGTATATAATCAATCACGCATCACATGAGCAATCAAACTAGATGATCATGGGTCACATCCTAATGTGCGGCGGCCCATATATAACAATGGGCACAATCACTCATATCAAGATCTATGTGTGCATCGGAACAAGCCATCTCCATGCCTCCGTGATCGCTTTGAGATCTCGCATTCAGCTCGCTGCAGCGGTCGCGCGGCATGTCAACGCATCTCCATATGTTGAATCATCCATCTCGGCCTTGTGAGTCTTGCTATCATTTTCACGCTCCCACTATGCCTCTTCATGTAATTACAATAAAATTACAGGCACGCAGGCTCGATAATAAACGAGAAAAATATAAGCTCGCACGCCCAATAATAATAATCACATGTACACACATCATATCAAACGGTCCATGATCATCTGTCCACATCATACATCACATGTATATATTATTATATATAACTACTAAATAAATAATAATAGTTAATTAAATATTTTAATTAACTAATATTTTTTTAAAATCAGGGACATAAAGGATATTTTGGTCTTTTGACCAAAAGGATAAAACTAGAATTTTTAAAATTGTGAGGGGTATTTTGATAATTTTGTTAAAAGGGACAAATCGAAATTTCTAAAATTTTGAGGGGCAAAAATGTCTTTTGCCTCGAAAAACCCTAATCCCTCCCTAAGCAGGCCAGAACCCCGGGTAGCATTGAAGGGCTTGAGGGATAAGGCGGCGCCAGGCAGCTACCCCTCGCTGGCGGTGCCGCGTCATGCGCTGCGACCAAAAATAGCCTAAAATTTTGGCCCAAAGTTTGAGATGGGGGTGCGACGTGCGCGCCATGATGCGGCTGCGGCGCGGCGCCCTTTCATGCCAAAACCATTTCCATGGCACCACTGAACCCCGGTTTCACGGACTTAGCTGGTTTTGCCTAAGCCGTGCGGCACCAATGCGTATCACCGCAAAGGTCGACCTCCCGAAATCTCCTACAATCCCTTAGGACCAAAGAAAGAAAGCGGGGACAGAGAAAGCGCTTCACACGGGATCCGCAAGCCACTCTTTTAGTAAACACTTTATAGCCAATGCACATTCCAACAATGGATATCACAAGCTCAGAACAGTTGCACAACAAAGGTATAGATTTGGTCCACTACAGACCGAATTCTATTACAAGTATTCCCTCGACACGTACTTTATGTACAAGCCTACAATGGCTGTCAAACTCACTCAAATAGGGCATTTTGCCTTTGGCAAGCCCTTTACAAGCTTTACAAGTGACAACCAACCAAAAGGGACATGGACAAGCACAAGCATTACACCGAACAAGCCGTTTACAATTTTGTCCGTGACATTCTCCCCACTTATTCCTTCGACGTCCTCGTTGAAGCCTTTCTTTGTATTTGCAACTTCTTTTCTTTGTTGGATCTTTGATCTTTACGCTCCTGCTGCGATCGCCCTTGGCTCCCATTTGTTCTCCGCTTGTTGTTGTTGAGTCGTCGAACTTTAATCCGCCATCTTTGCTTCAACTCGCCAATGACTCGACTTTGGTGTGGGGTTGGCGAGTTGTCTTGATCCTTGTTGGTTCTTGCGGATTCATCGATGAAGGAAAAAGACCATCTTTGATATGCGCTTGATCTTCAAATTCTTCTTGTCTCTTGAACTGGATAGATGCTTGTTGGAGCTTTAACGAGCATGCCTCGCAACCTTTAAATTTTACAAGTCCTTCCTCGTAAAATTTGCCCATCGAATCTTCTTCCACTTAGTTGTCTTGAAGGGTCTTCACATCATTTGTGCAGAGCTCCTCTGTTTGGATAACTAAGAGAGCTGGAATACTGGAGTTTCGCCCATTCTCTTGGGAGTTGAGAAGGCAAAGGTTACTTGACTTCGCCCGCCTCCTCGAGGTTGTACTTCGTGCGTCAAAGTAGTTCTTGGACTTCACTTTGCTCTTAGCTCACACTTCCAAAGCACTTGAAGTGTTTGCAATCCTTCTTTTGAGTCGACTCTCGTGATTCACCTTCTCATTGCCATTGAACACTGGAATGCAAGAAGTTATCACTCCAACAGAGTAAGTCTCGATAGATTTGGTCGCCTTTGGGATTGTACCGCCTTCTCCATCATTTCTTTCACCGACTCCTCTGAGTAGTAAAGGTACAGACACAGCGTCTTGTCTGCTCGATCCTTGGTCATGCACTCTTGCATCGACCCGAAGTCCTTCACTCACGGCTATCTTGATAGAAAGTCATTGACATTGGTCTTACGAAGTTCTCTGGCCTTCGCCCTTCAGCCTTGTCTTGGTACATGGAGTTTGCCAAAGCATTCTCCTCCTCCACGGCCCATATCACGACCAAGTGCTCTCCCTCTAAGAGAGCAAGGGATTGATGACTCCCCGGAAGTCCCGCCTCAGTGGTACCATGGCATTGCGACGCCAATGGCACTACTATCCGTTGTCTCGCATCTGCATCCCTTCTTCGTGATCGGTAGATCTGCCTCTGCGGCATTGTGACACTCCTCTGAGTTCACCTTCAATCTAACCGATGACTGATATTGGGTAGCTGAGTCCCTCTTGGACTCGTCATTGCTTCCTCGCCCTTTTCGACCCACAGCCCGACACCTCTGTGTTCTCCGAGTAGTTCCACTTGGTCGCTGGAAAGACAGACTACAACTCCCATGTATGGCCACCGCCACACATGTTGCAGGACTTGCACCATTTCTGTTCTCCTTAGCTTCATTGGCTGCAATGTTCGCTTACTCGGCCTTGTCCTCTGACTTGCCGGGCTCCCTTAAGCGAATGTGAGCTCAAGTAGTTCCACTCTTCAGCGGCTCGATCATACCTCTATATGATCCGGTCCCCAAATGGGACTCCCTGGTATTTGCATCTGAACTTCTTCCTTGAGAGTGCACGGCCCCATAAGTGATGTCCAAGGCTTCCATTCAATGCAACATTCGGTGCACTTACGGAAGACCCGCCTCTGCGGTACCATGGCATTCACTTTGCTTGAATCCATAGCTCTTCTTACCGTCGTGTTGTTCACCAACTTGGAGCTCCTTGTCGCGCTCCCGGTCATATCTCTATACGATGACCATGTCCCTCTCACGGGACACACTTGTGTGTGTCGTCTTGCCACGAACCATTCCACCACGATCTGCTTTGCATCATGTCGCCGCTGGTGACATCTCCTGCATTCGATCCTGTGGTATGAACTCGAACTGCGATATCTCCATGTGTGGACTCCGCCAACACATCGCGGGGCCTTCGCCGACCGATTCTGTTCGCTCCTTTGGCAATCGACCTTCGTCCACCCACTCTCGGGTCACACTCGGACGAAGCCTAGCTCTAGGACAATCCATTGCCTAGCAGCTCCTCTGAAGTCCCCTGACTTCGCTGAAATAGATGCACCATTGCCTGGATCCTGGGACTCTGCCCCTACTAGCACAATCTCCGCTGCGCACCGCTTTCATCACGGCAACACGAATGGCAACACCGTGGCATATTCTTCAAAGTAATTGCCTCTGCATCCTCTTGCCCGTGTCAAGGCCTTTTGACACCAACTTTGCCTCAAACAAGCTGCGTCGCCTTAGAATCTCCACCAAATGCTTCATCGAGATAAAGTGCATGTGCCTCAAAGCTCCCTTGTCTTTGGCACTATGCAAGGCAGTCGGCTCCATCTGAATATGAAACCCATGGAGCGACATGATCCGATTCTGCCTCTGCAAGAGTCCATGTCCTTGACCTCTGTCTAGGAAAGCTCCAAGCCTCCGCTCCACATTCCATCTTCTAAACCAACTCCCTTCATGCGGCTGGGTACTTCACCAAGTTACCCCAAGTTGCTTTGCTTCTCGATTTGCATTGCGTTGATGGTGGCCCTCACGCCACCATTCCATGGGTTAGCCCTCTGTTGAGACCGATCTCACTATCGGCTCAAGTGTGCCTTCACTTTGTGTTGCCCACAGGTTGCTCCCCACTTGATCTCGCTGTCGTCCACCAACGCATCACCACTAGCGAGATCATGCGATGACTCCTTACCGCTCACTCGATCCATCGAGCTTTGTCTTGAGGTACTCCTCAAGCTAGTGCGGTTCATTGCGCATAATTCGCCTCTGAGAAGCCGGGACTTATCCCTCCTGGATATCCCCCGTTGGAGCAACTTCTCTCTTCGCATCCTTCCCTTAGGAAGTTTTGGAGACCACTATCCTCTTGGACTACTTCGCCTCTGCTGAACAAACTGTGCACAATTCTGCCATTGCAAATGCACTTGCTAGATTGTGACACTTCACCAATACACTCGCATGCTTTGCACCCCTATGGGTCTAGCAACATGCTGAACCTGCTGCACACTTCAGCATCTTACGAAAGTATCCTGCACATGTCGAAGAGAAAGTTTCAATGCTCCATGGCGCCGACCTTCGGTCGCCTTGGGATGGCCACGGACAGTCCATCGTCCGCATGCAAGCCCTTGCATGAGTATCGAATTCCTTGAGTTTGCAATTCCCCTGAGCTCTGTGAGCTTTGCACAACTCTTTCGATCATTGAACAACCCACTCCGCCTTGCACGGTCTCATCCTTTGCCAAGCACTCCGCTTGCTTTGAGCACCGTCAAGTTTGGGTGTTAACATCGAGCCACTGCTCGAACTCAGCCATCCTGACCTTTGTGCGCTCCGCAATTCTTCTTAGCTTGTTGTACTCGTGGTGCCTCGCTAGGTCCCCCACGTTTGCATGCTAAGTGTTTGTAAGTGGGCTTGTCCACTCGATACCAAGCTATCACGGACTTAGCTGGTTTTGCCTAAGCCGTGCGGCACCAATGCGTATCACCGCAAAGGTCAGCCTCCCCGAAATCTCCTACAATCCCTTAGGACCAACGAAAGAAGGCGGGACAGAGAAAGCGCTTCACACTGGATCCACAAGCCACTCTTTTAGCAAACACTTTATAGCCGATGCATATTCCAACCATGGATATTACAAGCTCAGAACAGTTGCACAACAAAGGTATAGATTTGGTCCACTACAGACCGAATTCTATTACAAGTATTCCTCGTCGTACTTTATGTACAAGCCTACAATGGCTGTCAAACTCACTCAAATAGGGCATTTTGCCTTTGGCAAGCCCTTTACAAGCTTTACAAGTGACAACCAACCAAAAGGGACACGGACATGCATAAGCATTACACCGAACAAGCTGTTTACAATTTTGTCCGTGACAGAGCGGCGTCGCCACTGCATGCAGGTGCAGTGCCCACAGGCGTTACCCCGTGGGCTCCCTACCGGCACCCTTGTGGCGCTACCCCGTGGGCAGGCGCCACCTCCTCTAGCGGCCTTGCCCCCCACGAGGACGCCCCTATGGGTGGCTGTAGGCGCTGCTTGCATAGTCGCGGGAGCCGTCGGTCGCCCCTGCGGGCACCGTTGGCCCCTTGCAGGCAGGATGCTTGCGGAGGCAGCCTACAAGCACTGCCTGCCTAGCAACCAATGCCGGCCACCGGCGGCCCCTGCATGCACAGCCATGGCTACAAGCAGCCTTTGGCTATTCTGCGAGCGCAGTAAGGGCAGCAACTGTTGCTGCCCTTCCTCACCACTTTTGCGTCAACGATTTTGATGATAAAATTATTCTAAATCACAAAACCCATAGTTTAAGATCCGATCTTCGCACTAACAACCTGGCTCTGATACCACTGTTGAGAAATCCATAGGGGGCAACATCTCATGTGTAGCGGAAGAACAGAATTATTTCCAGGAAAGGTTCCGTCATCGTGCGAAGATCGGTGCATTAAAACAAATCCACGAAAACTGCATGTGTAAAAGAAAATACCTAGGGAGATCATATATCCCTGAATCCCTACAGATCTATATAAGAGGATGAAGAAGGTCATGCGTCCTCCTCTCTAGCAGTATCAACACGGCAGGGACTACAATGATGCTCCTCTCTTGGAAGAGGAGAACAGAAGGTGGCCACCAAAAAGAACTCCAAACCTATGGAGCTTTGGTTCCCTCCTATTTATAAAGGCCCCTTGTAAACCCTAATGGATCTTACCCTATTGGGTATTGAATCTCCATCTAATTACCCAAGCCTCTTGGATTAGTGGGTCTCTACCCAATAATATCTTATTAGCAATTATTGGATCTCATTTGAGGATCCAATAATTCAGGGGCTTAATGGATATCCAATAAGATAGGGGCACCAACAGATATCTCATATCTGAACCTCTACTCGTCGCAACACCTACCATATGTGTGTGACTCTCTAGGCCCAATATCGAGCTGGCTATGAGTGATACTTGTCAGAACTCTTTTTGACTCAGTAAATTATTATCTCTATAATAATACACCCAACTCATCGACTACGGACGTACTAGGCCACTATGCTACAATCTCCTTAGGCGATACAGGGGAATCCAATCCTTTGGACCTATCTGTCCTTAGTTACCATGTATCTATAGTCCCTCATCCATCTAATATCCCAGAGACCCTATACCGGGCATGGTGCTATCAGGTCCATACGATCTCTTCTTGAATCTTACTCTAGTCAGATTCTCCCGAAGAACTCTTTCTCTCTCAATCCGAATAACCTTGGCTAGGGATTTGTTTGAGCAAGAATACATGGGATATTTCTCTCATGATACCGAGAGCGGATGATCCTCTATTTACACTCAATAGCCCTAGTAAAGTTGGCTACTACTCCTAATAACCGGCTGTACTAGATCTGAAACT
Source organism: Musa beccarii (assembly GCA_024322285.1). NCBI lineage: Eukaryota > Viridiplantae > Streptophyta > Magnoliopsida > Zingiberales > Musaceae > Musa > Musa beccarii. Next base: position 40,287,281 of record CM044394.1, read on the forward strand.
TCCAAACCTATAACTCCGATATCAAAGAGTGGAGTACTCATATAGGACATCCTTGGTGTCTCAAGTCTAAGGACCAGATACACTATTGGAACTACAGAATCGCTGTCTGACATGAGGTATCAATAACCATCCAGCATTTCATAGGCGGATGAATCAGTGAACTCATTCCCCAATGAGCACCTGCACTGTATCCTTAGTGTCCCCACACGAGTAGCTATGAGATCAACTACCTTCATCATATGGACGGGTATACAGCACACTATTTTGTCCGGATATCTCGATGTCCCTCTCGAGTAACCTATAACCAGGATTATTTAGGGTCTGTGTTTGAAGGTGAATCAGTCTCATTATCGTGATCTCATCACGATCTGATTCCTATTACACAGATCCAAGGACATCATAATATATGCAACACACAAGATAAAGTGATAAAATGCCTGATAATAATAAGCAAAAGAAAGAGTGCATATCAAGTCACAAGTGCCATCACTCATGTGATTGGCTTGAAGGGCACATATGACTAGCACTCTAGCCTCGCTCAACTCTTTCATGCTCCCATTGTCTGCACCAAGAATGTGTTCCTTCTCAAGGAATACTACTCTCTTAGCTACAAAGACCTTTTGGTCCTTTGGGTGATAGAAATAATACCTATAAGTTTCCTTGGGGTATCTCACGAACTTGTACCATTCCATCCTAGATTTCAACTTATCGGGTATGTGTCTCTTAACATGGGCAGGGCAGCCCCAAATCTTAACTACCTTAAGATTGGGCTTCTCTTTCCATATCTCATATGGTGTAGATACCACCGACTTAGTTGGAACTCTGTCCAGAAGGTAAGCTATGGACTCTAGGGCATATCCCTAGAATGAGACGGGTAGGTCAACTCATCATGGACTGCACCATGTCTAATAGTGTGCAATTTCTCCTTTCGGATACACCATTGAGCTAAGGTGTATAAGGAGGTGTCTATTGGGACAGAATTCGTTGGTCCTTAAGGAACTGGGTGAACTCTATACTCAAGTACTCACCTCCTCGATCTGATCGAAGAGTCTTAATACTCTTTCTAGTCTGAACCTCTACTTAATTCTTATACTTCCTGAATTTCTCGAAGGCTTCGAACTTGTACTTCATCAAGTACATGTATCCGTGCTTAGAGAAATCGTCAATGAAAATAATGAAGTAGAAATAACCACTGATAGCTTGAGTTGACATGGGACCACATACATCACTATGTATAAGTACCAACAACTTAGTGGCTCTCTCTCCAATTTCACTAAATGGAGAGTTGGTCATCTTTCCATAAAAGCAAGGTTCGCAAGTCGTATATGACTTATAGTCAAATGGATCTAGGTATCCATCTGTTAACAACTTTTGAATCCTTCCCTCATGGATATGACCTAGCCTATAATGTCATAGGTATGCATTGTTCACCTCATCTCGTTTCCTCTTGGACTCACTTATATTCATGATATGTAGAGTAGTGTCTAGCATAATCAAACTATTATGCAATATTCCTCTCGTGATGATCTCATCATCCTTAAGAATTAAACAACTATTGTTCTCAAAAACTACTCTATAATCATTCAATGTCAAACATAAAATGAAAATAATATTTTTGATAATAGAGGGAACAAAATAATATGCATCTAATGCAATAGTAACTCCACCTAGCAGATGTAGGGTGACCTCGCTAATAGCAATAGCAACAACTCTTGCTTCATTGCCCATCTTAAGGCCCATCTTACCTCTCATCAATCTCCTAGGTTTTGCCAGAACCTGCAATGAATTATAGATATGATAAACACTATCGGTATCCAATACCTATTTGTTATTATATGAGTCTGACAAATAGAGACTAATCATGAATGCTTATCTGAAGCTTCTCTAAGCTTCTGTTTTGCTTTCTCTACACACATACATCTCTATGTCGTAGATAAGATAACGAATCGCGATATAGGTGAGTCTTGAGGGACTCAATCAACTCAACCTACACCCGAAATCGATTCCTACCTATAACGATGGAAGGCCACATGGGTCAATCTAATTGCCTCACGTTTACCGACTTAATATTATCGAGAAAGGGGATTTTTTTAATTTGATCTCCTAGTATGACATGTCACACATATACATATTATATATCTACATCGCATGCAAATATATATATATATATATATCTAGCAGGTGTATAAGCAATCACACATCACATGAGTAATCATACCAGATGATCATGGACCATATCCTAATATGATCAAGCCTGAGCCAATGGGTGCAATCACTCATATCAAGATCTATGTGTGCATCGGTGCATCTCCAGTGATCGTCCATCTCGCTTCGTCGGTTCCGTCGGTATCTCAACGCATCTTCATACATCGGATTATCCGTCTCGGCCTCCTAGGTCCCGTTATTACTTCTACGCTTCCGCTGTGCCTCCTCATGTAATTATAACATAATTACAAGCACGCAGGTCAGATAATAAATAAGAAAAATAGAGGCTCACAAGCCCCAATAATAATAATCACATGTACACACACATCACATCACATGGTCCATGATCATCTATCCACATTATACATTACATATATATGTTATTGTATAGGACTACTAGATAAATAATAATAGTTAATTAAATATTTTAATTAACTAATATTTTTTCTAAAAACAGGGATATACATGGAATTTTTTGAATTATGAAGGGTATTTTGGTCATTTTGGTATAGGCGGTATCACCGCTTTTGTTGTGCGGTACCACCGCTTATAGCACTGATAATTGGCGATACCATCGTCCGGTCTAGATGGTACCATTGCCTATAGACTAACATTGGACGGTACCATCGCCTATGTGTAGTACCACCACCTATAGTTCGGAAAAGTACGTTTTTGACTTTTCCAACTCATAGGCGGTTCCACCGCCAGTTTGATAGTGCCACCACCTGAGCCAATATTTGGGTCATTGAATGGGCCTCCTAATGGGCCCAAATCAGCCCCAACTTAGGCCCAATAGGCTCCTAATTGAGTTAACATGGTTCCACCAAACTCAATTACAACCTAAACTATTTTGATTAAGAGATAATTGATTACAAGCATGAATCCTATATTGTCCGGCATGTCATTGGTTCATCTGATGCTTGATAGAACCCCAGAGGAATTCTATGTATGATCTTTGAGGGGGATCAACCCTTGAAACACTATAGGGGTTCCACCTTCCAAGTAGCCTAGTGGCTGCAATTATAGATGATTCTTCTTATTCCCAAGAGATGGAGGCTACATGCTTATATAGAGCTCCAAACCATAGCCCTAGGGGCTACTTCCTAAGTGAACCACCTAATTTGCCCTCAACCTTAGTGGGCTGGCCTAGTAACAAGGGGGGCGGCGGCTAAGAAGCCCAAAGACCCAAATATAAACCCTAGCCTCTCTTCTTTATAGGATAGAGGTAGCTAGGTGGGGTTTATTACACTCTCACAGGGTTTTTATTAGCTACTATATGGTTGAGTAGAACCCAACCCTACTAGGGTCCTATCAAGCCCACCCTCTTCAAATCAGCCTTGTCCTCAAGGTTGGGGTTCTATGAACTTAGGGAATCGGGTCTTCAGCTCCTCATATGATTCTCATATGATATCTTCGAGTGGTAAATTAGTCCAATGTACTAGTACTTCAGTAGAGGGACGTCGATGACACATCATGATTCTACGGTCGAGGATGGCTTGTGGTTGGGCTTAAATATTTCCATCATCAGTGGTGTTAGGCAGTTGGATCTAGGGTGACTCATGTTCTCCTAACTTGGGCTTCAAACATGACATGTGGAAGATAGGGTGAATTTTGGCATCTTCAGGTAATTTAAGCCTATACGCCACAGCTCCAATATGCTTTATGATCTGATAAGACCCATAAAAATATGGAGATAGCTTCATGGAGGCTCATGTGTTGATAGAGAACTGCTTGTATGGCTGTAGGTGAAGATAAACCTAATCTCCTATTGAAAATTCTCTTTCACTTTGTCATGTGTCGGCTTGCTGTTTCATTCTAGCTTGAGCGGTAGAGAGATTATCCTTTAGCAATTGTAGGAGTTCGTCCCTGTCAATTAGATCTTGGTCGACCTGATCTACCTTGGCTGAGCCAATTACATACTTTAGAATCATAGGGGCCGGCCGACCATACATTTTGTAAATGAATGATATGTAGTATTATACCACCATTCGATCCAGGAAGCCATTTCCTCCACTCTTTCGGTTGGTCACTGGCAAAACACTGAAGGTACGTCTCTAAACACCTGTTCACCACCTCTGTTTGGCCGTTAGTTTGTGGATGATATACTGTACTCATCTTGAGTTTGGTGCCCTGCAATTGGAATAACTCAGTCAAAAATTTACTAGTGAAGACCCTGTTACGATCACTTACAATGGACCTTGGCATCCCATCAATTTAACAATATTTTCTATGAAAATCTGAGCAATACTAGCAGCAATGTAGGGATTTCGTATAGCACAAAAATGAACATATTTCGTAAGTCGATCAACCACCACGAGGATTGTGCTTTTACCTTTGGAAGGTGGTAGCCCTTCAATATAATCCATGGAGATGTCAGTCCACACTGAGTCCGATATGGGTAGCGATTGTAGTTTCCCTGGACTCACCACTATTTCACTATTTTGCTGTTGATATACATCACATTGTGCCACGTATTCAGAAATAAATTTTTTCATCCCTCTCCAATAAAAATTTTGCTTCACTCTTTTGTAGGTTCTCAGAAATCTAGAGTATCCTGTTGAAGGTGTGGAGTACATTTCGTGCAGAATAACTTTGATGCAAGGGGAGTCGGGTGTAAGCACAATACGACCTTTGTAGCGTGGGTCCCTCGAATCCTAAGTATAGTGAGCTATTATGCCTGGATCCTCCTGTAATTTTTTAATGATGTTGCTGGTCTTTGGGTCTTTCTTCCATTCCTCCCTAATGTTCTCAAGGAAGCCGGTGGTAGGAAGGGAGACGATTGAAAATTCAGCTTGCTTAGGTAGCCGTGAGAGTGCATCTACAACAACATTTTCTTTCCCCATTTTTGTAAATAATTTCATAATCAAATCCTAGAAGTTTGGTTACTCATTTTTGCTGCTCCGATGATGATATCTTCTGCTCTAAAAAGTACTTGAGGCTTCTATGGTCGGTTTTAATCTGAAATCGTCGGCTGATTAGGTAGGGTCTCTACTTTATTACTGCGTGCACAATGGCAAGCATCCCCCTATCATAGATAGACATTTTTTGATGGGAGGGAGACAATGCTTTGCTAGTGTATGCGAGCAGTCGACCCTCTTGCATGAGAACAACCCCAATTCCAACTCTAGATGCATCGGCTTCAATGATGAAGGGTCAGCTGAAATTTGGTAATGCTAGCATCGGCGTCGTCATCATGGCTATCTTAAGTTTATCGAAGGCAACAGAAGCTTTGTCCGACCATTGGAAGGCATCTTTTTTCAGTAGAGAAGTGAGGGGTGCATTGATCTTCCCATAGTTCTTCACGAATTTTCGGTAGTAGCCCGTTAGTCCAAGGAACCCACGCAGCAATTTCACATTTGTAGGTTTCGGCTAGCTCTGCATTGCCTCAATTTTTGTTGGGTCTACTGCCACTCCTTCTTTTGATATTATATGCCCAAGGTATTTTACTTTTTCCTGGAGAAAGCTGCACTTTGATAGTTTAACAAAAAGAGTATTCTCCTGAAGGATCGTCAGAATAGACCGCAAATGCTGAAAGTGAGTCTCAAGAGAAGGGCTGTAAATGAGAATATCATCAAAAAATACCAGCATGAATTTGTGAAGAAAGCTCTGAAAAATATCGTTCATGAGACTTTGGAAAATTGAAGGAGCATTAGTGAGTCTAAAAGGCATTACCAAGAATTCATAGTGGCCGTTATGAGTGCGGAAAGCTATTTTTGGGATGTCGTCTTCACAGACCCGAATTTGGTGGTAACTGGATCGGAGGTCCAATATCATGAAGACTCGAGCTCCTCTTAACTCATCAAGAAGTTCATCGACCACTGGTATTGGGTACTTATCCTTGACAGTGATGCCATTTAAAGCTCGGTAGTCGATGCACATCTGCCAAGTTCTGTCCTTCTTGCGTACAAGTAGTACTGGTGAGGAATAGGGGCTGTAGCTTGGCCGAATCACCCTTGTTTCAAGCATCTCCTTTATGATCTTCTCAATCTCATCCTTCTAGAGGTGAGGATAGCAGTATGGCTGAGTATTCACTGGTGGTTTTCCCGAAAGAATTAGAATTTGGTGGTCATGTTGCCGAGTAGGAGGAAGACCGCGCGGTTCGGTAAAAACATCGTCAAATTCAGCAAGCAATTGGGTGAGATTTTGATCTTTAATTTCTATTTTCTTCCCCTCTGGTTGCTACTAGAGATGCATCAAAAAGCCACCATTTATCTTGTGTAAAACTTTCTCCATTCGTTGGGTCGAAACGGTGGTTACGTTGCTTCCGCGCTTCCCGCGTAGGGTGACCTGTTTGCCCTTGCAGTAGAATTTCATAATTAATTTAGAAAAGTTTCAGGAGATGTCACCTAGTGTTGTCAGCCATTCTATGCCCAGCACAGCCTCATAATCATCAATTGGTAGGAGGAAGAAGTCGACGACAATTTCTTGGTCTTACAATAATAGTTTCACCTGCGGGCATTTTTGGTTGCACTTTAGGATTCGACTGTCGACGACCTTTACGTCGAACTTACTACAGCCTTCGATGTGGAGTGCTATCCGAGTAGTAACCTTACTGTTTAGGATGTTATTTGTGCTGCCCGTGTCGATGAGAACGGTGATCGGTTGTTGTATGAGAAGGCCTCCAACTTTCATTGTTTATGGATTTGAGTAGCCTGCTAATACGTATACCATAAAGTCAGTCGGTTGTGGTTCTTTTTCTGCATCTCCTTCCTCATGTTTAAGGCTCTCTTCTGGCTATTCAATGACCTATTCTTCCACTGGTTCGATCACAAGAATTCTCCCCTTTTTATAGCGATGCTCGCGGCTCCCCCCTTGTAGATCACCAACATAACCCCCTTTTAGATCGCTCCCGAAGCTCTTCTCATGTCAACTTTTTTCGTGTAGGAGCTCGGTTGATAGTAGGGGGGCTGAGGGCTTTGGTACTACTGGTCGGGGAGTGACCCTAGTCATCTGGGCTTCGTGGTTCAATCGCTCCTTTTGAAGTCGTGCGAAAGAGATGGCTGCCATAAGCGTGTACGGTTGTCGTGCTTTAACTTGTCCCCGGATTTTTGGCTTCAAGCCCTCAATAAATGTTCCCAATAGCTATTTTTCAGACCAATCATGAGTTTTATTAGATAACCATTCATACCTGGTTTGATACTCCTGAATGGTGGAGGTTTGTCGGATCTTCGCTAGTTATCCATCGATGTTCTTGTAATCGGTTGGTCCAAAGCGGATCAGTAGTCCTTCTTTGAATTGTCACCATAAGAGGACTCCATGAGTGTGTTCAAACTAATCAAACCACTGTATGACATCCCCTTCAAAATGTATAGCTGTAATTTCCACCATAGATGCGTCTGTGGTTTTGTGGTACCGAAAATATCGCTCCGCGCGCGAGATCCACCCAATTAGGTCTTCTTCTTCCCATCTAGGGAAGTCCATCCTCATGTGTAGGTAGTAGGGATTGGTCATAGAGCTTCCCCTCTCCTGGAAGTCATCTCTTCGATCGGAGCTCTCTCCTTGATGTGATTTCTTTAGGCTTGATGGTCGACCCAAACTGAGTTCGGCAAAGAGGGTCCGAATCTTCTCCCCATCCGCGTCTCGAAGGCTTCGAACGTGGCATTGATTGCCTCCTCAGATGCCATAGTATATGCCTCCAGATCTGTAATATTAAGATCTCTCTTTTGTTGTTGGCTTAAAGACATGTATTGTTTAAGGGAAGTGGTGGCCGAAAGGGTTTGTGGATTGGTGGATGTAGGATGTGGTTTAGGCTTGTTTTGTGACTGTTTTGGGTCCAGTTTGGGGCTACAATTTGATGGAGTTTTGGGCTGAGATGGTAGTGGATGAAGGTTAGGGAAGAGGGTTTTAGATCTATGGTAGGTGGCAGTAGAGATTTGATAGAATTCAATGGAAGTTGCTACCGATATGCGCTATCTCGTAAGAGCAGAATTATCATTGAAGAAACAACGGTTTCTCGACGAAATTTCTAGCGAGAACCTAGAAATTTGAGGAGGGGATTTGACAACAGAATCTCAGTTTAAATAATAGCAAGGATGACAACTTGGATCAAGAAAATTTTGGTAGCATAACAGCAAAGAATTCGGTGCAAGTTGTGATAGCAGAATTCTCATCGAAAAATTTCAGCAGTTTGCAACGAAAACTTACAACAACACAGTAATGTTTCAGAGATGAATTCCATGATAGGTCAATCCCAGATGAAAGACAAGATGATCTATGAGGTGCTCAAGAAATTTTCTTCAAAAAGGATCGCAATAGATCAGTTTAAAGGCAGCAATATGCGGCTAAAATTTTCTGCAGCAATCCTTCGTTTACAAAGATAATAACTTTTGCGACGAAAGGAATTCACAGTAAGAGATAAAAAGTAAGACCCTTTTTTGGTATTTTGAATGATAAATTACAGCAGTAAAAGGTATTAGTGATAAGAGAATACCAGATCTCTTATACAATTGGAAGCGACGACAATAGATTGATTTGATCTACGGCAGAAGATGAAGGTGGAGATGGCGACGTCAAGAGCAATTGTGGGAATTGCTTGGTTGATGGTGGGTGGCAGGGATGGCAGCAAAAGCAACAAGATCGCTGCTTTGATACCAGATGATAGAACCCCAGAGGAATTCTATGTAGATTGATCTTTGAGGGGGATCAACCTTTAGAACACTATAGGGGTTCCACCCTCCAAGTAGCCTGGTGGCTGTAATTATAGATGATTCTTCTTATTCCCAAGAGATGGAGGCTACATGCTTATATAGAGCTCCAATTCCTAGCCCTAGGGGCTGCTTCCTAGGTGAACTACCCAATTTGCCCTCAACCTTAGCGGGCCGGCCCAGTAATAAGAGGGGCAGCTACGAAGCCAAAAGACCCAAATGTAAACCCTAGCCTCTCTTCTTTACAGGATAGAGGTGGCTAGGTAGGGTTTATTATACTCTCACAGGGTTTTTATTAGCTGCTACATTGTTGAATAGGACCCAACCCTGCTAGGGTCATATCAGTGCTTCGTCCGAACCTTTTAACGTATAATCCTCCCCTTCGGCGTATTACCCAATCGGTATATTGACTTCCCACAACTTCTAATCTCCTTGGCACAATGTCTAATCCTTCTAGCCTGATTCCCGAACTCATGGCACGAAGTCCAACATGTCAACTGATCCTTCGGCTCGACATCCAATCTTTTGACATGTTCCACTCCGGCCCAACATCTAATTTTTCTTGCTTCAATCAATTTACCTTTCCATGATCGAAGATAGTCCTGTGTCATTCAAATGCTTATTAGATCATAACTTCATTAATTGATTTCATCATCAAAATTTAAAATTGAACAAGCCGGTGGCCTCAAGTGAAGAGGAATCAGGAGTGGATGTAGGTCGGAGGACCGAGCCACTATAAATCCAATGTGTAATTCTTATTTTGCTATTTATTCTTATTGCTTACTGATTTAGTTGTTCACTACACTTTATGCAGTTTCTAAGTCAAAATGCATTTCTGATATGGTTACATCGAATGAAGTTTTGAATTATTATAATTTTTTGAAAGCACTAATAATTCACCCTCCTCCACACCCCCCCCTCTCTTAGTGCCATTTATCATCCTAATAATTGGTATTAGAGTCAAGTTCTTTCAATTGATTTAACACTCAAGAGAGATTAAATAATATTTCTTGGTATTCAAGAGGGTCATTCTATCATTCGTCCTCGTATATTCAATAGGACAGACCACAAATATTGGAAAACACCTATGTGGATTTTCTTGATTTCCATGAATTTTAATTTATAGAATTTCATTGAAAGTGATTTTCATAAGTCTTCTAAACTAACGAACAAATGAAATAATTTAGAGAAGAAAACTTTTTCTTCAAATATAAAAGTAATGAATACCTTGTTTTGTTCTTTAGACAAAAATAAATTTGATCGTGTTTCTATTTGTGAAATGATACATGATATTTGGCATAAACTTGAAGTTACTCATAAAGGCACAAATAAAGTTAAAGAATATAAGATTAATCTCTTAGTACATAGTTATGAATTATTTAGAATGAAGTCAAACGAAACCATTGGTAACATGTACACCCGCTTTATGGATGTTGTCAATGATTTGAAAGCTTTTAGTAAAAGTTATACTAATTTTGAACTTGTTAATAAAATTTTAAGATCTCTTTCAAAAAGTTAGGATCCAAAGTGATTATAATCCAAGAAGCAAAGGACTTAAATAACTTTCCAATTGAAGAACTTATAGGATCATTAATGAACTATGAGATGACTTGTATGGTACATGACGAATATAAGAATAATCTTTCAAAGAACATGAAGGATATTACACTAAGAACCAAAGAAGACCACTTGAGTGAAAACTCAAGTGATGATGACAATAATGATGACTTGGCACTCCTCACAAAAAAATTTAAAAGATTCTTGAAAAAGAACAAAACAAAACAAGAATCTAAAAAATAAAAATGAACTTAAAAAGGACACAATAAGTTGCTATGAAGCAAAAAGCATATATACTTCAAAAATGAGTGTCCACAATTAAAGAAGTCACTAGCACAAAAGAAGACGAAAGCACTGAAGACAACTTGGGATGAATCAAGTACAGTTGAAGATGAAGAACAAACCAATAAAGACAAAGTGGCAAACTACGCATTGATGGCTTTCGACAATGAGATATATGACTTAATCGAAACCCCTTTGTCTTATGATGAATTACTTAATGCTTTTCATAATTTATATGATGAATTTAAAGTAGTTGATAAGAAATATAAATTGCTAAAAAAGGATCATTCTTCTCTATCTAGTAAATTTAAAAAATTTTAAAAATTTAAAAAATCACATGATAATTGCATGTTGACCTCTTGTACTAAATGTGAAGAGTTAGACTCAGTCAAAATGGAAAATATAGTTTTACAACCAACACTAAAAAATTTTAAAATTAAAAACAAATCATTAAACATGATCCTTATTAACAAAGGTCATGTACATAGAAAAAAGGAATCAACTTTATGAGTAGTAACACTCAATAAAAGTCGACTATATTTGTTAAAGGACCCATATTACATGTTTTCTCTAAAATTAAATATAATTTTTGTAATAAATATGGTTATTATGCTTATAAATATTCATTTAAAAAATATCACTTACATAAATAAATTTCATAAATGACTTAATGCTAATAGTCAAGATAGATAAATCTAATTATGAGGGATCCAAAATTAAATGGGTATCTAGAACAAACCTATCTTTCTTGTAGAAAATATCTACAATCAAAAGCTAGGAGCAAAAATAATATCTTGATAATGGATGCTCAAGGCTTATGTCCGGAGATCTAACACACTTTACAAAGCTTACTAACCATAACGATAATAATAAAGGAAAGATCATTTGAATTAAAATTATTGGTAATAAATCTTTTGATTGAAGATGGTTTATGGTTATACTATTGATCTCGATGATTTTTATAATGAAACTTGATTTTTTTTGTTTTAAATGATGATGCATAGATTTGACATAAAAGACTAAGGCATCCTGGTATGAAATTAATCATATAAATTGAAACTAAAAGAGGGAATACATTTTTCTTGAACATTTCTCCATCCCTAAAGCTTATCAAATTTTCATCATAGAGATCCTTGGTGATGAATCTATTTATGTTATTTTTTATGAATCTCTTGAATTATGAAAGTAATTTTGATGATTTGATAAATTAAATATGAATGAGTTTTATCCAAAATTTTCACTTGATACTTGATTATTTTTTTCAAGGTCTCTTATTATTTGATCTCCTATGTTTCTTTTTGCTATTATCCAAATAAATCATGATTTTTCTTTTGATTTCTCAGAATTATAACTTGAAATTTTTTATGAATTAAGATCTCTTATTATTTGTTCTCGTATTTTACTAAAGAGGACACTTATCAAAATGAGTCTTGATCTTTCATGATCTTTGATATTAATATATTTAATATCATGATTTTCATATGACTCCTTTGTGTTTATAACATGCATACCCCATCATCAAATCATGTGATGTGGAACATTGATGTAAAAGGAAAAGATTTTGCACTATTGTATCCTCCCTTTCTTTTTGACAATAACAAAGGAGGAGAGAAGATTCCTAGCTTGTACATCTCAAAAGAAAAGCAAAAATTGCTAGCTCAAGAGAAGTAAAAACTTGCTAGTTTGTACATCTCAAGAGAAGCAAAAAAACTTGCTAGCTTGCATAAGCAAAATTTGTAAGCTTGCATATTTCAAGAAGAAGCAAAAATTACTAGCTTGCATATTTCAAAAGAGAAGAAAGAATTGTTAGCTTGCACATCTCCATAGAAGCAACAATTTGCAAACTTGCAATCTTAAAAATTGTTATTAGCTTGTATGTTTCAAAAACTTGCTAGTTGTACTTTTCTCTTTTTTATTGATGACAAAGGGGGAGAAGTTTGTTAGGGATCGAGTGGCACTAAGAGGGGTGGGGGGTGAATTAGTGTAGTAGATAAGTATGATAATTTTCTATGATTTAAAACAACTTTAGAAACTTTTGCGACAAAATTACATTTCGATGAAATTCGATTTCGATTGCGTATAAACTTAAAATGATTCGTAAGGAAGTGAGGAGGAAGCGGAGAAAGTAAATGAACAAGTTTGCAGAAATGTAAGTAATAATATTGAAATGCAAATCAGAGTTTTTATAGTGGTTCGATCATACGACCTATGTCCACTCTCAATTCCTCTTCTCTTGAGGCTACTAGCTTTTCACTAGGTATCTTTTTTTGAAGGGCGAAGACCAATTCCCTTTTACAGCACTTTCTCCTTTTGACGGGCTTAGGAGACAAACCTTTACAAGCACTCACTCCTTTCTTTTGAATCGAACACAAGAGAAAAATTAAAGGAGCAATTTCTAGAGAGATTTGAATAGCATTTTCTAGCTTTCAAAGTGTATGTGCTTGCATCCCTCAACTAGGGATGGGAGGGGTTTTTATAGGTTCCAAGAGGATTCAAATTTAGAGCCCAAATTTGAAACATTTTGATTTTCAGGCTACTAGCGGTACTACCGCCTGACAAAGTCCTCAAGCTTTGTGGTCTGGCGGTACCACCGCCTGCCAAGCATTAAAGTCAATGGTACCACTGCTGACCTAGGTGGTGCCACCACTTGGAACACCTGGGATTTTGGTCCCTAGGTGGTGCCACCGCCAGACTATTCTAGCAAGGCTGAATGGGCCCTGACTTCGGCCCAAATCAACCCAAAGAAGGCCTAGTTGGCCCCTACAAAGATTAAACAAGATTATTACCTAATCCTTATCCTAATTATGTGCTAACTATAGAATTGAAACTTAATTCTAAGCAGATTAACAACCAGCAATGTCGAATCTTCTTCCGGCGAACTTTCGACCGACTTCTAATGCACCCTCGGATTTCTTCCGACGGACTCCCAGTAGGCTCCCGGACTCTATGGCGAGTTCGACAAGTCTTAGGTAAGCTTCTGAACCTTCTCGGTGAGCTCTGCGAATCTCTGGCGATCTTTCTGGTGAACTTCCGATGCCTTCGGTAAGTTCTCGATTCTTTCTCAATTGGTTCCAGCAACACCTCCGACGATCTTTTAGACCTCTGGTGGACTCTTGAACTCCCAACTACTTGACTCCGGTAATTTGCTTTAAGTCTTCAAGCTATCGTAGTTAATCCTACACACTTATCTCAATAATATGGATTAGATCAAATAACCCATCAATTGACTTCATCATCAAAATCCGAGATTCAATAATCTCCCCCTTTTTGATGATGACAATCAATTAATGACAGAGTTTATCTTAACTCCCCATATCTATATGTCATATAATGAGAAAGAAGACGCTTGAATTCAATCTATTTGAATTCAAACTAAAACCAATAAGTTTCATCCGATGAACTTATCATTATGCTCAATAAGCAAGATTTTTTATCCACAAATACAAAACTTCGTATCTTTCAAGTCGAATTATAGATATTTATCATTTACACAAAAGATATCAATTATAAATTGAAATATAATAAGGATCAGATGATATCGATAAAGTGCACAAAATCAAGGCATGATATCAAATGAAATAATAGTTCTAAAAAATTTACGTTTTAAGCATTTTAGCTATCTTGCAATGCTTTTTAAGGATAGCAATCAAATTTTTATTACAAAGCATGGCACAAGCAATCATAAAAAGAAAATATCAATTTATTTTGGTATATTCATGCTATATTCTTCTCCCCCTTTGTCATCAACAAAAAGGAGGTGAATTATAATAAATCAAAATAAAAATGAGGCTATTATATGCCATCGAGAATGGATAAGCCAAAAAGTGATTTGATCTTTTTTTTATACATGTTTATGAAATTCAAAAAATAATCAATCTTTATTTATCAAGCTATGATGGATTCACACATGAAAATAATCAATTCGAGAGAATGAGATATCAAAATTCATCAAGCGCCAACTTGGCATTTATGAATTTTTGAAATGAAATATGCTTAAAGTTATAATATCATTAAGATCCATCATCAAATCATTTAAGATATTACAACCTTATGAAAGCATCATCAAGATTAATATTATGATCGAAGGATAAAAAATGAGAACTCCATTAAAAAGATGTCATTCAAAATCCGAATTGATGATATCATAAAGATACCCAAAGTAGAAAAATTTTGGAAAGAAACATACAACATCATATATTAGGATAATTTCAAAAGTATGTCAAAGTAGCATAGAGGTTTACAAGAGTCAAAAAGTTTAATATAATAGTTATTCCTCGGGTGGAATACCAAAATGCCTATACAAGTGATCTAGCTTTCGGTTCATCTTTCGTACTTCACTCAAAATTTCAGCTTGTTGTGATTTGAGTTAATTTATTTCTGTCATGATTGGATCTTCAGAAGATGGAGTAGGAGTTGGTTCTAAAGGTGCTGCACCAAAGAGACAAGGAGGAGGAGATTCACTTCCCTTAAAGACTGGTGTTTCAGGTTGTTCTACTGGAGGGGGAGCTGGATCGGTCATTTTAGGCTGCCTAGTCCATATTCCATTTGTAAAAATGCACCTAAGTCTCTTGAGTAGGTTTCTATTAATAGTGTTATATCTGTCTACTTTTATCACTTGTTCATCGGGTGATATTCTGATATTATAGGCATGTAGCAATCTAGTGATTAATCTCCCGTATAGTAACATCAAGTCTTTAGACATTATTTCCATCATATGTTGCTAGATTAGGTATCCAAAACAGATATTTTGTCCGATTATTATCCAATACATGGTTCCTAACTCTAATTGACTAATCTCATCATGGTGATATTGTTTAGGAATAAGGATGCTTATGATGATGTGATGAAGAATTTTAGAATTGAAAGGTAATAAATGCTCAAAGCTTTTAGGGACTACGCCTAGGTTAGGATTTACAAAAATAGTCTCTAAAGCCTTAAAGTAGGTTCCTCTAATTGCATTCATATCCCACTGTCCTCTTAAATACCAACCCCTATCCTTTTCAGAGATTCCAATAAGCTCACATATTGTACTATCAAAAATTTGAATTCAGCTTCATAAAAGGTAGGTTGTCATGTTATCATTATCCAAGCTTAAATTTATATAAAACAACCTAACTAATCTAGGGTAAATTGGTTCATCGATTTGTAAAAAGGGCAAGATATCCAAATCGGCAAAACACCTAATGGGTTCTAGGTTTCTTAGTTCACCTAAATCGATATGTTTTCCTTTATGCACCGTTCATGCTTCGAAACTAGGGTACCTAAGGGCTACTTAATTAGATATAAAGTGTGATGGGTCATGTGAATCTCCTACCATTCTTTTCCCTTTGTCCCTTGATGATCTCCTAGAAGACATATCTAATCATGATGATAGAGCAAGAAGAATTTTAAAGAATAGGCCATGTATTGAGAAGGAATGGAAAAATTCAATTCTTACCTCAAATGAGATTTCTTGGGAGGTAGAGATCTTGATTCAAGATGGAACCCTCTCTTAGTCTTCTAGAGGGAGAAGATTTAGGAGGGTTTAGAGAGGATGGGGAGAGGATTTAGAAGTGTTTCCATGGGTTGGGGGCGGTTCCACCGCCAACCCTAACCCCCCCTTTTATGTAAGGGTGCTCTCGGGCGGTGCCATTGCCAACCAAGTGGTGCCACCGCTTGGGACCCGAAGCCCAGGCGATGCTACCGCTAGTCCTGGTGGTGCCACCATTGGCACAATTTTTTTTTATCCTATGTTTCACAGAAGTTTAATGTGTTTGATTAAAATAGGATGATATCTTGTATCACTCTTTTAAGATGTCATAAGATAATAGGAAATCAAAACGAATGAAGTCAAATTCACGAAAGTCGAAAAGATGATGAAAAGTTTTCAAAAGGCTTAAAATAAATTCATTCACGAGGATAATTCAACATGCCTAATTTCCTTCTAATGAAGTCAAATTATTCTTCATTTAAGGGTTTTGTGAAAATATCCACTAATTGATATTTTGTATTAATGAATTTTAGAATGACATCATTATTATTTACGTGATCTCGTATAAAGTGATGCCTAATGTCAATGTGTTTAGTTCTAGAGTGTTGAATGAGATTTTTGGTTAGACAAATAGCACTTATGTTATCACAATTTATGAGAATATTCTTTAAATGAATTCCATAGTCTTCTAAAGTATTTTTCATTCAAACAACTTGTGCACAACATGCACTAGCGGCTATGTATTCGGCTTTGGCCGTAGATAGTACAACCGAGTTTTGTTTCTTGGAAGACCAAGAAACAAGTACATGTCCTAAAAATTGACATGTTCTGGATGTGCTTTTCTATCTATTCTACATCCGTTAAAATCCGCATCCACATAGGCTTTTAAATCAAAGTCATCAGATTTTGGATACCATAATCCTAAGTTATGAGTGCCTATAAGGTATCTAAAGATTCTTTTAACAGCTTTAAGATGAGACAACTTAGGATTAGCTTGAAATCTTGTATAAAGTCTACACTAAACATGATATCCGGTCTAGTTGCGATGAGGTAAAGTAAACTACCTATCATTCCCCTATATGTTTTTTGATCAAAATTTTCTCCACTTTCATCCATGTCTAACTTAGTGGAGGTACTCATAGGAGTATTTATAACTTTTAAACAATCCATGTTAAATCATTTTAACAATTCTAATGTATATTTAGATTGATTAAGAAATATACCATTACTAAGTTATTTAATTTGTAATCCTAGAAAGAAGGTTAGTTCACCCATTAGACTCATTTCAAATTCATGACTCTACACTTGGTGAATGATTCACATAGTGATTCATTTGAAGAACCAAAAATAATATCATCAACATAAATTTGAACAATAAGAAAATTATTTTTAAAATATTTAATAAACAATGTAGTATCAACCTTGCCTTTAGTAAAATTATTTAAAATAAAAAAGAAACTAAACCTCTCATACCAAGCTCTAGGGGCTTGTTTTAATCCATAGAAAGCCTTAGTTAGTTTAAACACATGATTGAGAAGAAGAGAGTTTTCAAATCCGGGTGGTTGTTCAACATACACTTCTTTAGAAATAAAGCCATTTAAGAAAGTACTTTTGACATCCATTTGAAAAAGCTTAAAGTTATTACTACTAGCATAGGCAAGAAGCATCCTAATGGCTTCTAATCTTACCACAGGAGTGAAGGTTTCTTCGTAATCGATACCTTCTTCTTGGTTGAAACCTTTGACCACTAATCTAGCCTTGTTTCTAACCATTCATCTTGCTTTCTAAAGACCCATTTAGTACCAATAACTAAATGGTCACTAGGTCTAGGAATAAGCTTCTATACCTTATTTCTCTCAAATTGATTCAATTCTTCTTGCATTGCGATAACCCAAGAATCATCTTTCAAGGCATCGTCAATGCACTTAGGTTCAATTTGAGAAAGAAAAGCGGCATGAGCACAAAAATTTTTAAAGAAAGAACGAGTTTGAACCCCTTTCGATGTGTCTCCTATAATTAACTCATTTGGATGGGCATCTACATACTTTCATTCCTTGGGTAAGAAAATTTGGGAAGAAGATGCATCCAAGTTGCTTTTTTGAGGAGAGGGTTCATTTAAATTCAAACTATCAAAACCAAGATCATCATCAAAATCATTTTTCTTAAGTTCAGAAACTTCATTAAAAACTACATGAATAAACTCTTCTATAACTAACATTCTTTTGTTAAAAACACAAAAAGCTTTAGAAACAGAAGAGCAACTAAGAAAGATGCCTTCCGATGAGTCTTCTTTAACAAGCTCCAATCTTTCTCGGTGAGCTCCGCAAACTTCCAACGAACCTTCCGGTGAACTTCCAATAACCCTTCGGTAAGCCCTGACTCATTCTTGGCCAATTCCAGCAGCACTTTCGATGAACCTTCAGACTTCTGGCGGACTCTCGAACTTCCAACAACTCGATCGTACTTGACTCTAACACTTCATTTTGCTTTATGTCTTCATCACTATCGTAGTTAATCCTGCACACTTTTCTTAACATATAGATTAAATCAAATAACTTATCAATTGACTTCATCATCAAAATTTGAGATTTAATATGAGCATCCACTATCGAGGTACCATCTCTTGCTTCTAGCTTGAGATTATAGATATATCTACAAGAAAGTATAGTTTTTATGTACCCATTTGACTTTAGGTGTCTCAAAAATTGATCTACCTAACTTATCATTTTTCATAAAGTCCTTTACGGTTCCTTTAGGAATCCACATTAACTTGTGTGGACTATGTTTCTTAAATGGACATTTATGAGTATAATGTTCATCGGATTTAGCATCGAATTCTCCTAAGGCATCCTTTTCATTCAAGATAAAGCATTTGCAACCGAAAACTTTAAAATAAGAAATATTTAGTTTTTTATTATTCCATAATTCATAAGGGGTTTTGGATAGAGATGGTCTTACTAGAACCCTATTCATGACATAGCAAGCCGTATTAATGGCTTCGACCCAAAAATATTTGGGTAAACTATGTTCATTTAACTTGGTTCATGCCATTTCTTTTAAATTTCTATTCTTTCTTTCTACTACTCTATTTTGTTGAGGATTCCTTGGAGTAGAAAAGTTGTGGTTATACCCATTAGATTCACAAAAATTTTGGAAGTCATGATTTTGGAATTCTCCACCATGATCACTCTGAATCGATGAAATCATGAAACCCTTTTTGTTTTGAGTAAGTTTACAAAATTTAGAAAAACATTTAAAGCAATCACTTTTGTGAGCCAAAAAATAAGTCCAAGTGTATCTACTATAGTCATCTATAATAACAAATGCGTTTTTGCTACCTCCTAGACTTGTTGTGTCGATTGGTTTAAATAAATCCATGTGGATCAATTGTAATGGTCTAGAGGTGCTTATTTAATTCTTTGATTTGAAGCTTGTTTTTATTTGTTTTCCTAATTGACATGCATCACATACTTTGTCCTTGACAAAATTGATATTAGGAATTCCTCGTACTTGTTCTTTAGATGAAATTTTAGATATTAGTTTCATACTATCATGGCCTAATCTCCTATGCAAAAGCCAAGCATCATCATTTAAAATAGAAAAGCACATTTCATTACTAAGTTCTTCAATGTTAATGGTGTAGATATTATTTTGTTTTAATACAATCATGGATGTGTTGTTGTTTGGTTTTTCAATGATGCAAGCATTAGATTCAAATATAATAATGTAATCTTTATCACATAATTGATTAATACTCAAAAGATTATGTTTTAATCCATCAACTAGTAATACATTATCAATTGAAAAACTTGATTTGTTACCATAACCTATGGTTCCCTTGCCAATGATTTTACCCTTATTGTTGTCTCCGAAGGTGACAAACACTTCTTCCTTGCTAGTGAGCATAGAGAATAAAGATGGATCTCCGGTCATATGCCTTGAGCATCCACATCAAGATATCATCTCTTGTTCTTAGCTTGTGAGTATGTCTACAAAAGAGGATAATTTTTAGGTACCCATTTAATTTTGGGTGCCTCAAAAATTGATCTACTAATTTTGTCATTTAGCATTGAATTATTTATGGTTCCTTTAGGAACCCATATCAATTTATGTGGACTAATTTTCTTAAACAGATATTTGTAAATAACATGTCTGGATTTATAACAAAAATTACATTTCAAACAAGGTAATACATGTAGTGTGGGTCCTTTGATAGAACCCCAGAGGAATTCTATGGAGATTAATCTTTGACGGGGATCAACCCTTGGAACGCCATAGGGGTTCCACCCTCCAAGTAGCCTAGTAGCTGCAATTCTAGATTGATCTTTCTTATTCCAAAGAGGTGGAGGCTACAAGCTTATATAGAGCTCCAAACCCTAGCCCTAGGGGCTGCTTCCTAAGTGAACTACCCAATTTGCCCTCAACCTTAGCGGGCCGACCCAGTAACAAGAGGGGTGGCGGCTAAGAAGCCCAAAGACCCAAATATAAACCCTAGCTTCTCTTCTTTATAGGATAGAGGCGGCTAGGTGGGGTTTATTACACTCTCATAGTGTTTTTATTAGATGCTATATGGTTGAGTAGGACCCAACCCTGCTAGGGTCCTATCAAGCCCGCCCTCTTTGAATCAGCCTTATCCTCAAGGCTGGGGTTCCATGAACTCAGGGAACCAGGTCTTCAACTCCTAATATGATTCTCATGTAGCATCTTCGAGTGGTAAATTAGTCCAATGTACTAGTACTTCAGTAGAGGGACGTCGACGACGCATCATGACTCTGCGGTCGAGGATGGCTTGTGATTGGGCTTGAAAATTTCCATCATCAGTGGTGTTGGGCAGTTGGATCTGGGGTGTCTCGTGTTCTCCCAACTTGGGCTTCAAGCATGACACATGGAAGACAGGGTGAATTTTGGCATCTTTAGGTAATTTAAGTTTGTACGCCACAGCTCCAATATGCTCTATGATCTGATAGGGCCCATAAAAACGTGGAGATAGCTTCATGGAGGCTCGTGTGCTGATGGATAGTTGTTTGTATGGCTGTAGGAAAAAATAAACCCAATCTCCTATAAAAAATTCTCTTTCGCTTCTTCGTGTGTCAGCTTGTTGCTTCATTCTAGCTTGAGCGGTAGAGAGATTATCCTTTAGTAGCTGTATGAGTTTGTCCTTGTCAATTAAATCTTAGTCGACCTGATCTACCTTAGCTGAGCCAATTACATACTTTGGAATCACAGGAGCCGGCCGACCATATAATGCTTCATATGGGGTACATTTTGTAGATGAGTGACATATAGTATTGTACCACCATTCGGCCCAGGGGAGCCATTTCGTCCACTCCTTTGGCCGATCACTGGCAAAACACCGAAGGTATGTCTCTAAACACCTGTTCACCACTTCTGTTTGGCCGTCAATTTGTGGATGATATATAGTGCTCATCTTAAGTTTGGTGCCATGCAACTAAAATAACTCGGTCCAAAATTTACTAGTGAAGACCCTATCATGATCACTTACAATGGACCTTAGCATCCCATGCAGTTTAACAATATTTTCTATAAAAATCTGAGCAATACTAACAGTAGTGTAGGGATTTCGCACAGCACAAAAATGAGCATATTTCGTAAGTCGATCAACCACCACAAGGATTGTACTTTTACCTTTTGAAGGTGGCAGCCCTTCGATGAAGTCCATGGAGATGTCAGTCCACACTGACTCAGGTATGGGTAGTGGTTGTAGTTTCCCTAGACTTGCCACTGTTTCACCTTTTTGCTGTTGACATACATCACATTGTGCTACGTATTCAGAAATAAATTTTTTCATCCCTTTCCAATAAAAGTTTTGCTTCACTCTTTTGTAGGTTCTTAGAAATCCGGAGTGCCCTGCTGAAGGTGTGGAGTGCATTTCGTGCAGAATGACTTTGATGTAAGGGGAGTTTGGTATAAGCACAATACGACCTTTATAGCGTAGATCCCTCGAATCCCAAGTATAGTGAGCTATTGTGCTTGGATCCTCCTCTAATTTTTTTATGATGTTGCTGGTTTCTAGATCCTTCTTCCATTCCTCCCTAATGCCCTCGAGGAAGCCGATGGTAGGAAGAGAGATGGTCAAAAATTCAGCTTGTTGAGGGAGCCGTGAGAGTGCATCTGCAATAACGTTTTCTTTCCCCTTTTTGTAAATAATTTCATAATCAAATCCGAGAAGTTTGGTTACCCATTTTTGCTGCTCTAGGGATGATATATTCTACTCCAAAAAGTACTTAAGGCTTCTATGGTCGATTTTAATCTAAAATCGTCGGCCAATCAGGTAGGGTCTCCATTTTGTTACTACGTGCACAATGGCGAGCATCTCCTTATCATAGATCAACATTTTTTAATGGGAGGGAGACAATGCCTTGCTAGTGTATGTGAGTAGTCGACCATCTTGCATGAGAATGGCTCCAATTCCAACTCCCGATGCTTCGGCCTCAATGATGAAGGGTTGGCTGAAATCTGGTAGTGCTAGCACCAGTGTCGTCATCATGGTTGCCTTAAGTCTGTTGAAGGCAGCGAAGGCATTGTTCGGCCATAGGAAGGCATCTTTTTTTAGTAGAGAAGTGAGGGGGGCACTAATCTTCCCATAGTCCTTCACGAATTTTTGGTAGTAGCCCGTTAGTCCAAGGAACCCACAAAGCAATTTCACATTTGTAGGTTTCGGTCAGCCTTGCATTGCTTCGATTTTTGTTGGGTCTATGGCCACTCCTTCTGATATTATATACCCAAGGTACTCTACTTTTTGCTAGAGAAAGCTGCACTTTGATAGCTTAACAAAAAGAGTATTCTCCCGAAGGATCGTCAAAATAATTCGCAAGTGCTGAAAGTGAGTGTCTGCTAGTTATAGGTGCCCTACAAGCTAATCACATGAGTGATTGCACCTGTAACACGCTGCGTCAATCTCTTTGCTTATGATTATTGGCATTATCTCACATTATCTAGATGTATATTGTGATGTCCTTGGATCTGTGCAATGGGAATTGGATCGTGATGAAATTACGATAATGAGACCGGTTCACCTTTAAACACAGACCCTAAATTATCCTGGTCATAGATTACTCGAGAAGGACATCGAGATAATCGGATTGACTGGTGTGCTGTATACCCGTTCATATGATGGAGGTAGCTAGTCTCATAGCTACTCGTGTGGGGACACTAAGGGTACAGTGCAGGTGCTCATTGGAGAATGAGTTCACTGATTGATCCGCCTACGGAATGCTGGATGGTTATTAATACCTCACGTCAGACAGCGATTCCGTAGTCCCAATAGTATATCTAGTCCTTAGACTTGAGACACTAAGGATGTTCTGTTTGAGTACTCCACTCTTTGATACCAGACTTATAGGTTTGGAAAGCTCCATATCTAGTACAACCGTTCATTGAGAGTGGTAGCCAACCTTACGAGGGCTATTGAGTGTTAATAGAGGATCATCCGCTCTCAGTATCATGAGAGGAATATCCCATGTGTTCTTGTTTGAACAAATCCTTGGCCAAGGTTATTCGGATTGAGAGAGAAAGAGTTCTCTGAGAGAATCCGACAAGAGCAAGACTCGAGGAGAGACCAGTATGGGCTCGACAAACACCATGCCCCCAGATCGAGTCTCTGGGATATTAGATGGATGAGAGATTATAGATACATAGTAAATGAGGACAAATAGGTCCAAAGGATTGGATTCCCCTGTATCGTCTAGGGGCCGCGGCGTAGTGGCCTAGTACATCCGAGGTTAATGAGTTGGGTGAATTATTATAGAGATAATGATTCACTAAGTCAAAAGGAGTTCTGACAAGTATGACTCATGGCCAGCTCGATATTGGGCCTAGAGGGTCACACACATATGGTAGGTGTTGCGATGAGTAGAGGTTCGGATATGAGATATCCTCTGAACCCCCTATTTTATTGGATATCCATTAAGCCCCTGAATTATTGGATCCTGAGATGAGATCCAATAATTGCTAATAAGAGATTATTGGGTAGAGGCCCACTAATCCAAGAGGCTTGGGTAATTGGATGGAGATCCAATACCCAATAGGGCAAAAGATCCATTAGGGTTTTTCAGGGGGGGCCTCTATAAATAGGAGGGGACCAAAGCTCTATAGGCTGAGGGTTTCTTTTGGTAGCCACCTCCTATTCTCCTCCCCTAGAGAGAGAGGAGCATCGTCGCAATCCCTGCTGTGTGGATACCGCTAGAGAGGAGGACACTTGACTTCCTTCATCCTCACCCATAGATCTACAGGAATTCAGGGATATACGATCTCCCTAGGTATCTTCTTTTACATGTGCAGTTTTCGTGGATTTACTTTTGACGCACCGATCTTCGCAAGACGACGAAAACTTTCTACGATAAATCTGGAGTGTTTTGTTTTCTATTCTTCCGTTGCGCATGTGATGTCGCTCCCCTCTTGATGGATTTCCCAACAGTGGTATCAAAGCCAGGTTGTTCGTGCGAAGATCGGATCTTAAACTACGTGTGTTGTAATCTAGAACAGGTCTTATCGTCAAAATCATTGGCGCTAAGATCGAGAAAGGGCATCAACTGTTGCTGCTCGCTCGTGCAGCAACAAGCAGCAGCCGACGGTCGTCTTGAGGCAATGCCGCGCTGCATTGGTGGTGGCTCGTGGGCTACCGTAGGGCACCGACAGGGTGCCAAGCAGGCAGCCTTCGCTCTGCGGCCGGCTGGGCGCTGCGCGCCATGAATGCGGGCCAACGCCGTAGAGTCGCGGGTGCTGGGCGCCGAACACCGCATGGCGCATGCTTGAGACGCCGTGGCTGGTGCCAGGTGCCTGCGCCGTGGGCGGCGTAGGGCACCGGGAGTTGCCGCATGGTTGCTGAAGGGCGCTGGGGCGGCTGGCGTTGAACGCTTGATCAGTTGCCCGCGACGCCGCCGCCTCCTCAAGACGCAAAACCGCCGGCTGGCATTGGCTAGCGGCGCACCACAAAGACAAGAAACATAATAGGGCGAGAGGATTAGGGTTTTAGGGCAAAAGACGGTTTTGCCCCCAGAAATTTTGGAAATTTTAAATTTTGTCCTCTTTGACAGAATTACCAAAATACCCGTAGGAATTTCAGAAATTTCAGATTCTATCACTTTGATAGAATTACCAAAATATCCTCTGTCCCTTTTGACCGAATGACCAAAATACCCTTGGAAATTCAAAAAATTCCCTCTATGTCCCTATTTTCAGAAATATTAGTTAATTAAATAGTTTAATTAACTATTATTATTTATCTAGTACTCTTATAAAATAACATATATATGTGATTTATGATGTGGACAGATGATCATAGACTTGTGATGTGATGTGTGTATATGTGATTATTATTATTATTAGGGTCTACGAGCCTCTATTTTTCTCGTTTATTGTCGGGCCTGCATGCCTGTAATTATGTTGTAATTATCAGAGGAGGTGTAGTGGTAGCATGACTCACGAGGCCGAGACGGACGATCCAACGCATGGAGATGCGTTGAGATGCCGACGGATCCGACGAAGCGAGATGGGCGATCACAGGGCATAGAGATGCGCCGAAGTACACATAGATCTTGATGTGAGTGATTAGGCCCACTGGCTCGGGCCTGATCACATTAGGATATGGTCCATGATCATCTGGCGTGATTGCTCATGTGATGTGTGATTAGTTATACACATACTAGATATGTATATATATATTTGCATGCGATGTAGATATATATATATTAAATACGTATGTGTGTGACACATTATGTTAGGAGACCAAATCAAAAATCCTCTCCATTAATATTATTAAGTCGGTAAACATGAGGCAATTAGATTGACCCACGTGGCCTTCCATCGTTATAACTAGGAGTCGATTTCCGGTGTACGTTGAGTTGGTCGAGTCCCTCGAGACTCACCTATATCGCGTCTCGTCATCTTATCTATGACATAGAGATGTTAGAGGTGACCTGAGGACATGGTATGCTTAGTCGAGTCCCTCGAGAGTATATCACATAATCAGACTCATCTGGTAACGATGTTAATGACTTAACCGAAGATCAAGGTTGGTCAAGTCCCTCGAGGCCATGGTGGTTTGGAGGCCTAACAGGACGGGAATCACAAGGAGTTGTGATTAGTAAGAGTTTCCTACCTTTACGGGCTTAACGTGATTGGTCGAGTCCCTCGAGGTTATGTTAAGATGCCGATTGGATCCTGATCCCCACTAGAGATCCGCCGGGGGTCTCCGATTCACATACCGGAGGGTGTTGTGTGTCTCGCGAAAAATTAGTGGGAATAAATTAAGATAGAAGTCCTTATCTTAATTATTTAATTTCAGCAAAGTCTGCATATTATTTATTTATGTTACATTTTTTATTTGAGAAAAATGTCACTTTTAAATCCTTTACGTGGCATACTTTCTGCCAACCGCCTCACTGGTCCAAATTATACGGATTGGCTTCGCAATCTGAGAATTGTTCTCACGGCGGAGAAAATCGCATATGTCCTTGATACAGTGATCCCTACGCCCGACGAAGGGGCCAGTGAGGATGAGATCGCTCGTTATGTGAAGTACTTAGATGATTCCACTCTTGCTCGGTGTTACATGTTGGCCTCTATGACTACTGAGTTACAGAGACAGCATGAAAATATGGATGCTAATTTCATACTCCTACATCTCCGTAAACTGTTTGAGGAACAGGGAAGAACTCAGCGATATGAGATATCAAAGAGTCTTTTCTGTGCTAGGTTGACTGAGGGGACACCAGTTCAGAACCATATCCTTAAGATGATTGAGTGGATCGAGAAACTCACAGGTCTAGGAATGGTCCTAGAGGATAACCTGTGTGTGGATCTTGTACTTTAGTCCATACTAGATTCCTTTTCTCAGTTCATAATGAATTTTAATATGAGCAAACTTGAGATGACCCTTCCAGAGCTCCTCAATATATTGAGAGAAGCAGAGAGTACCTTCAAGAAAGAGAAGTTGGTTCTCTACACTGGTAAGACCAGAAAGAAAAGGAAGGCTAAGAAAACCCTTAAGAAGAGCAAGGGCAAAATGGGTAAGACAAAGGTTGCCAAGAAAGACCCAATAAAGGACAAAGGCCAGTGCTTCCACTATGGCAAAGATGGGCACTGGAAGAGGAACTGCAAAGAATATTTTGCAGAGAGGGCGAAATAGAAGCTTGCAGAAGCTTTAGGTACATTCATGATCAATCTCCATTTATCAGAATCTTATTATAATACATGGGTATTAGATACCGGGAGTGCTTATCATATTTGTAATTCGTTGCAGGTTCTTGCAGGACCTAGGAGATTGAACAGAGGCGAGATGGACCTTAAGATGGGCAATGAAGCAAAGGTTGCTACAGTGGCTATTGGCAAGGTCACCTTGCATCTGCCTGGTGGAGCTATTATTGCATTAGATACATATTATTATATTCCTTCTATAATCAAAAATATTATTTCTATTTCATGTTTGACAGTTAATGGATATAAATTAGTTTTTGAGAACAATGGTTGTTCAATAATATTAGATGATGAGATCATCACGAAAGGAACATTGTATAATGGTTTATTTATGCTAGATACAGCTCCACATATCATGAGTGTAAGTGAGTCTAAGAGGAAACGAGAAGTAGAGAACCAAACAGGAAAGAGTATTAAAACCCTTCGATCAGATCGAGGAGGTGAGTACTTGAGTACAGAGTTCACCCAGTTCCTCAAAGACTATGGGATCTTATCCAAATGGATACCTCCTTATACACCACAGCTTAATGGTGTATCAGAAAGGAGGAATCGCACACTGTTAGACATGGTACATTCCATGATGTGTTTCGCTGACCTACCCATCTCATTCTAGGGATATACCCTAGAAACCGCAGCTAACCTTCTGAACAGAATTCCAATTAAGTTAGTGATGTCTACTCCATATGAGATATGGAATGGGAAGAAGCTCGATCTTAAAGTTGTTAAGATTTGGGGCTGCCCTACCCATGTTAAGAGACATAACCCTAACAAGTTGGATTCTAGGACGGAACGGTGCAAGTTCGTGGGATACCCCAAAGAAACTTGTGGGTATTATTTCTATCACCCTGAGGACCGAAAGGTCTTTGTAGCCAAGAGAGCAGTGTTCCTTGAGAATGAACACATTCTTGGTGGAGATAGTGGGAGCATGATAGAGTTAAGTGAGGTTGGAGAACCTAGCTCAAGCACCATTCCACAGCTAGAGTCTGTTAAGATACCTAACACACAAGTTTCAACTTTATGTAGGTCTGATAGAGTATCCCATCCTCTGATATATATGTGAGACATATCAGAAGAGAGGATACTGAGGATATTGATCCTCAGACCTACGAGGAGGCTATTATGAGCATAGACTCCGGGAAATGGCAAGAAGCCATGAATTCAGAAATGGATTCCATGTACTCTAACAAGGTTTGGAACCTAGTTGATGCACCCGAGGGTATTGTACCCATTGGTAGCAAGTGGATCTTCAAAAAGAAGATTGGAGTAGATTAACAGGTAGAGACCTATAAAGCAAGGCTAGTGGCTAAGGGGTATCGTCAAAGGCAAGATATTGACTATGACGATACTTTCTCACCTGTAGCCATGCTAAAATCCATTTGAATTCTATTGGCTATTGCAACACACTATGATTATGAGATCTGGCAAATGGACGTCAAAACCGCTTTCCTCAATGGTAACCTCGATAAGGAGGTGTATATGATATAGCCTGAAGGATTCGTGTCCAAGGATAACCCTGATAAGGTGTGCAAGTTGCTTAGGTCCATTTATGGATTGAAGCAGACTTCCCGAAGTTGGAACATAAGATTTGATGAGGCAATCAGATCTTATGACTTCGTTAAGAACGAAGATGAGCCTTGTGTATACAGGAAATTAAGTGGGAGCACTATCACCTTTTTGGTATTATATGTGGATGACATCCTGATCATTGGGAATGATGTAGGAATGCTCTCCATAGTAAAGACTTGGTTATCTAGGCACTTCTTCATAAAGGACTCAGGGGAAGCATCCTGCATATTGGGGATACGGATCTACAAAGATAGATCCAAGAGGATGCTTGGCTTGTCTCAATCAAGGTACATAGACACCATTGTCAAAAAGTTTGGCATGAAAAATTCCAAGAGAGGTCTTATACCAATGAGACATGGAATATCACTTTCTAGGAGTATGTCCCCAAAGACTCATGAAGAAAGGGCACACATGGATATGATGCCATATGCATCAGTGATAGGATCTATCATGTATGCTATGCTATGTACCAGGCCTGATATAGCGCATACTCTGAGTGTCATGAGCAGATATCAGGCAGATCCACGCTTAGAGCACTGGAAAGCAGTAAAATTTATCTTTAAGTACTCAAGAAGGACTGAGGATCTTTTACTGGTATATAGAGGTAGTAGCCTCAAGGTTGAGGGCTACTCGAACTCAAGCTTCCAGTCCGATGTCGATGATAGTAAGTCTAATTCAGGGTATGTGTTCACCCTGAATGAAGGAGTAGTATGCTGGAAGAGTTCCAAGTAAGACACTACTGCTAACTCGACCATAGAGGCGGAATATATTGCTACGGTAGAGGCAGCAAAGGAGGGAGTCTGGATGAAGAAGTTCATCACAGATTTGGGAGTCATGTCGAGCAGCGAAAAGCTAATTCCCTTATATTGCGACAACTACGGGGTGATTACTCAAATAAGGGAACTCGGGTCTCATCAGAAGTGTTCTGAGGAGGTTCCAACTTATTAGAGAGATCGTGGCCCGAAGAGATGTAGTAATGGAAAGAGTTCCATCCGAAGATAACATTGCAGATCCACTGACAAAACCATTGACTCGGATTATTTTTGAACGTCACAGAGGTCTGATGGGGATCAGACATGTTGGTGATTGGCTTTAGGTCAAGTGGGAGATTGCTAGTTATAGGTGCCCTACAAGCCAATCACATGAGTGATTGCACCTGTAACACGCTGCGTCAATCTCTTTGCTTATGATTATTGGCATTATCTCACATTATCTAGATGTATATTATGATGTCCTTAGATCTGTGCAATGGGAATTTGATCATGATGAGATTACGATAATAAGACCGATTCACCTTTAAACACAAACCCTAAATTATCCTAGTCATAGGTTACTCGAGAAGGACATCGAGATAATTGGATAGACTGGTGTGCTGTATACCCGTTCATATGATGGAGACACTCAAGCTACTCGTGTGGGGACACTAAGGGTACAGTGCATGTGCTCATTGGAGAATGAGTTCATTAATTGATCCGCCTATGGAATACTGGATAGTTATTGATACCTCACGTCAGACAGCGATTCTGTAGTCCCAATAGTGTATCTGGTCCTTAGACTTGAGATACCAAGGATGTTCTATTTGAGTACTCCACTCTTTGATACCGGACTTATAGGTTTGGAAAGCTCCATATCTAGTACAGCCGGTCATTGAGAGTGGTAGCCAACCTTACGAGGGCTATTGAGTGTCAATAGAGGATCTTCTACTCTCGGTATCATGAGAAGAATATCCCATGTGTTCTTGCTCGAATAAATCCTTAGCCAAGGTTATTCGGATTGAGAGAGAAAGAGTTCTCTGAGAGAATCCGACAAGAGTAAGACTCGAGGAGAGATCGTATGGGCCTGACATGCTTGGTATCGGGTCTCTGGGATATTAGATGGATGAGAGATTATATATACATGGTAACTGAGGACAAATAGGTCCAAAGGATTGGATTCCCCTGTATCGTCTGGGGGCCGCGGCGTAGTGGCCTAGTACATCTGCGGTCGATGAGTTGGTTGAATTATTATAGAGATAATGATTCACTAAGTCAGAAGGAGTTTTGACAAGTATGACTCACGACCAGCTCGATATTGGGCCTAGAGGGTCGCACACATATGGTAGGTGTTACGACGAGTAGAGGTTCGGATATGAGATATCCGCTGAACCCCCTATCTTATTGGATATCCATTAAGCCCCTGAATTATTGGATCTTGAGATGAGATCCAATAATTGCTAATAAGAGATTATTAGGTAGAAGCCCACTAATCCAAAAGGCTTACGTAATTGGATGGAGATCCAATATCCAATAGGGCAAAAGATCCATTAGGGTTTTTCACGGGGGGCCTCTATAAATAGGAGGGGACCAAAGCTCTATAGGCTGAGGGTTTCTTTTGGTAGCCACCTCCTGTTCTCCTCCCCTAGAGAGAGACGAGCATCGTCGCAATCCTTGCTGTGTGGATACCGCTAGAGAGGAGGACACTTGACTTCCTTCATCCTCTCCCACAGATCTGCAGGAATTCAGGGATATACGATCTCCCTAGGTATCTTCTTTTACATGTGCAGTTTTCATGGATTTGCTTTTGACGCATCAATCTTCGCACGACGATGAAAACTTTCTATTAAAAATCTGGGGTGTTTTGTTTTCTGTTCTTCTGCTGCGCATGTGATGTCGCTCCCCCCTTGATGGATTTCCCAACAGTGTCAAGAGAAGGGCTGTAAATGAGAATATCATCAAAAAATACTAGCACAAATTTACGAAGAAAGCTCTGAAAAATATCGTTCATGAGACTTTGGAAGGTTGAAGGAGCATTAGTGAGTCCAAAGGGCATTACCACAAATTCATAATGGCCGTTATGAGTGCGGAAAGCAGTTTTTGGGATGTCGCCTTCACATACCCGAATTTGGTGGTAACCGGATCGAAGGTCCAACTTCGTGAAGACTCGAGCTCCTTTTAATTCATAAAGAAGTTCATCCACCACTGGTATTGGG
This sequence comes from Musa beccarii, assembly GCA_024322285.1. NCBI lineage: Eukaryota > Viridiplantae > Streptophyta > Magnoliopsida > Zingiberales > Musaceae > Musa > Musa beccarii. Next base: position 40,319,190 of record CM044394.1, read on the forward strand.
TACTTATCCTTGACGGTGATGTCATTTAGAGCTCGGTAGTCGATGCACATCTGCCAAGTTCCATCTTTCTTGCGCACAAGTAGCACTGGTGAGGAGTAGGGGCTGCAGCTTGGCCGAATCACCCCTGTTTCGAGCATTTCCTTCACGATCTTCTCAATTTCATCTTTCTGGAGGTGAGGATAGTAGTAAGGCTGAGTGTTTGCTGGTGGTTTGCCCGAAAGGATTGGAATTCGGTGGTCATGTTGCTGAGTAAGAGGAAGACCGCACGATTCAGCAAAAACATCATCAAATTCAACAAGTAGTTGGGTGATATTTAGATCTTTAATTTCTACTTTCTCCCCCTCTGGTTGCTGCTAGAGATGCATTAGAAAGCCACAATTTATCTTGTGTAAAACTTTCTCCATTCATTGGGTTGAAACGGTGGTTACGTTGCTTCCGCGCTTCCCGCATAGGGTGACCTGTTTGCCTTTACAATAGAATTTCATAATCAATTTGGAAAAGTTCCAAGAGGCATCACCTAGTGTCGTCAGCCATTCGATACCCAGCACAGCCTCATAATCATCAATTGGCAGGAGGAAGAAGTCGACAACAATTTCTTGGTCTTACAGTAATAGTTTCACCTGCGGGCATCTTTGGTTACATTTTAGGATTCGACCGTCGGTGACCTTTACGTCGAACTTGCTATAACCTTCGATGTGGAGCACCATCCGAGCAACAACCTTACTATTTAGAAAGTTATTAGTGCTGCCTGTATCGATGAGAACGGTGATCGGTTGTTGTTTGAGCAGGCCTCCAACTTTCATCGTTTGCGGATTTGAGTAGCCGGCTAGTGCATGTACCGTAAAGTCGGTTGATTGTGACTCTTCTTCCACATCTTCCTCATGTTCAAGACTCTCTTCTGGATGTTCACTGATCTCTTCTTCCATTGGTTCAATGATAAGAAGTCTCCCCTTTTTTCAGCAATGCTCGCGACTCCACGGCTCATCACAATGCTAACATAACCCCTTGGTAGATCGGTCTCGAAGCTCTTCTCTTGTCAACCTTTTTGGTGTAGGAGATCGGTTGATATTAGGGGGGGCTAAGGGCTTCGATAGTGCTAGTCGGGGAGTGACCCTAGTCCTTCGGGCTTCGTGGTTCAATTGCTCCTCCTGAAGTCGTACGAAAGAGATGGCTGCCATAAGCATGTACGGTTATCGCGCTTTAACTTCTCCCCAGATCTTCGGCTTCAAGCCCTCAATAAATGTCCCCAATAACTATTTTTCAAACCAATCATGAGTTTGATTAGATAACCTTTCAAACCTGGTTTGATACTCCTGGATGGTGGAGGTTTGTTGGATTTTTGCTAGTTGTCTGTCGATGTTCTCGTAATCGGTTGATCTGAAACGGATCAGCAGTCCTTCTTTGAATTGTCACCATAAGAGGACTCCATGAGTGTGTTCAAACCAATCAAACCATTGTATGGCATCCCCTTCATGATGTATATCTGCAATTTCTACTATAGATGCATCCGCAGTTTTATGGTACCGAAAATATCGCTCCGCGCGCGAGATCCAACCAATCGGGTCTCCTTCTTCCCATCTAGGGAAGTCCACCCTCATGTGTGGATAGTGGGGATCAGTCATAGAGCCTCCCCTCTCTTGGAGGTCATCTCTTCGATTAGAGCTCTCTCCTTGATGTGATTTCTTTGGGCTCGGTGGTCGACCCAAACTAAGTTCGATAAAGAGAGTTCGAATCTTCTCCTCCATTCGTGTCTCGAAGGCTTCGAATTTAGCATCAATTGCCTCCTTAGATGCCATAGCATATGTCTCCAAATCTGTAATATTAAGATCTCTTTTTTGTTGTCGGGTTAAAGGTATGTATTGGTTGAGAGAAGTGGTGGTTGAAAGGGTTGGTGGATTAATGAATGTAGGCTGCGGTTTAGGCTTGTTTTGTGGTTATTTTGGGTGCAGTTTGGGGCTGTGGTTTGATAGAGTTTTTGGCTGTGATGGTAGTGGATGAAGGTTAGGGAAGAAGGTTTTAGATCTGTGGTAGATTACAGCAAAGATTTGACAAAAATCAGTGGCAATTGCTGCCTATATGCGCTGTCTCGTAAGAGCAGAATTGTCATCGAAGAAATAGTGATTTCTCGATGAAATTTCTAGCGAAAACTTAGGGGTTTGAGGAGGGGGTTTGACAGTAGAATCTTAGTTTAGATATCAACAAGGATAACAAATTGGATCAAGAAATTTCGGCAGCAAAGCAGTAAAGAAATCGGTGCAAGTTGCGATAGTAGAATTCTCGTCGAAAAATTTTAGCAGTTTGCGATGAGAGATTGTAGCAACACACAAATTTTTTTTTTGATGAATTCCATAATATATCAATCATGGATAGGAGCCAAGATGATCTATGAGGTGCATAAAAAATTTCATTCAAAAAGGATAACAATTAGATTGGTTAAAGGCAGCAACACGCGGCTGAAATTTTCTACAGCGATCCTTCATTCGCAAAGATGGTAACTTTTGCAAGGGATCGATAGAAAAACTTTTTTTTGATATTTTAGATGAAAAATTATAGCAGCAAAAGGTATTGGTGGTAGGAAAATACCAAATCTCTGATGCAATTGGAGGTGGCAATTGTAGATTGAATTATCTACGTTAAGAGATGACGGTGGAGATGACGACGTCAAGAACAATTATGAGAATTGCTTGGTTGATGGTGGGCAGCAGGGATGGCAGCAAAAGCAGCAATATCACTACTCTAATATCAGAAGATAGAACCCTAGAGGAATTCTATGGAGATTGATCTTTGAGGGGGATCAACCCTTAGAACGCTATAGGGGTTCCACTCTCCAAGTAGCCTAGTGGCTGCAATTCTAGATTGATCTTTCTTATTCCAAAGAGGTGGAGGTTACAAGCTTATATAGAGGTCCAAACCCTAGCCCTAGGGGCTGCTTCCTAAGTGAACTACCTAATTTGCCCTCAACCTTAGCAGGCCGGCCCAGTAACAAGGGGGGTGGCAGCTAAGAAGGCCAAAGACCCAAATATAAACCCTAGCCTCTCTTCTTTCTAGGATAGAGGTGGCTAGGTGGGATTTATTACACTCTCACAGGGTTTTTATTAGATGCTACATGGTTGAGTAGGACCCAACCCTACTAGGGTCCTATCATCCTTTAATGAAGGTGGTAGGATTTTGGTGAGATCCACTCACAAATCTAATTCTACTTCTATTTGCGACATGACTCTTGTTTACAAGGATCATGTCCAAGCCCTTGCTACTGACCTTAAACTTGTTTAGGGTCTCTTTAAATAGCAAGTTCTCATTTTTTTATTGCTTCTAAGTGTTTACACTTAGAGTATGGAGGTGAAGAGGGACTTTGAAGACTATCAAGTTTATCTAGTAATAAAGCATGCTCCTTCTTTAATAAATTAAACTTCTTACTAATTGTTTTACACTCATCAAATAATTCATGAAAAGCTATTGAAAGTTCGTCGAAAGATAAATCTTCATTAATTAAATCATATACCTCTTCTCCTAAAGCCATTAGCGCGAAGTTGGCCTCCTCTTTATTGCTTGTTTCTTCATTCTCGGAGTCACTTAAGTCATCCCACGTTACCTTTAAAGCTTTCTTCTTCTTCGGTTGCTTCTTTTTGGCTTGGGGGCATTCATTTTTTAAGTGCCCTGGCTTCTTGCATTCGTAACATATGATTTGGTCCTTTTTTGGTTCAAGTTTGTTTTTAGTATCATTTTTAAATTTATTCCTTCTTATGAATTTTTAAACTTTTTGAGTTAAGAGTGCAATGTTATCGTCACTATCCTCATCACTTGATGTTTCTTTCAAGTGGTCTTATTGTGTTCTTAATGTCATATCCTTCTTGTTCTTTGGAAGGGGGTTCTCGAGCTCTTCATGAGCATGACATGTCATTTCGTAGGTCATTAGAGACGCAATAAGTTTTTCAAGAGAAAAAGATTTAAGGTCCTTGGCCTCTTAAATGGCCATAACCTTTGGATCCCAACTCTTTGGAAGGGATCTTAAAATTTTAGTTACAAGTTCAAAATCAAAAAAACCTTTACCAAGTGCTTTGAGTCCATTGACAACATCCGTGAAACAGGTGTACATATCTCCAATAGACTCACTTGGTTTCATCCAAAAAAGTTTATAAGAATGCACAAGAATGTTGATTTTGGACTCTTTCACTCGGCTAGTGCCTTCATGAGTGATTTCTAGAGTATGCTAAATATCGAAAAATGATTCACAAATTGAAACGCGATTAAACTCATTTTTATCAAGTGCATAAAATAAGGCATTCATAGCCTTTGCATTTAAAGCAAAAAATCTTCTTCTCCGATTTATTCTATTCACTCATCAGAAGAGAGGATTTTTGAAATATAGTTTCAATAATATTCTAAAGCTTTTGTCCATAGAAATAAGAAAGATCCTCATACGAGTCATCCAATATGTGTAATCCGACCCATTGAACATGGGTGGATGTGTAATTGAATGACCCTCTTGTATGCTAGAATAAGCCATGTCTCTTGGGTTTTAAACTAGATGAGAGTGACCAGGCTCTGATACTAATTGTTAGGGATCGAGCAGCACTAAGAGGGGGGGGGGTGAATTAGTGCAGCGGTTAAGTATGATAATTTTCTATGATTTAAAACAACTTCGGAAACTTTATGCAATAAAATTACGTTTCGATGAAATTTGGTTTCGATTGCATATAAAGTTAAAATGATTCGTAAGGAAGTGAGGAGGAAGCAGAGTAAGCAAATGAACAAGTTTGCAGAAATGTAAGTAACAATATTGAAACGTAAACTAGAGTTTTTATAGTGGTTCGGTCATACGACCTACGTCCACTCCCAATTCCTCTTCTCTTGAGGCCACCGACTTTTCACTAGGTGTCTTCCTTTGAAGGGTGAAGACCAATTCCCTTTTACAGCACTTTCTCCTTTTGACGGGCTTAGGAGACAAACCCTTATAAGCACTCACTCCTTTTTTTTGAATCAAACACAAGAGAAAAACTAAATGAGGGATTTCTAGAGAGATTTGAATAGTATTTTCTAGCTTTTAAAGTGTATGTGCTTGCATCCCTCAACCCAGGGATGGGAGGGGTTTTTATAGGCTCCAAGAGGATTCAAATTTGGAGCCCAAATTTGAAACTTCTCGGTTTTCTAGGCTACTAGCAGTGCCACCACCTAACACTAGCGGTACCACTGCCTACCAAGCATTAAAGTCGATGGTACCATCACTAACCTAGGTGGTGCCACCACCTGGAACACTTGGGATTTCGGTCCCTAAGCAGTGCCACCACTTGGGTCTGGCGGTGCCACCGCCAGACTATTCCAGCAAGGCTAAATGGGCCCTGACTTCAGCCCAAATCAGCCCAGATAAGACCTAGTTGGCCCCTACAAAGGTTAAACAGGATTATTACCTAATCCTTACCCTAATTACGTGCTAACTACGGAATTGAAACTTAATTCTACATAAATTAACAACCGGCAATGTCGAGTCTTCTTCCAGCGAGCTTTCTAACGAACTTCTGACCAATTTCCAATGCACCCTCGGATTTCTTCCGATGGACTCCCAACAGGCTCCCAGACTTCGTGGCGAGTTTGACGAGTCTTTGGCAAGCTTTTAAACCTTCTCCGTGAGCTCTATGAACCTTCGACGATCTTTCCGGTGAACTTCCGATGCCTTCGGCAAGTTCTCGATTCTTTCTCGGTTGGTCCTAGTAGCACCTCCGACGATCCTTCGGACCTCTGGTGGACTCTCGAACTCCCAACTACTTAACTCTGGTATTTTGCTTTAAGTCTTAAAGCTATCATAGTTAATCTTGCACACTTATCTCAATAATATGGATTAGATCAAATAACCCATCAATTAACTTCATCATCAAAATCTAAGATTCAACAAAGTTATGATGATGATTTGAAATTTGAATCATGCATGGTATAATGTACTTTGATGCTTTGAAATTATGATTATTTAAAATGATGCATACAATGATATTTTAACTATGATGTAAAAGTCATTGTTTCGACTTGAATTCAAAGGTTATCACTCTTTTTAAATCCAACTTTATTTTATTTCAATATGTCATATTGATAGGGACAGTTTAGTTAAACTTCATCATCAATTAATTATCATCATAAAAAAGGGGGAGATTGTTGAATCTCAGATTTTGATGATAAAATTAATATTGAATCTCAGATTTTGATGATGAAATCAATAGATGAGTTTGTGATCTAATCTGCTTTTTGAGTGATGTAGGATTAGCTTCAATCATGGAGAGATAATTTAATTAAAGGAGGAAAAATCAATGTTGGGCCTGAGTGGAACATTTTAGAAGATTGAACGTCGAGCCAGAGGATCAGTCGATGTGTCGGTAGAAGGCTTCATGCCATGAGTTTGGGCATCGGCTTAAGAAGATCAGACATTGCGCCAAAGAGATCGGATGTTGCAGGAAGACAATATGTTGATTGGGAAATACATTGAAGGAGATGACGATGCACCAAAGGGTTAGAAAAAGCATCAGATGAACCAATGACATGTCGAACAATATGTGATTAATATTTTATAATAATTATCTAGATCGAAGTAGTTTTAGTTCTATTGGGTTAGTTTAGAATGTAATTAGGCCAACTCAATCAGAGGCCTATTAGGCTTAAGTTGGAGCTGTTTTGAGCAAAGACAAAGGCCCAGTCAGTGACTCGAAAGGTGAGTCAGGTGGTGGCATCACTTGAGCAAGCGATAGAATCACTATTTTTTCAGTCTCCGAGACACAATCTCTAAGATTGTGTCAGGTGGTGGTATCACCTAGCACAGGCAGTGGTACCACCAGTATCCCGAAGACCTAGGATGAGACTAATTTTGGCTCTAAGTTTGAATCCATTTGAGGCCTATAAATACCCCTCTAAGCCCTGCTTAGAATACATAAGAACCGAGAATAAAATCAAAGGAAAACTTTATTATAATCTTATGAGAATTCCTCTCCTCTAATCTGAGTGTTGATTTCAATTAACAGAGCGGAGAGTGGGGGTGTAAAGATTCTCTCTTGAGCCTATCAAAAAGAGAAAGTGATGTAAGGGTAGTTGATCATCGCCCATTGGAAAGAAGATCATTAGTGGATATCGGCGGCCTCAACGGAAGAGGAATCAGGAGTGGATATAGGTCACAACAACAAACCACTATAAATCTAGTGTGTTGCCGTTCTTTGCTATTTACTCTTACTGTAAACTATTTTACTTGCTAATTACATTCTTATAATCATTTTTAAGTTAAATGTCATTTTTGATATGGGTTTTATTGAACAAAATTTTGAATCGACAATGTTTTTATGAAAGCACTAAGTCACTCACCCCCCCCCCTTTCCCCCTTAGTGTCAATTTCAGCCCTAATAGTTGGTATCAGAGTCACATTTTTCTCATTTCGCTTAACACCTATGAGAAATGACTTTTTTCAGCTTTTAAGAAGGTCTTTCTATCACTCATCCTCCTATGTTTAATGGGACAGACTATTCGTATTGGAAAACTCGAATGAGAATTTTCTTGCTTTCTATGAACTTTGATTTATGGAATATCAATGAAAATAATTTTCAAAAGTCTTCTCAACTAATGAATGGATGGAATGATTTGGAGAAGAAGACTTTTTTTTAATATTAAAGCGATGAATGCTTTATTTTGTGCTCTAGATAAAAATAAGTTTAATCGAGTTTCTATTTGCAAAACTATGCATGACATTTGGCATACTATTGAAATCACACACGAATGCACAAGTATAGTTAAAGATTCTAAAGTCAATCTTTTGATGCATAGTTTTGAATTGTTTCGAATAAAACGAAGCGAAACCATTGAAGACATGTACACCCATTTTATAGAAGTTGTCAATGGTTTGAAAGCACTTGATAAATATTTTTCTAATCTTGAACTTGTAAATAATATTCTAAGATCCTTTCCAAAGAGTTGGGATTTAAAAATAACTGCTATTCAAGAAACAAAAGACTTGAACTATTATCCTCTTGAAGAACTCATAGGATCTTTAATGACCTATGAAATGATCTGTATCACACATGACGAATATGAGAACTATCTTCCAAAGAATAGGAAGGATATTGTACTAAGAACAAAAGAATACCACTTGAGTGATAACTCAAGTGATGATGATGATGATTTTGAACTCCTCATTATAAAATTTAAAAAGTTTATAAAACAAGAATCTAAGAATAAAAATATACTTCGAGACAAAATAATTTGTTATCAATGCAATCAGCTGGGGCACTTCAATAGCGAATGTCTGCAACTAAAGAAGAAGGTGCTCTTACAAAAGAAGAAGAAGGGACTCAAGGCCACTTAAGACTATTTAATCTTGGATTTTGATGATGAAATCAATTGATAAAGTTTATGATCTAATCTATTTTTTAAGTAATGCAAGACTAACTTTGATCATAGAGAGATGATTAAAGCAGGTGAAATCGGACATTGGGCCGGAGTGGAATATGTTAGAAGATTAGACGTCGAGTCGGATGATGGTCGACGTATCGGTAGAAGGCTTCGTGCCATGAGTTTGGACATCGGGCCAAGAAGAGCAAAAATTATGCCAAGAAGATCAGAGTTGTGGGGTCAACATGTCGATTGGGTAATAGGCCGCAAGAAAGGATGGTGTGCCAAAGGATCGAACGAAGTGCCGATGAACCAATGACATGCTAGACAACAAATGATTCAAGCTTTGTAATAATTATCTAGATCGAAGTAGTTTTAAGTGGTAATTAGGTTAGAATTATACTAACTCAATTAGAGGCTAATAGGCCTAAGTTAGGACTATTTTGGGTTAAGAAAAGGCTCAAACAATGACCCAAGAGGTGGGTCAGGCGGTGGCACCGCTAGAACAGGTGGTGGAACTATCGATAACTCAGTCTTCAAGACATAGTCTCCAAAACTGTGTCAGGTGGTGGTACTACTAGATTGGGTAGTGGTACCACCTAGTGTCAAGTGGTGGTACCACCTAGTGTAAGATAAATTAGGCAATGGTATCGCCCAATACTGGTGGTGGTACTGCCAATACCCGAAAGACCTTAGATGAGACTAGTTTTAGCTCCAAATTTGAATCCATTTGGAGCCTATAAATACCCCTGTCATCCCTACTTAGAACACACAAGCACTGAGAAAATAATAATGAGAAAATGCTATTGTAATCACTTGAGAGATCCCCTCCTCTTATTTTAGTTTAGAATTCTGTTTAGAGAGGTGTGAGTGCTTGTAAAGATTATCTCATAAACCTAAGAAATAGAGAAGAGGGCTGTAAGAGGATAGTTGGTCTTCACTTATTGAAGGAAGACCGTTAGTGGATGCCGGTGGCCTCGACGAAGGAGGAATCGAGAGTGGATGTGGGTTAGACGACCAAACCACTATAAACTTTGGTGTACAATTTCTATTTTGCTCTTCATTATCATTACTATTACTTTCTAAGTTAATTGCTTAAGTTCATTTACTCTAAGTCAAGCATACTTTCAATATCAGTTTTCATTGGATGAAAGACTTCATCAAAACAAAAGTTTTTTAATCGAAATATTTTTATTGATAACACTAATTCACCCACCCCCCCTGCCGACTCGGTCCTAACAATTGGTATTAGAGCCACGTTTTTCTCATTCGGTTCAATACCCAAAGAGAAATAATTATTTTTGGCTTTCAAGAGGGTAACTTTATCATTCGTTCTCCTATATTTAATAGGACAGACTATACATATTGGAAAACTTGAATGAGAGTTTTCTTGCTTTCTTTAGATTTAAATTTAATGAATATTATCAAAAATAGTTTTTAAAAGTCTTCCAAACCAATGAACGAATGGAATGATTTAGAGAAGACTTTTTCTTTGAATGCAAAGGCTATGAATGCTTTGTTTTGTGCCTTGGACAAAAATGAACTTAATCGAATTTCGATTTGTGAAACTACACATGAGATTTGGCATACTCTTGAAATCACACATGAAGGCACTAGTAGATTAAAAGTTTCTAAAATAAATCTTTTGATGCATAATTTTGAATTGTTTTGAATGGAACCAAGCGAAACTATTGGTGACATGTATACTCATTTTATGGATGTCATCATAGTTTAAAAAGTCTTAGTAAATATTTTTCTAATCATAAACTTGTTAATAAGATTCTAAGATCCTTTTCAAAAAGTTGAGATCCAAAAGTAATCGCTATTCAAGAAACAAAGGACTTAAAGTGCAATCCTATTGAAGAACTTATCGGGTCCTTGATGACTTATGAAATGACTCATTTGACACATGATGAACATGAGAACAACCTAACAAAGAATAGAAAAGTAATTTCACTTAGAATGGAAGAAGACCACTCGAGCGAAAGCTTAAGTGATGATGATCCTGAACTCTTAATAATAAAATTTAAAAAGTTCATAAACCAATAATTAAAGAATAGAAATGAATTCAATTCGGACACAATCACTTACTATGAATGCAAGAAGCTAGGGCACTCTAAAGATAAGTATACAAAAGTGAAGAAGAAGAAGAAAATACTCAAAGATGAATCAAATGATGAAGTTACGAACTACGCTTTGGTGGCTTTTGACAATAAGGTAAGCAACTCAACCAAAACCCCTTTACTTTATTATGAAATTACTTAATGTATTTTATAAATTAGTAAGAAATAAAAAAAGAAAAAATTCATGCTTCTCTTTCTAGTGATTTTGAAAAATTAAAAATTTGATCATGAAAATTATATGTTTTATGATAAAGGAAGAAAATGTTAGATTTAAATCTAATGATTGTACTCCAAATATAATTCCATGTATGTTTATTTTGATGATTTTCATATCGCTTTTTGGTTTCAAACATGATGCATGGTTTTGATATTAAAAAAAAAACTTAAGCATGACACTTGTATACTAATTCCTTATATGAAAAGTTTAATTCACATTAGAAGAAAAATATATTATCATTTGAATTAAAATGAAATCAAATCTTTTATTTAAACATACCTTATGTTTAATGTGTTATATTTTTTGTCTTGATGATCTTTATAACAAAATTTGTTTTTCGATCTTAAACGTTGAAGCATGTTTCGATTTGGCATAAAAGACAAAGGCATGCTTGTATGAAATCAATCACATAAATTGAGACAAAAAAACATATACACTTTTCTCTATCTCTAAAGTTTTTTTATTCTTTCAATAAAAGGTTAATGAATTTATTTATGTTATTTTATGAATCTCATAAATTATGAAAGTGATTTTGATGATTTGTCAAATTGAATGAGTTGAAAATAATGATGAATGTTTTAAAAATAAATGTTTGTACATGCTTGATGTCTTTACATTTTGAAATTCTGTATGATGAGTTGAAATAATGATAGTTTAAAAAATATTTATTCAAATGCATGAATCAACAATCCTTTTGTCACATGAATCATGATTCTTTCACTTGAAACTCGAAATTTTTTTTTTCATGATCTTGATGACTCGATATTTGATACTTGGGATATTTTTTGTGAATCAAGATCTCTTATTTGATCTTCCATGTTTCTCTTTGCCATTCACTAAAGAGGAGACATATCTAAATAAATCTTGACTCTTTCATTTGAACTAGGATTTATGTTATATGAATCAATATTTTTCATTATTCTCCTGCGATTCTTCTTGGAGTCACTAGAGAAGAAATTTATGCAAACAATCCATGTTCTTGATAATTATAACTTGAGATTTTTATAAATCAAGATCGTTCACTATGATTCTTTCATTTTACTAAAAGAGAATGTTTATCTAAATGAATCATAATTTTTCTCTTATGTTTCAATACTTCCTTGTATTCATGAGTTATATTCCTCATTACAAATTATTTTCTTGATATCTTTCATGTGATGATCAGAGCATTATTGTAAAAAAAAATTATATCATTGTATCCCTCCCTTCTTTTTTACATTGATAAAGGGGGAGAAAGTTTGCTCACTTGCACTTTACAAAGAGAAGCAAAAATTGCTAGCTTGCATATCGTAAAGTTTGCTAGCTTGCATATTTCAAGGAAGCAAAAATTTGCTAGCTTGCACTTCTCAAAAAAGAAGAAAGACCTTACTATCTTGAACATCACCAAGAATTGCTATCTTGCAATCTTAAGAGAAGCAAAAGTGATATATTGTCTATCTTAAGAGGCAAAACTTATAAACTTGCATATCTCAATAGAGAAGCAAAAATTGCTAACTTGCAAAACTCATAATTGTTGCTAGCTTGTATATTGTAAAACTTACATATCTTAAAAACTTACTAAGATGCACTTCTCCTTTTTGTTGATATCAAAGGGGGAGAAGTAATGATGATGATCATGCATGATATGATGTACTTATATGTTTTAAAACATTGCATGATTTTTTTATTTAAAGGATCTATCAATATGGCATATTGATAGGGGGAGTTAAGGTTAACTCCGTCATCAATTGGTTATCATCATCAAAAAGAGAGAGATTATTGAATCTCAAATTTTGATGATGAAACTAATCGATAAAGTTTGTTATCTAATCTATATTTTGAGTAATGCCGAACTAGTTTTGATTATGGAGAGACGATTTAAGTAGGAGGAATCAGATGTTAGGACAGAATGGAATATGTTAGAACATTGGACGTCAAGCCGGAGGATGGTCGATGTATCAGTAGAAGGCTTTGTGCCACGAGTTCGAGTATCAAGCCAAGAAGAGTGAAAATTATGCTAAGGAGATTGGAGTTATGGGGACAATATATCGATTGGGTAATAGATCATAAGAGAGGATGATATACCAAAGGATCAGACAAAGCCGATGAACCAATGACATGCCAAACAATAAATGATTCAAGCTTTGTAATAATTATCTAGATTGAAGTAATTTTAAGCTACAATTGGGTTAGAATTGGGCCGAATTAGGCCAACTCAATAGGGGGCCCAATAGGCCTAAGTTAGGGCTATTTTGGGCCAAGAGAAACCCAAACAATGACCCAAGAGGTGGGTCAGGTGGTGGCACCGCCATAATAAGCGGTGGAACCACCAGTAGCTCAATCTCTGAGACACAGTCTCCAAAACTATGTCAAGAAGTGATACCACCAAATTGGGTGGTGGTACCACCAATACCCGGAAAACTCGAGATGATACTGGTTTTGGCTCCAAGTTTGAATCCATTTGGAGTTTATAAATACTCCTCTCATCCCTGCTTAGAACATATAAGTATTGAGAACATAATAGTGGGAAAATGCTATTGTAATCATTTGAGAGATCCTTTCCTCTTGTTTAGTTTAGAATTCTATTTAGAGAGGAGTGAGCTTGTAAAGATTGTCTCCTAAACCAGAGAAAAGGAGAAGAGGGCTGTAGGAGGGTAGTTGATCTTCACCCATTGAAGAAAGACCATTAGTGGATACCGATGGCCTCAACGAAGGAGGAATCAGGAGTAGATGTAGGTTGGACAACCGAATCACTATAAACTTTAGTGTGTAATTTTTATTCTATTTTCATTATCATTGTTATTACATTCTAAGTTAATTGCTTAAGTTCACTTACACTAAGTCAAGCATACTGTTAATATCGATTTTCATTGGATGAAAGATTTTATCAACATGAAAGTTTTTGAATTGAAACGTTTTTATCAATAGCACTAATTCACCCCCCCCCTTCTCTTAGTGTCAACTCGATCCTAACAAGGACGAGTCAAGTACATCCGAAGATGAGGTAAGTGACTTAATCAAATCTCTTTTACCTTACCATGAAATTACTTAGTACTTTTCATGATTTGATGAATTTAAATTATTTAAAAAAATAATAAAAAGGGATCATGCTTCTCTTTCTAGTGATTTTAAAAAACTCAAAATTTGATTATGACAATTCAATGTTTTATAATAAAGGAACAAAATGTTAGATTTAAATCTAATGCTTGTAAATTAAATATAATTTCATGTATGTTTATCTTGATAATTGTTGTGTTAAATCTTGCTTTTCAGATTTATACAATGATGCATGAATTTGGCATAAAATACTAAGAGATGCCTTCAATTACATAAATTGAAACTAAAAGAGGAATGCATTTTTTCTTGAAAATGTCTCTATCCCTAAAGCTTATTGAATTTTTCAATAAGAGATCCTTAGTCATTAATGAATTTATTTATTTTATATGAATTAGATTTTGATGATGATTTCATATTTGATTATTTGAATTTGAATGTATTTTATTCAAATCTTACACTTGATACTTTAAATTTTTTATGAATTATGATCTTGATGACTTGAAATTCCTTATGCATGAATCAAGTTCTCCTATAATTCTATTCGCTATTTACAAAAAAGAAAAATTATCCAAATAAATCATAATTTATCTTTTGATTTCTTGAAATTATAACTTGAAATTTCTTATGAATCAAGATCGTTTGTTCTTTTCACTATTTGATTTATGTAAATGAATCATAATTCTTCTCTCAATTTCTCAATACACTTGACTTGAGTTTTCTATTGAATCAAGATTGTTTCCTTCTTCTTACCATTTACAAAAGAAGAGATTTATCAATATGATTCATGATTTTTTAGTATTCATGACTTGATCGTCCATGATCTTTGACATTATAACTTCCGTGACATGATTTTATTATGTTCAATCCCTTTGTATTTATGGTTGTGATTAGAGCATTAATGTAAAAGAAAATTTGTATCATTATATTCTTTTTGATAATGACAAAGGGGGAGAAAGTCTTACTAGCTTGCACTTTACAAAATAAAGCAAAAATTTCTAGCTTGCTCATTGCAAAGGAAGCAAAATTACTATCTTATACATCTCAAAGAAAGGCAAAATTACTAGCTTGCAAAGAAAGGCAAAACTTGCTAGCTTGTATTTATCAAAAGTGAAGAAAGAACTTACTATCTTGCACATCTCAAGAGAAGCAAAAAGTATTGGGAAATCCATCAAAGGGGGAGCGACATCACATGCGCAGCGGAAGAACAAAAAACAAAACACCCCATATTTCCCATAGAAAGTTTCCGTCATCGTGCGAAGATCGGTGCGTCAAAAGCAAATCTGCGAAAACTGCACATGTAAAAGAAGATACCTAGGGAGATCATATATCCCTGAATTCCTGCAGATCTGTGGGAGAGGATGAAAGAAGTCAAGTATCTTCCTCTCTAGCGGTATCCACACAGCAGGGATTGCGACGATGCACCTCTCTCTCTGAGGGGAGGAGAACAGGAGGTGGCTACAAAAAGAAACCCCGAGCCTATAGAGCTTTGGTCCCCTCTTATTTATAGAGGCCCCCTAAAAACCCTAATGGATCTTTTTGCCCTATTGGGTATTGGATCTCCATCCAATCACCCAAGCCTCTTGGATTAGTGGGTTTCTACCCAATAATCTCTTATTAGCAATTATTGGATCTCATCTCAGGATCCAATAATTCAGGGGCTTAATGGATATCCAATAAGATAGGGGGTTCAACGGATATCCCATATCCGAACCTCTACTCATCGCAACACCTACCATATGTGTGTGACCCTCTAGGCCCAATATCGAGCTGGCCGTGAGTTATACTTGTTAGAACTCCTTCTGACATAGTGAATTATTATCTCTATAATAATTCACCCAACTCATCGACTGTGGACGTACTAGGCCACTACGCCGCGGCCCCCAGACGATATAGGGGAATCCAATCCTTTGGACCTATCTGTCCTCAGTTACCATGTACCTATAGTCCCTCATCTATCTAATATCCCAAAGATCCTATATCGGGCATGGTGCTATCAAGCCCATACGGTCTCTCCTCGAGTCTTACTATTGTCGGATTCTCCCAGAGAACTCTTTCTCTCTCAATCCGAATAACCTTGGCCATGGATTTGTTCGAGCAAGAACATATGGGATATTCCTCTCATGATACCGAGAGTGGATGATCCTCTATTAACACTCAATAGCCCTCGTAAGGTTGGCTACTACTCCCAATGACCGGCTATACTAGATATGGAGCTTTCTAAACCTATAAGTCTGGTATCAAAGAGTGGAGTACTCATACAGGATATCCTTGGTGTCTCAAGTCTAAGGACCAGATACACTACTGGGACTACGGAATCGATGTCTGACATGAGGTATCAATAACCATCCAACATTGCGTAGGTAGATCAATCAGTGAACTCATTCTCTAATGAGCACCTGCACTGTACCCTTAGTGTCCCCACACGAGTAGCTATGAGACCAGCTACCTCCATCATATGAATGGGTATACAGCACACCAATCTATCCGGTTATCTCGATGTCCTCCTCGAGTAACCTATGACTAGGATAATTTAGGGTCTATGTTTAAAGGTGAATCGATCTTATTATCGTGATCTCATCATGATCCGATTCCCATTGCACAGATCCAGGGACATCACAATATACACTAGATATTGTGAGATAATGCCAATAATCATAAGCAAAGAGATTGATGCAGCGTGTTATAGGTGCAATCACTCATGTGATTGGCTTGTAGGGCACTTATAACTAGCAAAAAGTGCTTACTTACTCATCTCAAGAGAAGCAAAACTTGCTAGCCTTCGTACTTCAAAGAAAAGTAACACTTGCCAACTTGTTAGCTTGCATGTTGATGTAAAACTTGCTAAATTGCTAACTTGGATGTTTCAAAAATTTGCTAGTTGCACTTCTTCTTTTTGTTGATGACAAAGTGTGAGAAGTATGATAATTTAAATTTTGAATCATGCATGGTATGATGTACTTTAAATTATGATTTAAAAATTTGAATGATGTATGCAATGATATGCATATGATGAATGTAATGACATGTTACTATATTTATGTATGAAAAATTTTCAATTTAAGTTTCTATCAATATAGCATATTGATAGGGAGAGTTTAATTTAAACTCCATCATCAATTGATTATCATTATCAAAAAGGGGAAGATTGTTGAATCTTAGATTTTGATGATGAAATCAATTGATGAGTTTATGATAAATCCGCATTTTGAGTGACGTAAGACTAGCTTCGATCATAGAGAGACAATTTAATTAAAGCAGGAAGAATCAATGTTGGGCCGGAGTGGAATATGTTAGAAGATTGGACATCAAGGTAGATGATCAATCGACGTGTCGGTAGAAGGCTTCGTGCCATGAGTTCATACATCAGGCCAAGAAGATCGAACATTGTGCTAAGGAGATGAGATGTTGTAGGAAGACAACATGCTAATTAAGTAATACATCAAAGGAGAGGACAATGCGCTGAAGGGTCAAACGAAGCACCGGATGAACCAATGACATGCTAGATAACATGTGATTAATGCTTTGTAATAATTATCTAGATTGAAGTAGTTTTAGTTTTAATTGGGTTGGTTTAGAATGTAATTAAGTCAACTCAATTAGAGGGCCCATTGGGCCTAAGTTGGGGCTACTTTGGGCCAAGATAAAGACTCAATTAGTGACCCAAACGATGGGTCATACGGTGACATCGCCAGAACAGGCGGTGGAACCGCTAGTGGCTTAGTCTCTAAGATAGTCTCTAAAATTATGTTAAGTGGTGGTCCTACCAGACTGGGTGGTGGTATCGCCTAGTGATAGTGTGTCAGGCGGTGGTACCGCCCAATACAAGTGATGGTATCGCCAATACCCTGAAGATCCGGGATGAGACTATTGAATCTCAAATTTTAATGATGAAACTAATTGAGTATGTTTTAGTGATCTAATTGCATTTTGAGATACGTAGGTCTACTCTCAATCAGGATTAGATAATTGACACAAGATGAATCAACATTGTGCTAGAGAAAATCATTTCAAGAGATTGAACATCGAGTTGGAGGTTCGGTCAATGATCGATAGAAGGCTTCGGACAAAGAAATCGGGCATCGGGCCAAGAGGAGCGAAGTTGCGCCAAGGAGATCAAGGCTGCGAATGTTAGTTGCTGATTGGGCAACAAGCCATAAGAGAGGATGATGCATCGAAGTGTCGGATGAAGCATCGATGGACCAAGGACATGCCGGGCAAGTAATTATGATTCGTGTTGTAAATAATTATCTAGATTGAAGTAGGATTAGCTTAATTGGGTTGTAATTGGGCCAACCCAATTAAGAGCCAACTGGGCCTAGTATTGGATCAGTTTGGGCCAGGTTTAAGGCCCAACCAGGAGTGTTGGCATTGTCTAGCGATGGCACCGTTAGACTAGGGTGGTGGCACTACCCAGGTCCAGCTTCCCAAGTAGTCTAGGGCGATGGTACCACCCAGACTAGACGGTGGTACTACCTTGGGGTAGAGTGCCTGGGCGATGGCACTATTGATTGGGCGATGGTACCACCAAGTACATTCACTGTGTCAATGTCAGGCGATGGTACCGCCAGGTTGGGCGGTGGTACCGCCAGCACTTAGAAATATGGGATAATTCAAATTTGGGCTCCAAATTTGAATCACATTGAGGCCTATAAATATCTCTCTCATTCATGGTTGAAATATACACTAGAACTGAGAAAGAAAAAGGAAAACGCTGCTGTAATAGTGTTAAATTCCTTCCTCTAATTCTAAAGTGTGATCTAGCCTTAGAGAGGGTTGAGAGGCCTTATAAGGATTACCTCCTAAGCCCGTCAAAAGGAGAGAGCTGCAAGGGAGTTAGTCTTTGCCCGTTGGAAGGAAGACAACTAGTTGAAAAGCCGGTGGCTTCAAGAGAAGAGGAATCGAGAGTGGATGTAGGTCGGATGACCGAATCACTATAAAACTTGGTTTGCATTTATATTCTTGGATTTACCTTTCTACAAACCTTTACTTTGCTTGTTCACTACCCTTCATCTTCTTTAAACATTCTCAAGTTTAAGTTCGTGCTTTTTTGACATTATTTTAGTCATAATGAAGTTTTCAACGTTTGAAGTTTTCAAAATCGTTTTAAATCATCGAAAATTATCATACTTAACCGCTACATTAATTCAACCCCCCTTCTCTTAGTGCCACTCTAGATCCTAACAATTAGTATCAGAGCCACGTTGTTTCTCATTCGGATTCACACCCATGAGAAATAGCTCTTCACGACTTTCAAGAGAGTTTTTCGATTGTTTGTCCTCCGTTGTTTAACGGTTTGAACTACACATATTGGAAAACTCGAATGAGAGTTTTCTTAATTTCTCTAGATTTAAACATATGGAATATCATTGAAAACAGTTTTCAACTTTTCTCTAAACCGATGAACGAATGGTTGGATTTGGAAAAGAAATCTTTTTCATTAAATGCAAAGGCTATGAATGCCTTATTTTGTTCTTTAGATAAAAAAGAGTTCAATTGAATTTTTACGTGTGAAATGGCTTTTGATATTTAGCGAACACTTGAAATCATGCATGAGGGAACTAGTAGAGTCAAAGACTCTAAAGCAAACCTCTTATTGCATGATTTTGAGCTCTTTCGAATGACACCAAGCGAGTCTATCGGTGACATGTACACCCGTTTCATGGATGTCGTCAATAGCTTGAAAAGTCTTGGTAAATGTTTTTCAAATTTTGAACTTACTAACAAGATCTTAAGATCCCTTCCAAGAAGGTGGGATCCTAAAGTAACCACAATACAAGAGACTAAAAATTTAAATAATTTTTTATTGGAAGAACTCATTAGCTCTTTAATGACATATGAAATGAGTTTCTTAGAACATGTTGAACTCGATAAACACATGAACCACCTTCCAAAGAAAAGGAAGGATTTGACACTTCAAACAAGAGAATGCCACTTGAGTGATGACTCAAGTGATGAGGACAATGTTGAGAATGTTGAACTTTTGACATTAAAATTTAAAAAGATCATTAAACATGAATTAAAGAATATAACTGAAAAGAATACCAACTCTTGCTATGAATGCAAGAAATCGGAACACTCCAAAGATGAGTACATAAAAATGAAAAAGAGGAAAGTACACAAAGAAGATGAAGATGCAAACTACGCTTTGACGAGCTTCGACTACAAGGTAAGCAACTCAACCAAAGCTCCTTTACTTTATGAAATTACTTAAAAATTTTCATGAGTGCTTAATTTAGGAAATAAAAAACATTAAAAATTAAAATTGTTTTCAAAAATTATATCATGCTTCTCTTTTTAGCGTTTTTTAAAAAATTAAAAAAAATTATTCATAAAAATTATATTGTTAAAGTTTCATGTATGTTATGATTCAAAATTTTGAATGATGTATGCAACATTATGGATGATAATTACATGATGTGTGATAATGCAATTTCATGCATATGATTTCTGTATTGATTTTCGGTCCAATCTTGATGTATGGTTTTGATATAATAAATCAATTAGCATGATTATGTTTGTACACCTAATAGGATTAACCCATAATTGTGTATTTCAGTTTTCATGTTTTTATGATGACATGCACGAGGATTTCAAGGTATTATATTTTGACGATGAAACTCATGTTTTGGTCTTAAACATGATACTCATCTGTGCATGTTCTAAATCTTTTGAATTGAATTATCATTGGAATTAAAATGGTGATATCATGCTTAATGTTTATGATTGCAATATATTCTTCTTAAAATACCTTTCGGATATAATCCTAGTGATGTATAATTTGAATCGTGTTTCATGATCTTTCACCCATCTTGAAATAATTTATGATAAGTAATGCAAGGTATTCCTTCACCCGATCTCTAATATCTTGAATGCCTAATCTAAGATAATGTGAGGAAGACATCTTTTGATTGAGTCTTACCTTCTTCAGGATCAAAAATTAATCATTATCGATACACAAGTCTTTGTAACCTTCGCAAATCTTCTTTCATTTATCATTTGAAAATTTCCTATATCTATTATCACTCTCTATCCATTTAAAAAGTTTATTTTCAATGTCTCTTGATAACAACACTTCATAATTCGATGAGTCATTTCTTTTTGTTGCATAATTATCATGTGATTAGAAGTAATAGAATGACATCACTTTATAAAAATATAGTGATTAGATGAATGGGAAACAACAAAGCAATTTGATCAAAATAAAGTGTTGCAGCTCTCCCTAAAAAGTCTAAGTCAGGGTGCTAGCAATGGCACTGCTAGGGCTGGCGGTTGCACCACTTGGGCATTCTGTTCACTGTTAGGGATCGAGCGGCACTAAGAGGGGGGGGGGGGTGAATTAGTGCAGCAGTAAGGAACGAGAAATTTTCAGCGATTAAAACAAGTTTGGAAACTTCGTACGAATGAATGCAACATTACGTTTGAACCCGGAAAGATTGTGTTTTAACTTTAAAGCATATGTAAGAAGATGAAGAGGAAGTTGAGTAAATAAGGAAGCAAATGAAGAGGGTTTGCAGCAAAGTAAATAGCAAGAACGTAAATGCAACCAGATTTATAGTGGTTCGGTCATCTGACCTACATCCACTTCCGAAGCCTTCTCCGATGAGGCTCCCAACTTCCACTAGCAAATCCTTTTGTAGGGGAAGGACCAAATACCCCTCTTACAACCCTTTTACAAGAGGTTCACACTCTTATAAGTTTTCACAAAGAGAAGGAAATGAGGTGAACACTTAAGCAAATTAAGAACAAGACTTTCCCAAGACTTATTTTCAAAATCTAACTCTCCAAGGGTCCCACTTTCAACTGAGAAAGGAGGGGTATTTATAGATCCAAAATGGTTTCAAATTTGGGCTCAAAATTTGAAATCAAATTGAAGTTCGATCTTTGAGGCAGTGCTACACTTTGTTAGTCTGGTAGCGACCGACAAGAGGGGCGTACTACCACCCGGCCAGACACGCAGGCAAGATTACCGCCCTAGCCGGTGGTGTCTACCGCTGACCAGCGGTGCTGCTGGCTTTGGCTGGCTTTGGCGGTGCTACCTCCCAAAGCATGCATGCTTTGCGTCTTTCTTTGGCGGTGCCACCGCCTAGCACATATCAACTTCTGGTTTGGGCCGAAAACCGGTCCCAAACAAGGCCCAATGGGCTCATACTTGGGTTAAAGGATTAACACCTAATCCTAACCCAAATTAATGTGCTAACTATAAAATTAAAGATATTCCTAAGCTATTACAAAGTTCGCAAATCAAGTCTTCTTTCGGCGAGCTTCCGACGAACTTCCGGCGGTCTTCCGATGATCCCTCGAAAACCATCCTGCGGACTCCCGATAGGCTCTCGGACTCCACGATGATTTTGGCGCGTTCCCCCGAGCTTCTTTGGCAAGCTCCGATCTTTCTTAGCAAGCTCCGCGAACTTCCGATGAACTTCCGAAAACCCTTCGGCAAGCTCCCTACTCGTTCTCGGCCGATTCCAACAGCACTCCCAACGAATCTTTGAACTTCCATCGAACATTCGAACTCCCAATGATCTATCGCACATGACTTCGGCCCTTTGTTTTGCTTTACCTCTTCATCCTTATCGTAGTTACTCCTGCACAAACAAACACCAAATACCCTACTTCGATCTAGATAGTTACTACAATACGAATTGACATTCAGTTGCCCGGCACGTCATTGGTCAGCGTTTCATCCGATCCTTCGGCACATCGCCCTCTCTTGCAGCTTGTTGTCCAATCGACGGTTGACCTCCATAACCCCGATATCCATGGTGCAACTTTGTACTTCTTGGCCCGATGCCCAACGTCCGAAGCCTCCTGCCGATAGTCGACCGAACCTCCGGCTCGACATCCAATATCCTGACGTGATCACCTCCGACGCAACGTCAATTCCTCCAGCATCAACTGTCTAATCCTGATCGATAGTAGACCTGCATAACTCAACACGTAGTTAAACAACAAAATACACTCAATTAGTTTCATCATCAAAATCCAAGATTCAACAATCTCCCCCTTTTTGATGATGACAACTAATTGATGACTAACGGAGTTAACCATAACTCCCTGGAGTTTAACAAAAACTCCCCCTATCAATATGCCATTGATAGAACCCTTGGATTATCCCAAATCCAAGTAACATGTATCATTCATGTAGTGAGACATCATGCAAATATATAAAATATTCAAGCATCATTACATTGCATGAAGTCATCAATCTACTTCTCCCCCTATGTCATCAACAAAAAGGAGAAGTAGCATCATAGCTAGTTTAAAAGATATGCAAATTTCTTACAATACACTAGCTATTTATCACATCATACAATATTTTTGCAATACAACATCAAATAATACCATTTAATCATAGCAAGTTTCAAGGATGGGCAATGATGGTAATTTTCACTTGCTTCTTGAGATGTGCAAGTTTGCACCTTGTTTCTCACAATAGCAATATTTGCATCCTTTGATATAACAATTCTTAGCTTCTCATGAAGTTGCAAAATAAGAATCAAGATGGCAAATTTTTACAATGTTCGAGCTAAAAACTTTCTCCCCCTTTATTAGCATCAAAAAGAAAGGGAGGATCAAATACTTCAAATAATCTTGCATGAGATTCAACAATAATTTGTAACCAAAATGCAAGCAATTTTGAAGAAGTGAAATTGAGCAAGATTTTTGCCTCTCTTGAGATAGCAACTTTTTGCTTCTCAATATTCAAGCTAGCAAAATTTTCTCTTTTGATGCACAAGCTAGCAATTTTCTTCCTCTTGAATGAGCTAGCAAATTAATCATGTGAGCTAGCAATAAATCTTCTCCCCCTTTGATTTTGTCAAAAAGAAGGGAAGAATACAATTCTTTTCCCTTTACATGAATGCTTCCATCATGACAAAATAATAAATTTCCATCATGAATTTTTAACATATCAAGTCACGAATTCAAGGAAGTCATAAACAAATCATGGTATGAGGGAAATTTATAACAAGCAAGCAAGCAATAATGATAAGCTAGCATACTTTGCGATACGCAAACTAGCTTCCTTTCAATTTTTCTCTTTTGCAACTAAGTTTCCCTTTTGCAAGCCATCAACTTTTTGTTTGCAATGAACTAGTAATTTTTGTAAAATTTATAACATTTTAAAACTGTAAGCTCATGAGTTAAAAAATAATGCAACTTTACAATTTCTTTCTTCTCATTTTGAGAAGTGCAAGTTTTGCCTTTTGTAAGTTCTAGCTAGCTATGTTTGCCACTTTCACTTGTGATACATAAACTAGCAAGCTAACTCCCCCTTTGTCACTATCGAAAAGAAGGGATGAATAATATTTCAATGAAATAATTTTGCATCAATCAATATTTCAATTTTTTTTTATGATGCATACAAAACATAGATGCAAAGAATTCATGAAAGATATCAATATGAAATATCAATAAGGATCAACACCAAAAGACATCATTCATGATTCATCATAAAGCAAATTTCATTTATGTCAAATATTCAATTTACCACACAAGGCAAAGAAATCTTATCATTTCTATATCATGAAATATATGACATCAAGGCTCATGATTCATTTGAAAAGATATAGCACAAAGAGTAACTTGATTCATGCATGAGAATTCCAAGTATCAAATATCAAAATATCAAGACTTGGATTATGATAAAGCTCATTCAAGTTCGAATTATCAAAATCATTAACATAGTTTGTGAGATTCACAAATGACATAAACTTGAATTGTTTTCCTCTTTGGTAAATGATAAAAAGATGTAATCATAGAGGAGAATATTTTGATTCCCAAAAATATCTCAAGTCAAGAATTCAAGATCATGATTTCAAGAGATCAAGAGAGGAGTCATAAAATTATTCAAACTCATTTTGTCAATTCGAAACTCCTAATCAAATTATCATTTTTAACATTCATAACATGAATAAAGTCATTACTGTATCATCAAAATCTCATTCATAAGTCAAGTGATTTACAAAATATCATAAATGAATTTATCACTTGTCTTTTATTTGAAAAATCGAAAGATTTCAAGAAACATGCATTTCCATTGTATGATTTATTTCATATGAGCATACCTTTGTTTTTTGATGTCAAATAAAATAGAAATATCAACATTCAACATTGAAAGACAAATTTCATCATAAAATTCATCAAGATAAAAATATAACACATTATGAGATTCAATTTATCATGATAATATGTTTCATTTTGTTTCAAACAAGTGTGCTCATGTTTCAAATAATGATTATCAAATTTAAGACCAAAACATGAGTTTGTCATAAAAATATGATATCACAAAGTCATTAAGCATAATAACAAACTTTTAATATTTTCATTTCAATGATGATTTCATAATGTATGTTCAAATATTTATATGGAACCCATCATTGTATAAATTCAAAATACAAGTTTATCATTAAACCCATCAAGGTCAAATGCATCAAATATCATGATAGTGCATTTTCTCATCTTTATGAGTTTCAATTTAAGTGATTTGATTTTTCATAAGAATGTTCAAAATTTTCATATGAAAATGTCATGCATCATATTCAAAAATGAAAATATCATCAAGATCATTTTAATTCTTTCTTACATTAGTTATAACAAGATGATCGATGCTCAAATTTTTGGTAAAATCATGCATTATTTTATAAATCTGAAAAATAATTTTCATCATGAAACCCATTAAGTTCAAATATAACACAAGGTAACATCAAAGCCACATTTCTTTCATTTTGAAAATTTGTGGGTTGGGTCTTTATAATTGATTTCATGAAGACATATATCAATAAAAATTTCATCATAAAAAGGGTTAAAAACCATTAAGCCAAGATGGAAATTTTCAAATTATAATCAAGATACATACATGTATCATCAAAAGATTTTCAAGAAATTCATACATAGATATGTATCATGTTTAAGATTGAAAACCGATATGGAAAGTATACATGAAATTTTATCATCTCAAAATGTCATCTTAATTTGACATGAAAACAATTAGACCAAAAAATACGTTAATCCACAACATAGAGTCAAATCAACATTACTTCAAAAACTAATGCATGTTACAAAATCATCAAGCATCATGTTTAGAAACGAAAAGCAATATAAAACATCAAGATATACATCCATGGATTAATCCTAAGCATTATCACAAATCATGCATCATTCATATTTTTAATTTTTAAAAAATTACTAGAAAGGAAAAAGCATAAAAAAAAATCCTACCAACTATTTCAAGCAACTCATGAAAGGATCATGTAATTTCAAAGTAAGGTAAGAACAACCTGGGTGAGTTTCTTACCTCATTGTCGAAAACCGTCAAAGCCCATTTCGCCTCTTCTTTACTTGATTCTTCTTTGCAAGTCTTCTTCTTCTTCTTTGGCCTCTTTCTCCATTCAAGTTCATTTGTACTTTTTAATTTTTGTTTAATGAACTTGTTAACATTCATTGTTATGTGTTCAATGTCCTCATTGTCCTCATCACTTGAGTCATCACTCAAGTGGCATTCATTTGTCCGATGTTCCAAATCTTTCTTGTTCTTTAGAAGGTGGTTCATAATGTTCATCATGTTCCAAATATTCGAAGAAACTCATTTCATATATCATTAGTGAACTGATTAGTTCTTTAAATAAAAAATTATTTAAATTTTTAGTCTCTTGTACTATAGTTACTTTTGGATCCCAACTCTTTGGGAGGGATCTTAAAATCTTGTTAGTGAGTTCAAATTCGAAAAATATTTATCAAGACTTTTCAAGCTATTGACGACATCCGTGAAGCGAGTGTACATATCGCCGATAGTTTCGCTTGGTGTCATTCGGAAGAGCTCAAAATCATGCAATAAGAGGTTTATGATAGGACCCTAGCAGGGTTAGGTCCTACTCAACCATGTAGCAGCTAATAAAAACCCTGTGAGAATGTAATAAACCCCACCTAGCTGCCTCTATCCTATAAAGAAGAGAGGCTAGGGTTTATATTTGGGTCTTTGGGCTTCTTAGCCGCCGCCCCCCTTGTTACTGGGCCGGCCCGCTAAGGTTGAGGGCAAATTGGGTAGTTCACTTAGGAAGCAGCCCCTAGGGTTAGGGTTTGGAGCTCTATATAAGCTTGTAGCCTCCACCTCTTTGGAATAAGAAAGATCAATCTATAATTGCAGCCACCAGGCTACTTGGAGGGTGGAACCCCTATAGCGTTCCAAGGGTTTATCCCCCTCAAAGATCAATCTCTATAGAATTCCTCTGGGGTTCTAGCATCTGGTATCAGAGCAGCAATCTTGCTACTTTTGTTGCCATCTCTGCCGCCCACCATCAGCCAAGCAATTCCCACAATTGCTCTTGACGTCATCATCTCCACCGTCATCTCCTGACGATCTACTGTCGCCACCTCCAATTGCATCAGAGATCTGGTATTTTTCTACCACCAATACCTTTTGCTGCTGCAATTTTTCATCTAAAATATCAAAAAGAAGTTTTTCTATCGATCCCTTGCTGTGAATTCCTTGCGTCACGAAAGTTACCATCTTTGCGAACGAAGGATTGCTGCAGAAAATTTCAGCCGCATGTTGCTGCCTTTAACCGATCTAATTGTTATCCTTTTTGAACGAAATTTTTTGTGCACCTCATAGATCATCTTGGCTCCCATCCATGATTGATCTATTATTGAATTCATCACAAAAACAAATTCGTATGTTGCTGCAATCTCTCGTTGCAAACTGCTGAAATTTTTCGACGAGAATTCTGCTATCGCAACTTGCACCGATTTCTTTACTGCTTTGCTGCCAAAATTTCTTGATCCAATTTGTTATCCTTGTTGCTATCTAAACTAAGATTCTACCATCAAACCCCCTCCTCAAACCCCTGAGTTTTCGCTGGAAATTTTGCCGAGAAACCGATATTTCTTCGACGACAATTCTGCTCTTACGAGACAGCGCACATAGGCAGCAATTTCTATTGATTTTTGTCAAATCTTTGCTGTGAGCTACCACAGATCTAAAACCTTCTTCCCTAACCTTCATCCAATACCATCTCAGCCCAAAAATCCATCAAATCGCAGCCCCAAATAGCACCCAAAACAGCCACAAAACAAGCCTAAACCGCAGCCTACATCCACCAATCCACAAACCATTTCGGCCACCACTTCCCTCAAATAATTCATGCCTTTAACCTGGCAACAAAAGAGAGATCTTAATATTACAGATTTGGAGACATATGCTATGGCATCCGAGGAGGCAATTGATGCTAAATTGAAGCCTTGAGACACGAATGGAGGAGAAGATTCGGACTCTCTTTGCCGAACTTAGTTTGGGTCGACCACCGAGCCCAAAGAAATCACATCAAGGGGAGAGCTCTAATCGAAGAGATGACCTTCAAGAGAGGGGAGGCTCTATGACCGATCCTCACTATCCACGCATGAGGGTGGACTTCCCTAGATGGGAAGAAGGAGACCCGATTGGTTGGATCTCGCGATGAGCGATATTTTTGTACCACAAAACCGCAGATGCATCTATGGTAGAAATTGCAGCTATACATCTTGAAGGAGATGCCATACAATGGTTTGATTGGTTTGAACATACTCATGGAGTCCTCTCATGGCGACAATTCAAAGAAGGACTGCTGATCCGTTTCGGACCAACCGATTACGAGAACATCGACGGACAACTAGCAAAGATCCGACAAACCTCCACCATCCAGGAGTATCAAACCAGGTTTGAAAGGTTATCTAATCAAACTCGTGATTGGTCTGAAAAACAGTTATTGGGGACATTTATTGAGGGCTTAAAGCCGGAGATCCGGGGAGAAGTTAAAGCGCGACAACCGTACACGCTTATGGCAGCCATCTCTTTCGCACGACTTCAGGAGGAGCGATTGAACCATGAAGCCCGGAGGACTAGGGTCGCTCCCCGACCAGAAATATTGAAGCCCTCAGCCTCGCCTACTATCAGCCGAGCTCCTGCACCAAAAAGGTTGACAAGAGAAGAGCTTCGAGACCGATCTGCTAAGGGGTTATGTTGGCATTGTGACGAGCCGTGGAGCCGCGAGCATCGCTATAAAAAGGGGAGACTTCTTGTGATTGAACCAGTGGAAGAAGAGATCAGTGAACAGCTAGAAGAGAGTCTTGAACATGAGGATGAAGATGTGGAAGAAGAGCCACAATCGGTCGACTTTATGGTACATGCGCTAGCCGGCTACTCAAATCCACAAACGATGAAAGTTGGACGCCTGCTCAAACAACAACCGATCACCGTTCTCATCGATACAGGCAGCACTAATAACTTTCTAAACAGTAAGGTTGCTGCTCGGATGGCGCTCCATATTGAAGGTTGCAGCAAGTTCGACGTAAAGGTTGCCGACGGCCGAATCCTAAAATGCGACCAAAGATGCCCGTAGGTGAAACTATTACTACAGGACCAAGAAATTGTTGTCGACTTTTTCCTCCTACCAATTGATGATTATGAGGCTGTGTTGGGCATAGAATGGCTGACGACACTAGGTGATGTCTCTTGGAACTTTTCCAAATTGATTATGAAATTCTATTGCAAAGGTAAGCAGGTCACCCCTACGCGGGAAGCCGGAAGCAACGTAACCACCGTTTCAACCCAACGAATGGAGAAAGTTTTACACAAGATAAATGGTGGCTTTCTTATGCATCTCCAGCAGCAACCAGAGAGGAGAAAACAGAAATTAAAAATCAAAATATCACCCAACTGCTTGTTGAATTTGAAGATGTTTTTC
The DNA here is from genome assembly GCA_024322285.1 of Musa beccarii. Taxonomy (NCBI): domain Eukaryota; kingdom Viridiplantae; phylum Streptophyta; class Magnoliopsida; order Zingiberales; family Musaceae; genus Musa; species Musa beccarii. The sequence continues at coordinate 40,348,640 of CM044394.1, forward strand.
TTTGAACCGCGGTCTTCCTCCTACTCGACAACATGACCACCGAATTCCAATCCTTCTGGGCAAACCACCAGCAAACACTCGGCCTTACCGCTATCCTCACCTCCAGAAAGATGAAATTGAGAAAATTGTGAAGGAAATGCTCGAAACAGGGGTGATTCGACCAAGCTGCACCCCTACTCCTCACCGGTGCTACTTGTGCGCAAGAAAGATGGAACTTGGCGGATGTGCATCGACTCACGAGCTCTAAATGCCATCACCGTCAAGGATAAGTACCCCATACCAGTGGTGGATGAACTTCTTGATGAATTAAAAGGAGCTCGAGTCTTCACGAAGTTGGACCTTCGATCCGGTTACCACCAAATTCGGGTATGTGAAGGCGACATCCCAAAAACTGCTTTCCGCACTCATAACGGCCATTACGAATTCTTGGTAATGCCCTTTGGACTCACTAATGCTCCTTCAACCTTCCAAAGTCTCATGAACGATATTTTTCAGAGCTTTCTTCGCAAATTTGTGCTGGTATTTTTTGACGATATTCTCATTTTGACCCTTCTCTTGAGACTCACTTTCAAAGACTTGCAAATTATTCTGACGATCCTTCAGGAGAATACTCTTTTTGTTAAGCTATCAAAGTGCAACTTTCTCCAGCAAAAAGTAGAGTACCTTGGGCATATAATATCAGAAGAAGGAGTGGCCGTAGACCCAACAAAAATCGAAGCAATGCAAGGCTGGCCGAAACCTACAAATGTGAAATTGCTGCGTGGGTTCCTTGGACTAACGGGCTACTATCGAAAATTTGTGAAGGACTATGGGAAGATTAGTGCCCCTCTCACTTCTCTACTGAAAAAAGATGCCTTCCTATGGTCGAACAAAGCCTCTCGCCTTCGATAGACTTAAGACATGACCATGATGATAACAGGTGCTAGCACTACCATATTTCAACCGACCCTTCATCATTGAGGCCGATGCATCTGGAGTTGGAATTGGAGCTGTTCTCATGCAAGATGGTCAATCACTCGCATACACTAGCAAGGCGTTGTCTCCCTCCCATCAAGAAATGTCTATCTATGATAAGGAGATGCTCGCCATTGTGCACGCAGTAACAAAGTGGAGACCCTACCTGATTGGCCGACGATTTCAGATTAAAACCGACCATAGAAGCCTTAAGTACTTTTTGGAGCAGAAGATATCATCCCCGGAGCAGCAAAAATGGGTAACCAAACTTCTAGGATTTGATTATGAAATTATTTACAAAAGGGGAAAGAAAACGTTGTTGCGAGATGCACTCTCACGGCTCCTCAGCAAGCTGAATTTTCAGCTATCTCTCTTCCTACCACTGGCTTCCTCGAGAGCATTAGGGAGGAATGGAAGAAGGATCCAGAAACCAGCAACATCATCAAAAAATTGGAGGAGGATCCAAGCGCAATAGCTCACTATACTTGGGATTCGAGGGATCTACGCTATAAAGGTCGTATTGTGCTTATACCAAACTCCCCTTGCATCAAAGTCATTCTGCACGAAATGCACTCCACACCTTCAGCAGGGCACTCTGGATTTCTAAGAACCTACAAAAGAGTGAAGCAAAACTTTTATTGGAAATGGATGAAAAAAATTATTTCTGAATACGTAGCACAATGTGATGTATGTCAACAGCAAAAAGGTGAAACAGTGGCGAGTTGTTAGGACTCTAGCTATGAGAGTCCTAATTTAGTTTCATTGATAAGGGCATTCATGTAAATCCTATCTAGCCGACCCCTATTAAAGAGGTGAAGAGGCCGGCTAGGTTAGGGTTGTTTGGTTCGGAGCGGCACTAAGAGGGGGGGGGTGAATTAGTGCAGCGGATTAAAACGAATAAAACTTGAAAAACGGATTCCGGAGATTCGCTTAAGAATCTGATTCACCGAAAGAGACTTTAACTTAAAGATACTCAAGTAAAGAAAAGTTGAAGTAGGGAGAAGAAATCCGATCAGTTTGCAGTTTAAGAAAATTTACGATGCAGAATTTTAAGTACTCACTTAGCAAGCAAACGCAGCAATGTATAGTGGTTCGGTCAAATGACCTACATCCACTCTTGAAGCCTCCTCCAATGAGGCTCCCAACTTCCACTAGCAAGTCTCTTGAAGGGGAAGGACCAAATACCCCTTCTGACTTTTTACAAGAAGTTCCCTCTCTTTACTGAGAATTTTTACAAGAGAAGAAAGGAGGAGAACTTGAGCAAATGAAAGCAGAAATTTGCTATAGCTTAGACTCAAAAACACTTTCAAAAAGATCCTCTACCAGCTAAAAGTAAAGGGGTATTTATAGAGCTTTCTGGGATTCAAAAATCCCGCTCAAAAGAGGTCTTGTCCGAAATTTGGATTGCAGCGACTCTGCTTTGGCATCAAGCGATACTACCGCTGACACACTTTTGCGTGTGTCGTGTCTTTTGCGGTACTATCGCTGGCATCTGGCGGTATTACTCTGCGACACAGTGGTTGCAACCACGTCGGTGATGCCACCGCTACTGAAGCGATACTACCGCGACACAGTGGTTGCAACCACCTATCGAGGCGGTGCTACGCTTTGCTGAAGCGATACTACCGCCGGTGTTGATCAGCAGCGGTGCCACCGCCAGGTCGGCGGTGCACTTGCCCTTGGTCGCGGTGCCACCGCCGACCCTTACCAGTAAATGTATGGGCCTCACCTTTGGCCCAATAGCCCACTAAAGGCCCAATTGGCCCAATAAAGGTCTAGATAGGTTTAACACCTATTCTATACCCTAATTAAGTGCTAACTATGATCTTCTAAAGACAAATTATACCAACACCATCAAGTTATCTTTCGAAGAGCTTTCCGGCGATCTTCCGGCGGACTTCCGGCAATCCCTTGGATTCCTTCCGGCGGACTCCCAGCTGGCTCCCGAATTCTATGGCGAGTTCAACGAGTCTTTCCCAATCTTCCGAACCTTTTCGGTTGTCTCCATGAACCTCGACGATCTTTCCGGTGAACTTCCGAAACCCGGCAAGTCCTCGATTTCATCTCGGTTGACTCGTGCACTCCGATGATCCTTCAGATATTTGGTGGACTCTTGAACTTCCAGCAACTTGACTTTGGTAAGTTGCTCTATCATAGTTAATCCTGCACACTCATCTCAACAAAGAGATTAGTACATATATTTCACCAATTGATTTCATCATCAAAATCCGAGATTTAACAATCTCCCCCTTTTTGATGATGACAATCAATTGGTGATGGAGTTATTCTTAACTCCCCCTATGTATATGCCATAAAGAAAAATTGCTTGAATTCAATTTTTGAATTCAACACAATTAATTTTAATTTCAAGATTTCGAAATAGATATCAAAGATGTCAATGAAGTATCCATAATCAAAAAACATGATATCAAGAACCCAACTAAGTTTATGTTGGACAACGCATATCATATGGCAATACACATATCATTTCTCCCCCTTTGTCATCAACAAAAAGGAAACGAGGGAATCAGAACAATAAGGAGGGTCGGAAAACATCACAAGTGTGGAAAAGGAAATCAGAAAACCGAAAACCATTCCACAGTGGCTGAAAAGATGTAAGATAACATAGCATGAAGTTAAGACAACATAGTTGTCAACAAGAAGATGTCACGATGTAAGGAATACAACATAAATGTCAACATACAACACAAGTTTACATCGTTCAAAAAGAAAACACAGCAAGCTACTCCTCAGGAGGAATGCCAAGATGCCTGTACATGTGATCGATCTTTAAGTTCATCTTCTGCATTTCCTTCAAAATTTTAATTTGCTGTAGTTTTACTTCATTTAACTCTCTCATGATCGGATCAGTAGAAGATGGAGCAGAAAATGTCACTGATGTAGCTGCAACAAAAGGATTAGGAGGAGGAGATTCATTTCCCCTAAGGACTGGTGTTTCGAGGATGGTCTACTACGGTGGGGAGGTATATCACATCTCCTAGGTTGCCTAACCCCTATTCCATGCTCGATAGTACATCTAAGTCGTCTAAGTAGTTTAACGTCAATAATATTAAATCTTTCGACTTGTATTGCTTCTTCATCTGGTGGAATGCAGATGTTATGGGCATGCAATAGTCTAGTTATTAAACCTCCATATGGTAACATTGATCCTTTAGAAAGGACCTCTATCATGTCTTTTGCTGATTAGGTAACCAAAACAGAAATGTTGTCTAGTCATAATCCAATATAAGGCACCTAATTCAGTGAAACTGATCTCATCATGATGAAACTGCTTAGGTATAACAATGCTTATTAGAATGTGATGCAAAATTTTAGAGTTAAACGGTAATAAATGTTCACAACTCTTGGGAATTATTCCTAAATTTGGGTTTGCAAACACTGTTTCTAAAGCTTCAGAGTGAGTGGCACCAACTGTGTCCATATCCCATTTTCCTCGAAAATAACACCCTAGCTCTTTTTCAACAATTCCAATTAATGAGCATATAGTATTATCACATATTTGAATCTCATTACCTAGAAGATAAGTTGACAAGTTATCATCATTCACAGTTAAATTAGCATAGAACAACTTAACTAAACGTGGATAAACAGGTTCAATAATTTGCAGAATAGGTAAAGCCTCTAAGTCTGCAAACCACATGATAGGTTCTAAGCTTCCTAATTGATTCAAATCAACATACTTTCCTTTATGAATGGGTTTAGAACCAAATTCAGAAAATCTAAGGGAGGCATCTTGTGATTTAAACAAGGAATGGTCAAATGAATCTACCTCCATCCTTTTTCCTTTGTTTCTTGATGTTCTTCTAGGAGCCATTTCTATTCAGGAATGATCAAAAATTAAATGAAGAAAGGAATGAAACTTCACAAGAAAAGGAAAGAGAAATAATTCTGTTTTTACCTTAGATTGGTTCTTTGAGATGTAGGAAGCTTGAATCAAGATAAAACCTCCACCTTAGGCTTCTAGATGGGAAGAAATGAACCAATTTGAAGTTTGGAAGAGTTTGGAAGAGTGAGGAGAGGCGGTTCACAGATTAGGGGAGGCGGTTCTACCGCCGGCCCTAACACCTCTTTATAGCAGGGTGTTCGGGCGGTACTACTCGCCCCAAATGAGTGTTCCACCGTGTGGTGACTACCAGGTTCCACCGCCGCATTGGTGTGCTACGCCCGGTAGCATAAAAACACATTCGGATTTCATGTTTTTTTTTTTTTTTTAAAGAAAAATCTCAGAGATGGGATGAAGTCAAAAGGAATAAATCCATGGGAAAATCCGAATCAAATCGATGGAAATCATAGTTTAAACATAATTTCAAGAAAAGACATCATAAAAAAAACTTACTTACTTGGACAGTTTAGCATGCCTAATTCCCTTCTAATGAAGTCAAATTGTTCTTCATTTAGGGGTTTTGTGAAAATGTCAGCTAATTGGTGCTTTGTATCAATAAATTCTAAAGTAACATCATTATTAGCAACATGATCACGTATAAAGTGATGCCTAATATTAATGTGCTTAGTTCTTGAGTGTTGAATGGGATTTTTTGTTAGACAAATAGCACTTGTGTTATCGCATTTTATTGGAATGTTTTTTAAATTAATTCCATAATCTTCTAAAGTATTTTTCATCCACACAACTTGTGCACAACATGCACTTGCTGCTATATATTCGGCTTCCGCCGTAGATAGTGCAACCGAATTTTGTTTCTTGGAAGTCCAAGAAACAAGTGCATGTCCTAAGAACTGACATGTTCCAGATGTGCTTTTTCTATCAATTCTACATCCGCCAAAATCAGCATCCGCATAAGCTTTTAAATCAAAGTTATCAAATTTTGGATACCATAGTCCTAGATTTGTAGTTCCTTTAAGATACCTAAGGATTCTTTTAACAGCTTTAAGGTGAGATAACTTAGGATTTGCTTGGAATCTTGCACATAGACCTACACTGAACATGATGTCAGGTCTGGTTGCAGTGAGATAAAGTAGGCTACCTATCATGCCCCTATAAGTTTTTTGATCAAAACTTTCTCCATTCTCATCCATATCTAATTTAGTGGAGGTGCTCATAGGAGTGCTAATGGCTTTGGAACTATCCATGTTAAATCGTTTTAACAGTTCCAATGTATACTTGGTTTGATTAAGAAATATTCCATCACTAAGTTGTTTAATTTGTAATCCTAAAAAGAAGTTTAACTCACCCATTAGACTCATTTCAAATTCAAGACTCATACACTTAGCAAATGATTCACATTGTGATTCATCCGACGAACCAAAAATGATATCATCAACATAAATTTGAACAATAAGAAAATTATTTTCAAAATGTTTAATAAACAATGTAGTATCAACCTTGCCTTTAGTAAAATTATTTGAAATTAAGAAGGAACTAAGCCTCTCATACCAAGCCCTAGGGGCTTGTTTCAATCCATAGAGAGCTTTGGTTAGTTTAAAAACATGATTGGGAAGAAGAGAGTTTTCAAAACCGGGTGGTTGTTCAACATAAACTTCTTCAGAGATAAAGCCATTTAAAAAAGCACTTTTGACATCCATTTGAAAAAGCTTAAAGTTATTACTACTAGCATAGGCAAGGAGCATCCTAATGGCTTCTAATCTAGCCACAGGAGCGAAGGTTTCTTCGTAATCGATACCTTCTTCTTGGTTGAAACCTTTGGCCACTAATCTAGCCTTATTTCTAACCACGATACCATATTCATCTTGCTTGTTTCTAAAGACCCATTTAGTACCGATAACTAAATGGTCACTTGGTCTAGGAACAAGCTTCCATACCTCACTTCTTTCAAATTGGTTTAATTCCTCTTGCATTGCGATAACCCAAGAATTATTTTTCAAGGCTTCGTCAATGCTCTTAGGCTCAATTTGAGAAAGAAAAGCGGCATGAGCACAAAAATTTTTAAACGAAGAACGCGTTTGAACCCCTTTCGATGTATCTCCTATGATTAGCTCCTTTGGATGGGCATCCACATACTTCCATTCCTTAGGTAAGGAATATTCGGAAGAAGATGCTTCCAAGTTGCCATTTTGAGGAGAGGGTTCATTTAAATTCAAATTTTCAAAACCGAAATCATCATCAAGATCATTTTTCTTAATTTCAGAAACTTCATTAAACACCACATGAATAGACTCTTCTATAACTAAGGTTCTCTTATTAAAAACTCGAAAAGCTTTAGACACGGAAGAGTATCCAAGAAAGATGCCTTCATCGGATTTAGCATCGAATTTTCCTAAGGCATCCTTTTCATTTAAAATAAAGCATTTGCAACCAAAAACTTTAAAGTAAGAAACATTTGGTTTTTTATCATTCCATAATTCATAAGGAGTCTTGGATAGAGATGGTCTTATTAGAACCCTATTCATGACATAACAAGCCGTATTTGACTTCGGCCCAAAAATATTTGGGTAATTTATGTTCATTTAACATGGTTCTTGCCATTTCTTACAAATTTCTATTCTTTCTTTCTACTACTCCATTTTGTTGAGGATTTCTTGGAGTAGAGAAGAAGTGGTTATACCCATTTGATTCACAAAAATTTTGGAAGTCACGGTTTTGGAATTCACCACCGTGATCACTCCGAATTGATGAAATCATGAAACCCTTTTCATTTTGAGTAAGTTTACAGAATTTGGAGAAACATTTAAAAGAATCACTTTTGTGAGCTAAGAAATAGATCCACGTGAATCTACTATAGTCATCAACAATCACAAAAGCATATTTACTACCTCCTAAGCTTATTGTGTCAATTGGTCCAAACAAATCCATATGGATCAATTGCAATGGTCTAGAGGTACTTATTTGATTTTTTGGCTTGAAGCTTGTTTTGATTTGTTTTCCTAGTTGACAAGCATCACATACTTTATCTTTAAGGAACTTAATCTTAGGAATGCCTCTTACAAGATTTTTAGATGTAATTTGAGAGATTAGTTTCATGCTAGCATGACCTAATCTTCTATGCCAAAGCCATGTATCATCATTCAAAGCCGAAAAACATATTTCACTACCAAAATCATCAAGATTAATAGTGTAGACATTTTTTTGCTTGATTGCAATTATAGATGTATTGTTATGTGGTTTCTCAATGATGCAGGCATTAGATTCAAATCTTACAATATAGCCATTATCACATAATTGACTAATGCTCAAGAGATTGTGTTTTAAGCCATCTACTAATAACACATTATCAATTGAAAAGGTTGATTTGTTACCTATAGTACCTTTGCCAATGATTTTACCCTTGTTGTTGTCTCCGAAGGTGACAAACCCTTCATCTTGGCTAGAGAGCTTAGAGAATTGAGATGGATCTCCGGTCATGTGCCTTGAGCATCCACTATCAAGGTACCATCTCTTGCTCCTAGCTTGTGTGGGTGTTTTTGTCTACAAGAAAGGATGGTTTTTAGGTACCCATTTTGACTTGGGTGCCTCAAAAACTGATCTACTTATTCTATCATTATTCAATGAGTTCCTAATTAATCCTTTAGGAACCCATACTAATTTATTTGGGCTAAGTTTCCTATATGGACATTTGTAAATGACATGTCCGGATTTGCAACAAAAATTGCATTTGAAATGAGAGGAGACATGTAATGTTGGCCCTTTAATGAATGTGGTTTGTGTTCGGTGAGATCCACTCACGAATCCAATTCCACATCTATTTCTGACATGTCCCTTGTTAGCAAGGATCATGTCTAGGCTCTTACTACCGACCTTAAACTTGTTTAAGGTCTCTTTGAGTAGCAAGTTTTCATTTTTGATTGCTTCTAAGTGATTGCACTTAGAGCATGGGAGTAGAGGGAGAGAATCATGCTCAAAACTCTTAAACTTATCTAGTAATAAAGCATGTTCCTTTTTTAAAGACTTGAAGCTTTTTGTAACAGTTCTACATTCATCAAATAAATCATGAAAAGCAATTAAAAGCTCATCGAAAGATAAATCTTCATTAAGTAAATCACTTACCTCTTCTCCCAATGCCATTAGAGCAAAGTTGGCCTCCTCTTTGATGCTTGCTTCTTCATCCTCGGAATCACTCGAGTCATCCCATGTAGCCTTCAAAGCCTTCTTCTTCTTGAGTTGCTTCTTCTTGGCTTGAGGGCATTCATTTTTGAAGTGCCCCGGCTTCTTGCATTCATAACATATGACTTGGTCCCTTTTTGGTTCAGGTTTGTTCTTGAAATCATTTTTAAATTTGCCCTTTTTAATGAATTTTTTAAATTTTCTAGTTAAGAGTGCAATGTCCTCATCAAGGTCCTCATCACTTGATGTTCCTTTCAAGTGGTCTTCTTGAGTTCTTAATGCCATATCCTTCCTGTTCTTTGGAAGGGGGTTCTCTAGCTCATCATGAGCATGGCATGTCATTTCATAGGTCATTAAGGACCCTATGAGTTCTTCAATAGGAAAGTTTTTAAGGTCTTTGGCCTCTTGAATGGCCGTAACCTTTGGATCCCAACTTTTTGGAAGGGATCTTAAAATTTTTGTTACTAATTCAAAATTAGAAAAATCTTTACCAAGTGCCTTGAGTCCATTGATGACATCCGTAAAGCGGGTGTACATGTCTCCAATGGACTCACTTGGTTTCATTCGAAAAAGCTCGTAAGAGTGCACAAGAATGTTGATTTTGGACTCTTTCACTCGGCTAGTGCCTTCATGAGTGATCTCAAGAGTTCTCCAAATATCAAAAGTCGATTCACAGATCGATACGCGATTAAATTCATTTTTGTCTAGTGCACAAAACAAGGCATTCATAGCCTTGGCATTCAAAGCAAACACCTTCTTCTCCGACTCATTCCATTCGCTCATCGGAAGAAGGGATTTTTGAAAACCATTTTCAACGATATTCCAAAGTTCAAAATCCATAGAAATAAGAAAAATCCTCATTCGAGTCTTCCAGTACGTATAATCCAACCCATTAAACATGGGTGGACGAGTAATGGAGTAACCCTCTTGCATGCCGGAAAAGGCCATCTCTCTTGGGTTTTAAACCAAATGTGAGAGTGAACCAAGCTCTGATACCAATTGTTAGGTTCGGAGCGGCACTAAGAGGGGGGGGTGAATTAGTGCAGCGGATTAAAACGAATAAAACTTGAAAAACGGATTCCGGAGATTCGCTTAAGAATCTGATTCACCGAAAGAGACTTTAACTTAAAGATACTCAAGTAAAGAAAAGTTGAAGTAGGGAGAAGAAATCCGATCAGTTTGCAGTTTAAGAAAATTTACGATGCAGAATTTTAAGTACTCACTTAGCAAGCAAACGCAGCAATGTATAGTGGTTCAGTCAAATGACCTACATCCACTCTTGAAGCCTCCTCCAATGAGGCTCCCAACTTCCACTAGCAAGTCTCTTGAAGGGGAAGGACCAAATACCCTTCTGACTTTTTACAAGAAGTTCCCTCTCTTTATAGAATTTTTACAAGAGAAGAAAGGAGGAGAACTTGAGCAAATGAAAGCAGAAATTTGCTATAGCTTAGACTCAAAAACACTTTCAAAAAGATCCTCTACCAGCTAAAAGTAAAGGGGTATTTATAGAGCTTTCTGGGATTCAAAAATCCCGCTCAAAAGAGGTCTTGTCGAAATTTGGTTGCGGTATTCTACCGCTGGCATCTTGTGATACTACCGCTGCATCAATGATACTCTTGCTGACACACCTTTGCGTGTAATGTGTCTTTGGCGGTACTCTGCTGCAGCGCTGGCAGATACTACTGCTTTGACACAGTGGTTGCAACCACGTCGGCGGTGCCACCGCGCTGCTGAAGCGATTACTCTTGCGACACGGTGGTTGCAACCACTGTCGGCGGTGCTACCGCTTTGCACTGAAAGCGATACTACCGCCGGTGTTGATCAACAAAGCGGTGCCCACGCAAGGTCGGCGGTGCCACCGCCGACCCTTACCAGAAACTGTATGGGCCTCACCTTTGGCCCAATACAGCCCACTAAAGGCCCAATTGGCCCAATTAAGGTCTAGATAGGTTTAACACCTATTCTATACCCTAATTAAGTGCTAACTATGATCTTCTAAAGACAAATTATACCAACACCATCAAGTTATCTTTGAAGAGCTTTAAGCGATCTTTAGGCGGACTTAAGCAATCCCTTGATTCCTTCCGGCGGACTCCCAGCTGGCTCCCGAATTCTATGGCGAGTTCAACGAGTCTTTCCCAATCTTCCGAACCTTTTCGGTTGTCTCCGCGAACCTCCGACGATCTTTCCGGCGAACTTCCGAAACCTTCGGCAAGTCCTCGATTTCATCTCGGTTGACTCCGGCAGCACTTCCGATGATCCTTCAGATATTTAGTGGACTCTTGAACTTCCAGCAACTTGACTTTGGTAAGTTGCTCTATCATAGTTAATCCTGCACACTCATCTCAACAAAGAGATTAGTACATATATTTCACCAATTGATTTCATCATCAAAATCCGAGATTTAACAAGGGTTAGGTTGCTTCTTAGGAAAGGAGTCCTATTATAAGTAGGAGTTCTATTAGGAAAAGAGTCCTATTAGAAGTAGAAGTCCTATTAGGAAAGGAGTCCTATTATAAGTAAGAGTTTTATTAGGAAAAGAGTCCTATTAGAAGTAGAAGTCCTATTAGGAAGAGAGTCCTATTAGAAGTAGAAGTCCTATTTGGAAGAGAGTCCTATTAGAAGTAGAAGTCCAACTATAGAAGGAGTCCTAATTAGAAGTTGGTTAGAAGTAGGAGTCTTAAGTAAGAGTCCTATTAGGAGTTGGGGCTTAGAAGCCCTATAAATAGCCATGTATTCATCCTCTTTAATCAATGAATAGATCAATCTTTTAGCAGCCTTTGTGCAGCAACTTGGAGGAAGGAACCCCTATAGAGTTCCAAGGAGGCCGATCCCCTATAGAGATCAACCCCAAGCTTAGAATCCGCGGAGGGTTCTATCACTTGGTATCAGAGCAGCGTTCTTGGCGTCTCGCTGCCCTTCCACAGCCATCCACCAGCCCTCCACAACCGCGCAAAGCAATTCCCACAATTGCTTAGAAGATCATCGCTGAATTCCGCCGTCATCTCCACCACCGTAGATCATCCTTGGATCTTCCCGTGAATTGCAATGAGTTCTGGTTATCTACCCTACTGCTGCTGCAATTTAGTTATCCTTATTCAAAAACTCCAAAAAATTCGTTCCTATAATTGCTGCATAAAACTTTTCGTCGTAAAGTTTTCATCTCTACAACGAAAGTCGCACTGCAGAATTTCAGCCGCATAGCACTGCCTTTTTGATCTTGCCACTGCGTTTTTTCTATCCAAATCTCTATGAAATTTTTACGACGGCTTTGACACTTCCTAATAGTGGTTTTCCCTTTGGTTTTGTCGAAAAATTCTCAATAAAAACCACTTATCTTTTACGTCCAATCTGCTGCACTTTAGACGTAAAAATCTGCTATAATACCTCTCCGTGATTCTCAATTTTGCCAAACCTCTTGTTGTCGTTTCTTCCTACGAAATTTTTTACAGTATTACCTCTTCCTTATCAGTAGATCCCCTTTAAGTTTTACTTGAATCTCTTTTGAAAATTTCTAGAAAAAATTACATCTTTACTGTTGGAATTTTTTCGATGAAAAATCTGGTATTGCACCTTTGTCCTTTTTTCTTCTCCGTAACCTACCAAACCCTAGCCACCTTGCTGCCACAAACCAAGACGTCTTTAGGGCATCCCGCTAGCCTCAAGATGCAGCCATCATAACCTAGTTTTATAACCCTAACAGCATAAAAAACCACAGCCCAAAACAGTAAACCATTACAGCTGAACCCTTCAATCACCGATCCATTGTCCGAACCTTCCACCACCCCATGCCATTAACCCATCAACAGAAAAAAGACAAGGGCATCTCTGATCTACAGACATATGCTATGGCTTCCCAAGATCCAATTGATGCCAAATTTGAAGCATGGGAATCTCGGATTGAATCACGGCTTGAATCGCGCTTGGAAGACAAATTGCGTGCTTTGTTTGCAGAATTCAGAATTGGACAACCATCAAGTCCAACCAAACTACAGCAAGGAGAGAATTTAGAAAGGACCCCAGAGAAGGAGGGACAGCCCTCGGACATGCTACAGCCACGCATGAGGGTGGACTTCCCACGATGGGAAGAAGGAGACCCGGCGGGGTGGATTTCGCGCGCAGAACGTTACTTTCGCTACTACCGAACGTCGGATAATGCTATGGTGGAGATTGCTGTCATCCACCTTGAAGGAGATGCTATTCAATGGTACAATTGGCTGGAATATAACCAGGGGGCTCTGACATGGAATCAATTTAAGAATGCACTGCTGAACCGTTTCGGACCTACGGAGTATGAAAATATTGACGGCCAACTCGCAAAGATTCGACAAACCTCTACGATTCAAGAGTACCAAACCAGGTTTGAGAAGCTATCTTACCTTGCTCATGATTGGACTGATCGTCAATTGTTAGGAACATTTATCGAAGGACTCAAGCCAGAGATAAAAGGGGAAGTTAAGGCACGATGCCCGTGCACCAGTCATGGCTGCGATTTCTTTTGCCCGAATACAAGAAGAACGACTCAACCAAGATTCTCGAAGGATGAGAACCACTCCTAGAACCTCAACATATAAACCCCCTTCTGCTTTCAACCATCCTTCGCTGCCCAAAAAATTGACAAGAGAAGAACTACGTGATCGATCAGCAAAGGGTCTTTGTTGGCATTGCGACGAGCCGTGGAACCGCGATCATCGCTACAAAAGGGGCCACCTCCTATTGATTGAACCTCTTGAAGAAAGGGAGGAGGAGGTCCAGGAGCATGAGGAAGAGGTCACGGATGAAGAACAGCAGCCAATTGATATTATGATGCATGCCCTTGCCGGTTACGCAAACCCACAAACAATGAAAGTGGGAGGATTTCTAAAGCAACAACCAATCACCGTTCTTATTGACACCGGGAGCACTAATAATTTTATGAACAGCAAGGTTGCTGTCCGGATGGCCTTACCTATTGAGAATTGCAGCAGGTTCGATGCTAAAGTCGCAGATGGACGAATTTTGAAGTGTGATCGTAAATGCCCCCGGGTGAAACTATTGCTGCAGGACCAAGAGATAATTGCAGATTTTTTCCTTCTCTCTCTCGATGATTATAAGGCCGTGCTTGGCATCGAATGGTTGACGACATTAGGTGATGTTTCCTGGAATTTTTTGAAATTAATTATGAAATTTTACAGCAAGGGGAAACGGTGATCTTGCACGGGAAGCGTGGGGCGGCGTAACAACAATTTGCACACAACGAATGGAGAAAGTTTTGCACAAAGCATGCAGCGGCTTTTGGTACAACTTGAGCAGCAACCTAAGGGAGAGCCAACCAAATTTGAAGATCCAAACCTACTTCCCTTGCTTGCTGAATTTTCAGATATATTTGACGAACCACGACCTACCTCCTAATCGCCAAAGCACGATCATCGTATACCGATTCTTCTAGGGAAACCTCCAGCAAATACTCGACCATATCGGTATCCACATCTCCAAAAAGATGAAATAGAAAGGATTGTAAAAGAGATGCTTGAAACAGGAGTTATTCGGCCAAGTTGCAGCCCCTACTCTTCACCAAAGTGCTCTCAAATTTAAAGAAAGAGCGGAACATGGCGAATGTGCGTTGATTACCGAGCTCTCAACGACATAACTGCTGTCAAGGACAAGTATCCTATTCCAGTAGTAGATGAATTGCTTGATGAATTAAAAGGAGCACGAGTCTTCACAAAGTTGGACCTTCGATCCGGTATCATCAAATACGAGTGTCTGAAGAAGACATACCAAAGCGCCTTTCGAGCGCACAACGGTCACTATGAATTTCTGGTAATGCCCTTTGGTCTCACCAATGCTCCCTCCACCTTCCAGAGCCTTATGAATGATATTTTCCGGAGTTATCTTCGAAAGTTTGTGCTAGTTTTCTTTGACGATATCCTATTTACAGCCCTTCTTTTGAAAGTCATATTCAAAGACTTAAGACTTGTTTTGATAATTTTTGAGAACATGTTCTTTTGTCAAAAAAATGAAGTGTAGCTTTCTTCAACAAAAAGTGGAATATCTTGGGCATATCATATCAGAGGAAGGTGTGGCAATGGACCCTCCAAAATTGAAGCAATGCAGAAGCTGGCCAACCCCGAGGAACATAAAATCACTGTGCGGCTTTCTTGGTTTAACAGTTACTACCAGTAAGTTCGTGAAAGACTATGGAAAGATCAGTGCACCCCTTACTTCCTTGCTAAAAAAGATGCTTTCAGTGGTCGGACAAAGCCACCACCGCCTTCGACGAACTTAAAGTCGCAATGATAACAACACCGATTACTAGCATTACCCGACTTCGATAAGACTTTTATTATTGAAGCCGATGCCTCGAGCAGAATGGTATCTGTACTAATGCAAGATGGCCGACCCCTCGCGTATACTAGTAAGGCGTTATCTCCTTCCCACCTCAAGATGACTATTTACGACAAGGAGATGCTCGCGATTGTGCATGCGGTGTCCAAATGGAGACCGTACTTAATTGGGCGACGCTTTCACATCAAGACCGACCATAAAAGCCTAAAATATTTCTTGGAGCAAAAAATATCTTCCCCTGAGCAGCAAAATGGGTAACAAAGCTTCTTGGATATGATTATGAAATAACTTACAAAAAGGGAAAGATAATGTTGTTGCAGATGTGCTTTCACGGCTACCCGAGCAAGTTGAATTTTCGGCTGTTTCACTTCCGACCAGCAACTTCCTTGAGGATATTAGGAGGGAATGGCAAGATAATCCAGAAACAAGTAAAATCATAAAAAAATTAAAGGAAGCACCAAGCTCTATGGCTCATTACAGTTGGGACTCAAAGGACTTGCGATATAAAGGACGTATTGTGCTTGTGCCAAATTCTACTTGCATAAAGACCATCCTTCAAGAGATGCATTCCACACCTGCGGCCGGGCACTCCGGGTTCCTTAGAACCTATAAAAGAATTAAGCAAAATTTTTATTGGATAGGGATGAAAAATATTATTGCTGAATTTGTAGCACAATGTGATATATGTCAACGACACAAAGGTGAGACAGTGGCAAGTCCCGGAAAGTTACAACCTCTACCCATCCCAGAATCAATATGGACTGATATATCAATGGATTTCATCGAAGGGCTTCCCTCATCACAAGGAAAAGGTACAATTTTTGTCGTGGTTGATCGCTACAAAGTATGCTCACTTTTGTGCCATCCGTAATCCCTACACTGCTTCTAGTATTGCTCGAACCTTTATGGAGAATATTGTAAAATTACATGGGATGCCGAGATCTATTGTAAGTGATCGTGATAGGGTCTTCACGAGCAAATTTTGGACAGAGTTATTCCAGATGCAAGGCACTAAATTAAAGATGAGTACGGCATATCACCCACAAACCGACTTGGCCAAACCAAGTGGTGAACAGTGTTTGGAGACATACCTTAGATGCTTCACCAAAGGACCGACCAAAAGAATGGACAAAGTGGCTTCCCTGGGCCAAGTGGTGGTATAATACAACTTATCATTCCTCCACAAAATGTACTCCCTATGAGGCCATGTATGGCCGACCCCCCCCTGTAATTCCAAAATATGTGTTGGGCACCTCTAAAGTAGAACAAGTAGACAGGGAACTACAAGATAGAGACAAAATGCTGAAGTTGCTAAAAGATAATCTCACTGCAGCACAAGCAAGGATGAAACAGCAATATGATCAACACAAAGGCGAAAGAGAATTTTCAGTAGGAGATTGGGTCTTCCTACGGCTCCAGCCATACAAGCAAACATCAATCCAAACCAGAGCGTCTATGAAGCTTTCACCTCGGTTCTATGGACCCTACCAAATTTTGGGCGCATCTGAGCAAAAGAGCATACAGATTGGACTTACCCGCCACTCCGAATCCATCCGATCTTCTATGTATCATGTTTGAAGCTCAAGTTGGGATAACACGAGACAGCCCAAAGCTATCTACCAAATATAACTACCAGGAGAGCTCCAGACCCAACCAAGTGCCATTATTGATCGACGAATCGTGACTCGACGACATTCACGACCTGCCATGAAGTGTTAATACAAAGGCAAACCTACAAGCAGAAGATGCCACTTGGGAGAACTACGACGACTTGAAGATCAAATTCCCAGAATTCATGGAACGTCACTCGAGGATAAGGCCGATTTGAAGAGGGCGGGTGCATTAGGACTCTAGCTATGAGAGTCCTAATTTAGTTTCATTGATAAGGGCATTCATGTAAATCCTATCTAGCCAACCCCTATTAAAGAGGTGAATGGGCCGGCTAGGTTAGGGTTAGGTTGCTTCTTAGGAAAGGAGTCCTATTATAAGTAGGAGTTCTATTAGGAAAAGAGTCCTATTAGAAGTAGAAGTCCTATTAGGAAAGGAGTCCTATTATAAGTAAGAGTTTTATTAGGAAAAGAGTCCTATTAGAAGTAGAAGTCCTATTAGGAAGAGAGTCCTATTAGAAGTAGAAGTCCTATTTGGAAGAGAGTCCTATTAGAAGTAGAAGTCCAACTAGAGAAGGAGTCCTAATTAGAAGTTGGTTAGAAGTAGGAGTCTTAAGTAAGAGTCCTATTAGGAGTTGGGGCTTAGAAGCCCTATAAATAGCCATGTATTCATCCTTTTTAATCAATGAATAGATCAATCTTTTAGCAGCCTTTGTGCAGCAACTTGGAGGAAGGAACCCCTATAGAGTTCCAAGGAGGCCGATCCCCTATAGAGATCAACCCCAAGCTTAGAATCCGCGGAGGGTTCTATCACGAGTCCAGGGAAACTACAACCACTACCTATACCAGACTCGGTGTGGACTGACATCTCCATGGATTTCATCGAAGGGTTGCCACCTTCCAAAGGTAAAAGCACAATCCTTGTGGTGGTTGATCGACTTACGAAATATGCTCATTTTTGTGCTGTGCGAAATCCCTACACTTCTGTTAGTATTGCTCAGATTTTCATAGAAAATATTGTTAAACTACATGGGATACCAAGGTCCATCGTAAGTGATCGTGACAGGGTCTTCACTAGTAAATTTTGGACCGAGTTATTTCAGTTACAGGGCACCAAACTCAAGATGAGCACTGCATATCATCCACAAACTGACGGCCAAACAGAAGTGGTGAACAGATGTTTAGAGACATACCTTCGGTGTTTCGCTAGTGATCGACCAAAGGAGTAGACGAAATGGCTCCCCTAGGCCGAATGGTGGTATAATACTACATATCATTCATCTATAAAATGTACCCCATATGAAGCATTATATGGTCGGCCGGCTCCTGTGATTCCAAAGTATGTAATTGGCTCAGCTAAGGTAGATCAGTCGACCAAGATTTAATTGACAGGACAAACTCCTACAATTTGCTAAAGGATAATCTCTCTACCGCTCAAGCTAGAATGAAGCAACAAGCTGACACACGAAGAAGTGAAAGAGAATTTTTAGTAGGAGACTGGGTTTATCTTCGCCTACAACCATACAAGCAACTATCCATCAATACACGAGCCTCCATGAAGCTATCTCCACGTTTTTATGGGCCCTATCAGATCATAGAGCGTATTGGAGCTGTGGCGTACAGACTTAAATTACCTAAAGATGCCAAAATTCACCCTGTCTTCCACGAGACACCCCAGATCCAACTGCCCAACACCACTGATGATGGAAATATTCAAGCCCAACCACAAGCCATCCTTGACCGCAGAGTCGTGATGCGTCGTCGACGTCCCTCTACTGAAGTACTAGTGCATTGGACAAATTTACCACTCGAAGATGCCACATGGGAATCATATGAGGAGCTGAAGTCCCGGTTCCCTGAGTTCATGGAACCCCAGCCTTGAGGACAAGGCTGATTTGAAGAGGGCGGGCTTGATAGGACCCTAGCAGGGTTAGGTCCTACTCAACCATGTAGCAGCTAATAAAAATCCTGTGAGAATGTAATAAACCCCACCTAGCCACCTCTATCCTATAAAGAAGAGAGGCTAGGGTTTATATTTGGGTCTTTGGGCTTCTTAGCCGCCGCCCCCCTTGTTACTGGGCCGGCCCGCTAAGGTTGAGGGCAAATTGGGTAGTTCACTTAGGAAGCAGCCCCTAGGGTTAGGGTTTGGAGCTCTATATAAGCTTGTAGCCTCCACCTCTTTGGAATAAGAAAGATCAATCTATAATTGCAGCCACCAGGCTACTTGGAGGGTGGAACCCCTATAGCGTTCCAAGGGTTGATCCCCCTCAAAGATCAATCTCTATAGAATTCCTCTAGGGTTCTAGCAGTTTACTTTCGAGTCTTTAACTCTACTAGTTCCCTCGTACGTGATTTCAAATGTTCGCCAAATATCGAAAGCCGTTTTGTACATTGAAATCCGATTGAACTCGTTCTTATCTAAAGCGTAAAATAAGGCATTCATAGCCTTTGCGTTCAAGAAAAAAGATTTTCTCTCTAAGTCCGACCATTCGTTCGTCGGTTTAGAGGGAAGTTGAAAACCATTTTCAATAATGTTCCATAAATCTAAGTCCATTGAAAGTATAAAAACTCTCATTCAAATTTTCCAATAAGTATAGTCTGATCCGTTAAAGAACGGTGGACGAAAAATCGAAAAGCCCTCTTGAAAACCATTTAGAGCCATTTCTCATGAGTGTAAATCTGAAAGAGAAAGAACGTGGCTCTGATACTAATTGTTAGGGATCGAGCGGCACTAAGAGGGGGGGGTGAATTAGTGCAGCGGTACGGAACGAGAAATTTTCAGCGATTAAAACAAGTTTGGAAGCTTCGTACAAATGAATGCAGCGTTTCGTTTAAACCCAGAAAGATTGCGTTTTAACTTTAAAGCATATGTAAGAAAATGAAGAGGAAGTTGAGTAAATAAGGTAGCAAATGAAGAGGGTTTGCAGCAATGTAAATAGCAAGAACGTAAATGCAAACCAGATTTATAGTGGTTCGGTCATCTGACCTACATCCACTTCCGAAGCCTTCTCCGATAAGGCTCCCAACTTCCACTAGCAAATCCTTTTGTAGGGGAAGGACCAAATACCCCTCTTACAACCATTTTACAAGAGGTTCATACTCTTACAAGTTTTCACAAAGAGAAGGAAATGAGGTGAACACTTAAGCAAATGAAGAACAAGACTTTCCCAAGACTTATTTTCAAAATCTAACTCTCCGAGAGTCCCACTTTCAGCTGAGAAAGGACGGGTATCTATAGATCCAAAATGGTTTCAAATTTGGGATCTAAATTTGAAATCAAATTTGGGCTCCAAATTTGAAATCAAATTGAAGTTCAGTCTGAGGCGGTGCTCCACTGCAAGGGCGGTGCTACCACCTGTCAGGGGCGGTGCTACCACCTTTCAGAGGTGGTGCTATCGCTGTCGATCCTGGTAGATCGACACAACAGGGGCGGTACTACGCGCTCACCAAGCGGTGCAACCGCTGGCTTTCTTTGGTCTTTGGCGATGCCACGCCCCAACACACATGCTGCTGGGTGGTGCTACCGCCCAGACACGTAGCTGCTTGAAGCGGTGTCACCGCCAGCACATTAGCTCTTCTTGGGCGGTGCCACCGCCCAGCACATTGGCTGCTGGGCAGTGCCACCACCCAGCACATATCAACTTCTGGTTTGGGCCGAAAACTCAGCCCAAATCGGTCCCAAACAAGGCCCAATGGGCCCATACTTGGGTTAAAGGTTTAACACCTATTTCTAACCCAAATTAATATGCTAACTACAAAATTAAAGACATTCCTAAGCTATTACAAAGTCCGCAAGTCAAGTCTTCTTCCGGCGAGCTTCCGACGAACTTCCGGCGGTCTTCCGACGATCCCTCGGAAACCATCCTGCGGACTCCCGGCAAGCTCTCGGACTCCACGATGATTTTGGAGCATTCCCCCGAGCTTCTTTGGCAAGCTCCGCGAACTTCTGATGAACTTCCGAAAATCCTTCGGCAAGTTCCCTACTCGTTCTCGGCCGGTTCCGGTAGCTCTCCTAATGAATCTTCAGACTTCCATCGAACACTCGAACTCCCAATGATCCATCGTACTTGACTTTGGCCCTTTGTTTCGCTTTACGTCTTCATCCTTATCGTAGTTACTCCTGCACAAACAAACACCAAACACCCTACTTCGATCTAGACAGTTACTACAACACGAATTGACATTCAGTTGCCCGGCACGTCATTGGTCGGCGCTTCGTCCGATCCTTCGGCACATCGCCCTCTCTTGCGGCTTGTTGCCCAATCGACGGTTGACCTCCGCAACCCCGATATCCATGGTGCAACTCCGCACTTCTTGGCCCGATGCCCGACGTCCGAAGCCTCCTGCCGATAGTCGACCGAACCTCCGGCTCGACATCCAATATCCTGATGTGATCACCTCCGGCGCAATGTCAATTCCTCCAACGTCAACTGTCTAATCCTAATCGATAGTAGACCTATGTAACTCAATACGCTGTTAAACAACAAAACACACTCAATTAGTTTCATCATCAAAATCCAAGATTCAACATTCCCAAGCGGTGGCACCACTCAGTTGGCAGTGGCACCGCCCGAGAGCCCCCTTTTATAAAGAACACTTAGGGTCGGTGGTGGAACTACCCCGAAGTCTTGAGGCTGCTTCCAAAATCACCTCCCACCCTCTCTAACCTTCATCTTCCCTCTCAAGAAGACCAAGAGAGGCTTCCATCCCCTTGAATCTTGGATCAAGACCTTCACTTCTCAAGAAACCTCACCCAAGGTAGCATTTGATTCTCTCTCTTTGTTTTCTTAATACATGGTTGCTTCCTTAAAATTTTTTTGTTCTATCATCATGTTTAGATAAATGGCTCCTAGGAGATCATCTAGGGACAAAGGGAGGAGGCAAGGAGATTCATTTGACCAATCCCTCTTTAGCTCAAATGAAACAACCCTTAGGTACCATAATCTTGAAACAAGAACTGTACACAATGGAAAACATGTTGATTTAGGTGAACTAGGAAATGTAGAGCCCATTAGGTGGTTTATCAAATTGGATGTCTTACCCATCTTGCAAATCAACGAACCAATTACCCTAGATTAGTTTGGTTGTTTTACGCTAATTTTAGCTTAGATGATGATGATAATATGTCAACCTACCTATTAGGAAACCAAATTCTAATTATGGACAACACAATATGTAACCTAATTAGAATCTCCGAAAAAGATAGAGGTTGCTACTTTAGAGGACAATGGGATATAGATGCAATCGGAGTAACCTACTCCGAGGCTTTAGGAACCATTTTCGGAAATCACAACCTAGCTATAGTCCCTAAAAACTATAAGCACTTGTTACCTTTTAGCTCTAAGATCTTTCATCACATCATCATAAATATCCTAATTCCTAAATAGTATCACCACGATGAGATTAGTTAAATTGAGTTAGGTACCATGTACTGGATAATGTCTGGACAAAATAATTATTTTGGATACCTGATTCGACAACATATGTTAGAAATACTTTCTAAAGACTTAATGTTACCATATGGGGACTTAATCACTAGAATGCTACATGCATATAATATTAGAATATCACCCGACGAAGAAGTGATAAAAGTATATAGATATAACACCATAAATAGAAACCTGCTTAAGAGACTTAGGTGCATTTTTAGAAATGGAATATGGACTAGGCAGCCTAGAAGAACTGATCCAACTCCCCCCTAGTAGAACAACCTGAATCACTAGTTTTTAGGGGTAGTGATTCTCCTCCTTCTAGTCTCTTTGGTGCAGCACCATCAGAACTAGCACCTGCTCCATTTACTGAAGATCCGATCATGTTAGAGATAAATCAGATCAAATCGCAGCAAGCTGAAATTTTGAGTGAAGTACGATAGATGAATCGGAAGTTAGATCACTTGTATAGGTACTTCGGTATTCCACCTGAGGAATAGTTGTTATTTATCTTTTGACTTCTATTTTGTAAACCTCTATACTATTGTGGTATACTTTTAAGATTGTCCTAATACATGATGTTGTATGTTTCTTTTTAAATTATTTAAACTTCAATTTTGATAGTCTCAACTTGTTATTATTTTCGGATTTTTGATGACATCTCTTCGATATCATATTTTGAACGGAGCTCTCATTTTTTTTCGATCGTAATATTTTAATGAAGCTATCATTTTCGATAGTAATATTTTTAATCTTGATGAAGCCTTCATGATGTTGTAATATTTTGGATGATTTGGTATCATGATGTTATTCTCCTCCTCCTTAAAATGATGGATCTTAATGGTGTAGTAAAATTGATTTTATAACTTGCATTTCATATGAAGCTTAACATATGCATAAATTAATGTCATGAATTTTGCTTAAAAATTAAACTCTTAAATGTTTATTTCGAATTTTTATTCTTGTGCCAATCTCGATAATTCAAGATTTTAAGACTTAATATCTTTCACCTCATGTTTTCTATGAGAATGCCAAGTTGAATCTTTCTATGAAATTTTTTTGATGTTGATATGTTTCACTTCATGAATTCATAAATACCAAGTTAAAGCTTTACAAATTTTGACATCACTTTCTCAGAGATTTTACCTTACAATTGATATGAGATGTTTGATGAATGGCTTTAATGATCTATCATTCCACTTTATAATTTTATCCTTAGATTTTCAAAATTACATCTTAAGCCTTTCATCCTCTTTCATGTATGAATCTTTCTTAAGTTGATAAATGATGATTGATCATTTTTTGGATCTCATAAACATGAATTAAACTGATGATCAAAACATTTTTTGGATTTATCCATCGAGGATAACTTATTTTGCATTATAATTCAACTCAATTTCTAAGCAAATATTAGCCTCATGTATTATGTGTGTTTGATATGCTTGATAAATGACTACTCTTTCATTTTTTTTTATTTCACCTCCTTTTTGTTGATGACAAGGGGGGAGAAGTAGATTGATGAGTTCATGCAATGTAATATTGATTGAATATTTTATATATTTGTATGATGTTTTTGATGACATGATATTGATACATGTTACTTGGATTGGGATAATCCAAGTGTTCTATCAATGACATATTGATAGGGGGAGTTTGTTTAAACTCTGGGGGGTTAAGGTTAACTCCATCATCAATTAGTTGTCATCATCAAAAAAGGGGAGATTGTTGAATCTCGAATTTTGTTGATGAAACTAATTGAGTATGTTTTAGTGATCTAATTGTATTTTGAGATACGTAGGTCTACTCTCAGTCAGGATTAGATAATTGACGCAGGATGAATCAATGTTATGCCAAAGGAAATCATGTCAGGAGATCGGACGTCGAGCCGGAGGTCTGATCAATGATCGGTAGAAGGCTTCGGACAAAGAAATTAGTCATCAAGCCAAGAGGAGCGGAGTTGCGCCAAGGAGATCGGGGCTGCGAAGGTCAATTGCTGATTGGGCAATAAGCCACAAGAGAGGACGATGTGCCGAAGTGTCGGACGAAGCACCGATGGACCAAGGATGTGCCGAGCAACTAATTATGATTCGCGTTGTAAATAATTATCTAGATTAGAGCAGGATTAGCTTAATTGGGTTGTAATTGGGCCAACCCAATTATGGACAAACTGGGCCCAGTATTGGATCGATTTGGGCCAGGTTTAAGGCCCAACCAGGAGTGTTGGACATTGTCTAGTGGTGGCACCACCAAACTGGGATGGTGGCACCACCCAGGTCCAGCTTCCTAGGTAGTCTGGGGTGGTGGTACCGCCTAGACTAGGCAGTGGTATCGCCCTGAGGCAGAGTGCCTAGGCGATGGCACCGTTGGTTGGGCGATAGTACCGCCTAGTACATTGACTGTGTTAGTGTATCAAGTGGTGGTACCACCAGGCTAGGCGGTGATACTGCCTAGTACACTGATAGAACAAGGTCAATAGATGGTGGTACCGCTAGTGTCAGGTGGTGGTACAGCCAACACTTGGAAATCCAGGATAATTCAAATTTGGGTTCCAAATTTGAATCACATTAAGGCCTATAAATACCCCTCTCATCCATAGTTGAAATATACACTAGAACTGAGAAAGAAAAAGAAAAATGCTGCTGTAGTAGTGTCAAATTCCTTCCTCTAATTCTAATGTGTGATCTAGCCTTAGAGAGGGTTGAGAGGCCTTGTAAGGGTTACCTCCTAAGCCCATCAAAAGGAGAGAGCTGTAAGAGAGTTAGTTTTCGCCCATTGGAAGGAAGACAACTAGTTGAAAAGCCGATGGCCTCAAAGGAAAAGGAATCAGGAGTGGATGTAGATCATATGACCGAACCATTATAAAACTCGACTTGCATTTATATTCTTGCATTTACCTTTCTGCAAACCGTTACTTTGCTTGTTCACTGCCCTTCATCTTCTCTAAACATTCTCAAGTTTAAGTTAGTACTTTTCCAACACCGTTTTAGTCAAAACGAAGTTTTCAATATTCAAAGTTTTCGAAATTATTTTAAATCATAAAAAATTATCGTACTTAACCACTACACTAATTCACCCACCCCCCCCCTCTTAATGCAACTCTAAATCCTAATAGAGACTAGTTTTGGCTCCAAGTTTGAATCCATTTGGGGCCTATAAATACCCCTCTCATCCCTACTCAGAATACATAAGAACTAAGAATAAAAAGAGGAAAAATGCTATTATAATTATATGAAAATTCCTCCCCTCTAGCTCTAAATTTTGGTTAAGTTTAAGAGAGGGGGGAGTGGTTATAAAGGTTATCTCCTAAACTTGTGAAAACGAGAAAATGTTAGGTCTCAGATTTTGATGATGAAACTAATTGATTGTGTTTTAGTTGTTTAACTACGTTTTGAGTGATGCTGGTCTACTTGATCAGGATTAGATAATTGATACAGGGGAAATTGATGTTGCACTGGAGGAAATTACATTAGGATATTGGACAATCGGTAGAAGGCTTCGGACATCGAGCATCGAGCCAAGAAGAGTGGTGTTACACCAAGGATATCGGGGTTGCGAAGGTCAACCGTCGATTGGGCAACATGCCACAAGAGAGGATGATGCGCCGAAGAAGTGGACAAAGCGTCGACCAATAACGTGCCAGGTAACAGAATGTCAATTCGCATTGTAATAACTAACTAGATTGAAGAAGAGTTAAGTTTTATATGTGCAGGATTAACTACGATAATAATGAAGACATAAAGCGAAACAAGTGTCGGAGTCAAGTGCGATGGATTCCTTGGGAGTTCGAGAGTTCACCGGGAGTCCAAAGATTTATCGGAGTGCTACCGGAATTAGCTGAGAACGAGTAGGGAGCTTACCGAAGAGTTTTCGTAAGTTCATCGGAAGGTTCATCGGAAGTTTACGGAGCTCACCAAGAAAGATCAGAGCTTGCCAAAGAAGCTCGTCGGAACTCACCAAGATCAATCTTGAAGTCCAGGAGCTTGTTGGGAGTCCGTAGAATGGTATCCGAGGGTTTGTCGAAAGACCACCGAAAGTTTGTCGGAAGCTCGTCGGAAGAAGTCTTGACTTTTCAGGCTTTGTAATAGCTTAGGAAATGTCTTTACTTTTATAGTTAGCACATAATTAGGGTTAGGATTAGGTGTTAATCCTTTAACCCTGTTAGGGGCCAATTCAGCCCTGTATTAGATCGGTTTGGGCTAGGTTTAAGGCTCAACCAGGAGTGCTGGACACTGTCTAGCGGTGGCACCACCCAAGTCTAGCTTCTGAGGTAGTCTGGGGTGGTGGTACTGCCCAAACTGGGCAGTGGTACTACCCTTGGGTAAAGTGCTTGGGCGATGGCACCGCTAGTTGGGCGGTGGTACTACCCAGTACACTGACCGTGTAAGTGTGTCAGGCGGTAGTACCGCCAGACTGAGCGGTGGTATCGCCCAATGTTAGAGTCAGATTGGCGGTGGTACCGCTAGTACCCCGAAAATTTTGGATGATTTGAATCCTTTTGGGGTCTATAAATACCCTAGATGTTCTTGCTTGGGATAGCAAAAATTGTATAAGAAACTAAGGGAAAACTCTGTTAGTTTTAGTTGAAATCCCTCCTCTAAAGTTTGAAGTTGTCTTTAAGAGAGGTGTTGAGGGAAGCCTTGTAAACAGAGTTTGTAAAGGGAGTTTGTCCTCACTTGTTGGAAGGAGGATAGCTAATGGAAAAGCCGATAGCCTCAAGTGAAGAGGAATCGAGAGTGGACATAGGTCGTATGACCGAACCACTATAAAATTAATTTGTATTTACTTTAGTTGAAATTGTACAAGAAACTAAGGGAAAACTCTGTTAGTTTTAGTTGAAATCCCTCCTCTAAAGTTTGAAGTTGTCTTTAAGAGAGGTGTTGAGGGAAGCCTTGTAAACAGAGTTTGTAAAGGGAGTTTGTCCTCACTTGTTGGAAGGAGGATAGTTAATGGAAAAGCCGGTGGTCTCAAGTGAAGAGGAATCGAGAGTGGACATAGGTCGTATGACCGAACCACTATAAAATCAATTTGTATTTACTTTATTGCTCTTTATCTTTCTGCAAATCTATTTTCTTCACTTGTTCACTGCCCTCCTTCTCGTAATACTTTCAAGTTAAACACATTTCCGATACGATTTAATCAAAATCATTTTTTATTGTACGAAGTTTTCCGAACAGGTGTTTAAATCACCAAAATTTATCGTGTTTAACTGTCGCATTAATTCACCCCCTCTTAGTGCCACTCTCGATCCCAACAATTGGTATCAGAGCCTCGTTATTTCTCTTTCGGATTCACATCCGTGAGAAATGATTCTTCATGGCTTTCAAGAGGGTTTTTCGATTGTTCGTCCCCCATTCTTTAATGGATCAGATTACATATTAGAAAACTCGAATGAGAGTTTTCTTGATTTCTATGAATTTGGATTTATGGAATATTATTGAAAATGATTTTTAACTTCCTTCTAAACTGACAAACGAATGGTCGGATTTAGAAAGAATATATTTTTCTTTAAATGTAAAGGCTATGAATGCCTTATTTTGTGTTTTGGATAAAAACGAGTTTAATCAGATTTTAACGTGTGAAACAGCTTTTAAATTTAGCACAAACTTAAAATCACACATGAAGGAATGAGTAGAGTCAAAGACTCAAAAGCTAATATTTTGATGCATGATTTTGAGCTTTTTCGAATGAAACTAAGTGAGACTATTGGCGATATGTACACCTGTTTCACAGATGTTGTTAATAGTTTGAAAAGTCTTGGTAAATCTTTTTCGAGTTTTGATCTCATTAATAAGATTTTAAGATCTCTTCCAAAGAGTTGGGATTCAAAAATAATGGCTATTCAAGAGTCTAAAGAATTGAATGTTTATTCACTTGAAGAACTAATCGGGTCTTTAATGACCTATGAAATGACTCTTGAACTTGATGAACATTAGTACCACCTTCCAAAAAACAGAAAGGATTTAACACTTCGAACAATAGAATGCCACTTGAGTGATGACTCAAGTGATGAGGACAATATTGAGAACTTTAAACTTTTGACATTAAAGTTTAAAAAGTTCATTAAACAAGAATTAAATAACACAAATGAAAAGAACACTAACTCTTGCTATGAATGTAAGAAACCAGAATGCTCCAAAGATGAGTACACAAAAATGAAGAAGTGGAAAGCATGCAAAAAGGATGAAGAAGCAAACTATGCCTTGTCGGTTTTCGACAATGAGGTAAGAAACTCACCCAAGTTGCTTTTACCTTATTTTGAAATTACATGATGTTTTCCATGAGTGCCTAATTTAGATAGTAGGAAATAAATAAATTATTTTTAAAAATTATATTATGCTTTTCTTTCTAGTATTTTGAAAAGTAAAAATTATGAATGATACTTGCATGATTTGTGATTATGCGTGCACTCCTAATAGGATTAATCCATGAATGTGTATCTTGATGTTTTATATTATTTTTCGTCTCTAAACATGATGTTTGATTTTGTATCATGCATGAGTTTTTGAAGTGATATTGATTTGAAATTCTATACTTTGGATAAACATGTTTTTGGTCTAATCATTCTTATGACAAATTAAGATGACATAATGCACGTACACCTAAAAGGATAAAATCCATGTATGCTTTCCATATCGATTTTCAATTTTAAACATGATACATATCTATGTATGAATTTCTTGAAAGTCTTTTGATAATAGATGTGTGTATCATGCTAATAATTTGAAAACTTCCATCTTGGATTAATAGGTCCTAATCATTTTTATGATAAAATTTATAAAATGATGCATGATTTTAGCAAAAATTTGAGCATTGATCATCTTGTTATAACTAACGAAAGAAAGAATTAAAATGATTTTGATGAAGCTTTCATTTTTAAATTTGATACATGAAATTTCTTGATGATTAAATAATTCTTGAATGAGTTAAAAAGATCGATATCCTAAAAATAAAAGAGTTATCATTGGAATTAAAATGATGGTATCATGCTTGTTGATCTTTTTGATGAAGTTTGCCTCTCGCACTTGAACATTGATATTTTCATCGATTTGGCAAAAATTTGAACATTCCCATATGAGATCAATTACATGAAATGAAAATACATTTTTTATCCTATTGAAATTAATGAACTCATTTCATGAAACATGTGAATCTCTTTAATCAATTTTGGAAAATGCCACATACTTAATGAGTTATGATTTCATGATCTTTATGACGAAATTTGCCTTTCCATCTTGAATGTTGACATTTCTTTTTAAGACAAAGGCATGCTTAAATAAATTTAATAAAAAAGGGAAAATGCTTGTTCCTTGAAATTTTTCTATCTCTAGAGTTTTTGATTTTTGGATGAAAGATAAGTGATGAATTCATTTATGACCTTGTATGAATCTCGAAAGTAATTTTGATGAAGAGCTTGAAGTTGACAAATTGAATTTGAATTTTTACTCATGACTCTTCTCTTGATCTCTTGGAATGATGACTTTTTAAGATATTTATAATGCTTGAATCAAGCTCTAAAAGATTTTATTTTGCTATAAAGATATTGAAATCATGATCTTACAAATTATAACTTGAAGTTATGTATAAATCAAGATCTTGTGTTTAATCTCCTATGACTTCTTATTATTTCCTAAATAGGAGACTTATCAAAATGATTCATGAACCTTCTGATTTATGACTTTTGGATTCATGATATGATTTCTTTATGGCTTGTATGACTCATGATTTAAATATTTTGAGCCTTTGATATTGATATGTTTTTTATATCATGATTCTTTTATATTGATTGTATATTCCTTATCATAAACTAAAAAATTGATATAAAAGAAATTTGCTTTATAATGAATCAAAGAATCATGACTTGATCTATGAGAATGATATGTTTTTATGTATCATGATTCTTGGTTGTATGCATCATGTGATGATTGAAAGATTGATGTATATTTTTATTGATGCAATTTTTTTATATGTAAAGGAAATTTTTATATCATTGCTTCCTTCCTTCTTTTTAACAATGACAAAGGGGGAGAAGAAATTGCTAGCTTTGCTAGCATGCAAAGGAAGCAAAACTTGCAAGCTTGCACTCAAAAAGAGAAAAAAGATCTTGCCTATCAAAAGAAGCAAAAAGTGTAAAACTTAGAAAATTTACAATCTTATACTTGCCATGCTTCTATGTTTGTATGTTGTAATGAAAATCTAGCTTGCATGTTTAAGTGATGAAAATTTTACAAAAATTACAAACATGCAAGGCAAAATTAAAGTGCACTTCTCAAGAGAGAAGAAACAAAGTGCAACTTACATATCTCAAGAAGCAAATGAAAATTGCTATCTTTCCTATCATGAGAAATGAAGTACAAACTTGCACATCTCAAGAAGCAAGTAAAAATTGCCATGCTTGACCTTAAAAAACTTGCTATGCCTTTGTGCTTATATGTTGTGATGAAAATCTAGCTTCATGTTGCAAAAATTTATTTATCTTTAAATATAGCTAAATGCTACTTCTCCTTTTTGTTGATGACATAGGGGGAGAAGTAGATTGATGACTTCATGCATTATAATGAAAGTTTTATATATTTGCATGATGTTTTTGTTGACATGATATTTGATACATGTTGGTTGGATTTGGGATAATCCAAGTGTTCTATCAATGGCATATTGATAGGGGGAGTTTGGTTAAATTTCGAGGAGTTAAGGTTAACTCCATCAGTCATCAATTAGTTGTCATCATCAAAAAGGGGGAGACTGTTAGGTCTTGGATTTTGATGATGAAACTAATTGATTCTGTTTTAGTTGTCTAACTATGTTTTGAGTGATGCAGGTCTACTCAATCAGGATTAGATAGTTGACATAGGAGGAATTGACGTTGCGTCGGAGGAAATCACGTTAGGATATTGGACAATCGGTAGAAGGCTTCGGACGTTAGGCATCGGGCCAAGAAGAGTGGTGTTGCACCAAGGATATCAGGGTTGCAAAGGTCAACCGTCGATTGGGCAACAGGCCACAAGAGAGGATGAAGCACCGAAGAAGCGGACGAAGCATCCACTAATGACATGTCGGGCAACAAAATATCAATTCGCATTGTAATAACTAACTAGATTGAAGTAGAGTTAAGTTTTATGTGTGTAAGATTAACTACGATAATGATGAAGATGTAAAGTGAAACAAGTGCCGAAGTCAAGTGCGATGGATTCATTGCGAGTTCGAGAGTTCACCGAGAGTCCAAAGATTTGTCGGAGTGCTGCCAGAATTGACCGAGAACGAGTAGGTTGCCAAAGAGTTTTCGGAAGTTCGCCGGAAGGTTCGTTAGAAGTTCATGGAGCTCGTCGAGAAAGATTGGAGGTTGCTAAAGAAGCTCATCGAAACTCACTAAGATCAATCATGAAGTCCAAGAGATTATTGGGAGTCCGCAAAATGGTATCCGAGGGTTCGTCGAATGACCATCGGAAGTTCGCCGGAAGCTCGCTAAAAGAAGTGTTGACTTTTCGGACTTTGTAATAGCTTAGGAAATATCTTTGATTTCATAGTCAGCATATAATTAGGGTTAGGATTAGGTGTTAATCTTTTAACCCTGTTAGGGGCCAACTGGCCCTATATTGGATCAGTTTGGGCCGGGTTTAAGGCCCAACTAGGAGTGCTGGACATTGTTTAGCGGTGGCATCGCTAGACTGGGGCAGTGACACCGCCCAAGTCCAGCTTCCTAGATAGTTTGGGGCGGTGGTACCACCCTTGGGTAGAGTGGCTGGGCGGTGGCATCGCTAGCTAGGTGGTGGTACTGCCCAATACACTAACTGTGTCAGTGTGTCAGTCAGTGGTACCACCAGACTGAGCAGTGGTACCACCTAATGTCGAGTCGATGGCGTTGGTAAGTGACAAGCGGTGGTGTCGCCATGAAGATGACAAGCGGTGGTGTCGCCAGTACCCCAAAAATCTGGAATGATTCAAATTTGAGCTCCAAATTTGAATCCTCTTGGGGTCTATAAATACCCTAAATGTTCTTGCTTAGGATAGCAAGAATTATACAAGAAACTAAGGGAAAACTCTGTTAGTTTTAGTTGAAATCCCTCCTCTAAAGTTTGAAGTTGTCTTTAAGAGAGGTGTTGAGGGAAGCCTTAAAAATAGAGTTTGTAAAAGGGAGTTTGTCCTTGCCCGTTGGAAGGAGGATAGCTAGTGGAAAAGCCGATGACCTCAAATGAAGAAGAATCGGGAGTGGACGTAAGTCGTATGACCGAACCACTATAAAATCGGTTTGCATTTACTTTATTGCACTTTATCTTTCTACAAACCTATTTTCTTCACTTGTTCACTACCCTCCTTCTCTTAATGCTTTCAAGCTAAACATGTTTCCGATATGATTTAATCGAAATTATTTTTTATCGTACGAAGTTTTCTGAACAAGTATTTAAATCATTGAAATTTATCATATTTAACCACTGTACTAATTCACCCCCCCCTCTTAGTGCTGCTCTCGATCCCAATAGAAAAGGGGTGTAAAATGGTAGTTGATCTTCACCCATTAAAAGGAAATCGGTTAGTGGAAGCTGGTTGCCTTGACTTTGGAGGAATCGGGAGTGGATGTAGGTCATGATGACCGAACCACTATAAAATTAGTATACCTCCCTCTTTCTTCTCTGCTATTTACTTACTTTGCAACTGCTTTACTTCTTCATCACTCTCATACAAACATCTTTAAGTTTAAACATCTCTCTGATATGATTTTATTCTACGAAGTTTCAAATCGATGACATTTTTACTAAAAAGCACTAATTCACCCCCCCCCCTTAGTGCCAACTTGATCTTAACAGGTGGTACCATTAGTGCACAGGGTGGTAGGTGGTGGTACCGCCAGTATTCCAAAAACCTAGGGATTTAAATTTTTGGCTCTATTTTTGAAGCCATTTAGGGCCTATAAATACCCTACTCTTGTTGAATCTCAGATTTTGATAATGAAACCAATTGATTGTGTTTAAGATCTAACTACATTTTAAGTGATACAGGACTATCTTCGATTAGGATTAGAGAATTAAAGTAGGAAGAATCGATGTTGGGCCAGAGGTGAACTTGTCAAAAGATTGGATGTTGAGCTAGAGTATCGATCGACGTATTGGCAAAAGGTTTCAGACAAAGGATTTGGGCATCGAGCCAAGAAGAGTAGAGTTACGCCAAGGAGGTCGGGGTTGCGAAGGACAATTGCCAATTAGGCAATAGGCCACAAGAGAGGATGATGCACAGAAGATTTGGATGAAACGTCGATGGACCAATGACATACCGGGCAATAAATTCGATTAAAACTTTATAATAATTATCTAGATCAAAGTAGAATTAGGTCTAATTGGGTTAGAATTGGGCTAACTTAATTAGGAGCCAACTGAGCCCAAATCAGAACTGTGTTGGGCTAAATGAAAGGCCCAAACAATGTCCTAGTGCTATGTCAGGCGGTGGAACTACCAGGGTTGGTAGTGGAACCGCTTGAAGGCTCGGCTTCCAAGGCTGAGTCTGGGCAGTGGTACCCCCTAGACTAGGTGGGATACCACCCAGACTAAGTGGGGTACCACTTAGTGTCAGGCAGCCTAGGTGGTGGTACCGCTAGACTGGGTGGTGGTACCGCCCAGGTCCAGTAGCCGAGACTTTGCCTGGGTGATAGTATCGCCAAACTAGATTATGGTACCACTCAGTGTTAAAGGCAATTGGCGGTGGTACCGTCAATACCCTGAAAACTAGGATGATTCAAATTTGGGCTCCAAGTTTGAATCCCTTTGAGGCCTATAAAAACCCCTCTCATCCATGGTTCGACTGTACACCAATTGAGAATAAAAAGAGGGAAAATTCTACTCTAATCACTTGTTAAAATTCCTCACCTCTAGTTTAGCATTGGCTAAGTTTAAGAGAGGGGTGAGAGGTCTTGTAAAGGTTAATTCCTAAACTGTTAAAAGGAGAATTAAGTTGTAAGGGTAGTTAGTCTTCGCTCGGTTAAAAGAAGACTGATAGTGAAAGCCGAGGGCCTTGACGAAGGACAAATCGAGAGTGGACGTAGGTCGGACGATCGAACCACTATAAAATTGGTGTGCCTCTCTATCTATTCTGCTATTTATTGTTTTATGCTTCTCATCTCTGTCCTCTTTCACTTACAAATCTTGTTAAGTGTAATCGAAATCAATTTTCATCGAAAAGGCTTTCATCATACGAATCGAAGGTTTTCCGAAATGAAGTTAAAAATTTTATCGTTGTACTAATTCACCCACTCCACACCCCCTCTTAGTGTTGGACTCAATCAAAACAATTGGTATCAAAGCTTCAGTATTTCTCATTTGGATTAACACCCAAGAGAAATGGCTATTTTTAGATTTCAAGAGGGCTTTTCTATCATTCGTCCTCCCATGTTCAATGGAATGAACTACACTTATTAGAAAACTAGAATAAGAATTTTCTTACTTTATTTGAATCTTGATTTATGGAATATTATCGAATACGATTTTCAATAACCCTCGAAACCTATGAACGAATGGATGAATTTTGAAAAAAAATCTTTTTCGTTAAATACAAAGGCTATGAATGCCTTGTTTTATGCTTTGGATAAAAATAAGTTTAATCATATTTTGATTTGTGAAACTACACATGACATTTGGCACACACTTGAAATCATGCACGAAGGCACAAGTAGAGTCAAAGACTCGAAAATAAATATTTTGATGCACGATTTGAACTTTTTCGAATGGCACCAAGTGAAACTATTGGTAACATGTATACCTATTTTATGGATGTTATCAATAGTTTAGAGGCTCTTGGTAAATCTTTTTTGAGTTTTGAACTTGTAAACAAGATTTTAAGATCCCTTCCAAAAAGTTGGGATCCGAAAGTAACCGCTATACAAGAGACTAAAGATTTAAATAAATTTTCTATTAAAGAACTTATCATGTCATTAATGACTTTTGAGATGACATGCATAGAATTTGATGAACATGAGAATCACCTTTCAAAGAACAGGAAGGTAATTGCGCTTAGAATGAAAGAAGACCACTTAAGTGATAACTCAATTGATGATGATGAGAACTTTGAACTTTTGACGATAAAATTTAAAAAGTTTATAAAACAAGAATTAAAGAATAAAAATGAACTTAAAAAGAAGAAGAGGCCACAAAAAAAGAAGAAAGAACTCAATGAAGAATCAAGTGCATCCGAAGACGAAGTTGCGAATTATGCTTTGACGGCTAAGCAACTTAACCAAAACTCCTTTGATTTATTATGAAATCACTTGATGCCTTTCATGAGTTGCTTAATTTAGTTTGTATGAAAGAAAAATTATTTTGCAAAAATATATCGTGCTTTTCTTTCTAGTGTTTTTGAAAATTAAAATGATACTTGCATGATTTGTGATAATGCTTATACACTTAATAGGATTAGTCCATGTAAGTATATCTTGATGATTTTGTATTTTTTTTTTGTTTTAAAAGTGATGCACGTCTTTTATACAAAAACTTAAACATACTTATATGAGATTAATCACATAAGATGAAACACATAAAAAAATAAATCTTTTGTTTGAAGATGCTTTTTGTGTTTGGTCTTAATCATTTTTATGAAGGATTTTTTTTAAAATGACGTGTTATATTTTTGGCCTTGACGATCTTTATGATGAAGTTTGCCTTTCACTCTTGAACATTGATATTTGTTTTGATTTGGCATAAAAAGACAAAAGCATACTTATACAAAATGAATCACTTAAATTAAAACACATAAAAAGAAAATACATTTTCTATCTTATCGAGATTAATGAATTCATTTATGATATTTTATGAATCTCATGAATCTCTAGAAAGTGATTTTGATGATTTGATGATTTGAATGAGTCCTTATCGAAATCTTGATCTTGATTCTTTCAAGACTTATAACATGAAATCCTTTATAAATCAAGATCGTATAACATGATTATTTTGTTTATCAAAAGAGAATTTTTCAAATGAAATATGATTTGTCTCTTGATTTCTCAAAACTATATACTTGAATTTTTTTTATGAAATATGATCTTGATGACTTTAGATGTCTTATGCTTGAATCAAGAGCTTTTCTCCTATGTTTCCTCTTATCATTTA
Organism: Musa beccarii; assembly: GCA_024322285.1. Taxonomy (NCBI): domain Eukaryota; kingdom Viridiplantae; phylum Streptophyta; class Magnoliopsida; order Zingiberales; family Musaceae; genus Musa; species Musa beccarii. The sequence continues at coordinate 40,385,079 of CM044394.1, forward strand.
CTAAAAAGGAGAACTTTCTAAATGTATCATGAATTTTTCAGAATCACAACTTAAGTTTCTTATGATTCATGATAAATTGAGAGATATTATGCATAAATCGTGATCTCTTCTTTATTTTCCTAAGATTTCCTTTTGCTATTTATAAAAGAAGAGACATATCAAAATGAATCATGATTTGATTTCTCATAATCATTGATATTGATCTCTTTTATATCATGATTCTTTTATATTGGTTGTATACCTTTTGTCATGATTTGTAAATTGATGTAAAAATCTTGCAACATTTTATTCTTCACTTCCTTTTGACAATGACAAAGGGGGAGTTAGCTTGCTAACTTTTGCATTACAAGAGAAAGAAATATTGTTAGCTAGAACATTGCAAAGGAACCAAAATTGCTAACTTGTAAAGAAAGGCAAAGCTTGCACTTCTCAAAAGAGAAGAAAGAAATTACAAAGGTGCACATTTTTCTTGAACATGTTAGCTTCCATATTTGAAGTAATGTAAATTTTACAAACTTGCTAGCTCATTGCAAACAAAAAATTTGCTAGCTTGCAAAGGCAAAACTTAATTGTACTTCTCAAAATAGAAGAAACAAAAGGTGCTAGCTTAAAATATTGTAATGAGAAGCAAAGTGCTATTTTGCCTATTTTAAGAAGGAAAAGTGCAAACTTGCACATTTCAAGAAGCAAGTGATAAATTGCAACATTGCACATCTTGAAAACTTGCTATGCTTAAATGTTGAAAAGTGTTGTAAATCTAGCTTGTATGTTGTAAAATTTGCATATCTTCAAAACACTTACTAGATGCAACTTCTCATTTTTGTTAATGATAAAGGGGGAGAACTATATTGATGATTTCATGTATTGAATGATGTATTAAATATTTTGATTATCACATGATCTATTCAATTTTTTGAAGTTTGAATTGTCTGTCAATATAACATATTGATAGAGAGAGTTAAGGTTAACTCTGTCATCAATTGGTTGTCATCATAAAAATGGGGGAGATTGTTGAATCTCAATTTTTGATAATGAAACCAATTGATTGTGTTTAAGATCTAATTATATTTTAAGTGATGCAGGACTACCTTCGATTCGGATTAGAAAATTAAAGTAGGAAGAATTGATGTTGGGCTAGAGGTGAACTTGTCAGAAGATTAGACGTCGAGCTGGAGAATCGGTGGATGTATCACCAGAAGGCTACAGACAAAGGATTCAGGCATTAGGCTAAGAAGAGCGGAGTTGTGCTAAGAAGATCGGGGTTATGAAAGACAACCGTCAATTGGGCAATAGATCACAAGAGAGGATGATGCACCGAAGAATCAGATGAAGCACCGATGGACCAATGACTTGCCAGGCAATAAATTCAATTAAAATTTTATAATAATTATCTCGATCAAAGTAGGATTAGGTCTAATTGAATTGAAATTGGGCCAACTCAATTAGGGGCCAGCTAGGCCCGAATCAAGACTGTGTTGGGCCAAATGAAAGGCCCAAACAATGCCCTGGTGCCATGTCAGGTGGTGGCACCGCTAAGGTTGATAGTGGAACCGCTAGAAGGCTCGGCCTCCAAGGCTTAGTTTGGGCAGTGGTACCGCCCAGTATCAGAGTCAACTAACGATAGTACCACTAGTACCCTGAAAATCAGGGTGATTCAAATTTGAGCTCTAAGTTTAAATCCCCTTGAGGCCTATAAATACTCCTCTCATCCATGGTTAGACTATACACCAACTAAGAAAAAAAAGGGGGAAAATTCTACTTAAACACTTGTCAAAATTCCTCCCCTCTAGTTTAGTGTTGGCTAAGTTTAAGAGAGGGATGAGAGGTCTTGTAAAGTTTAACTTCTAAACCTATTAAAAAGAGAATTGAGTTGTAAAGGTAGTTAGTCTTCTCCCGATTAAAAGAAGACTGATAGTGAAAGCTGGTGGCCTCGACAAAGGAGGAATAGGGAGTGGACGTAGGTTGAACGACTGAACCACTATAAAATTGGTGTGCCTCTCTATCTATTCTGCTATTTATTATTTTATGCTCCTCATCACTGCCCTCTTTCACTTATAAATCTTTTTAAGTTAAAGCGCAATCAAAATCGATTTTCATCAATAAGGCTTTCATCGTATGAACTGAAGGTTTTCTGAAACGAAGTTAAACATTTTATCACTGCACTAATTCACCCCTGCCTCCCTCTTAGTGTCGGACTCGATCCTAATAACTCTTTCTTGCTTAAGGCAACAAGAAAATAAAACAAAAAATCTATGATTCTAAGGTTGTAGACCCTCTTAAAGTGTTAAGTTCCTCCTCCTAGAGCGTAGAGATTGTCCTGAGAGAGGTGTGTGAGGGAATATTTGTAAAAGTAGTGTGTAAAGGTTTTCTCTTAAGCCTATGAAAAAGAGAAAAAGTTGTATCAAAGGGTAGTTGATCTTCGTTTGTTGGAAAGAAGATCGGTAGTGGAAGTTGATGGCCTCGAGTGAAGAGGAACCGAGAATAGACGTAGGTCAAAGGATCGAACCTCTATAAATCTGGTGTGCACTTCTTCTTTTACTATTTACTCTTATTATTTATTGATTGAGTTGCTCACTACACTTTACTCACTTTTTAAATCAAAATGCATTTTTGATACGATTTCATCGAATGAAGTTTTTGAATCGTCGTAATTTTTTTAAAGCACTAATTCACACATCCCCCCCCCTCCCTCTCTTAGTGTCATTTATGATTCTAACAATTATGTCTCCAAATAAGAGCTAGGAGCAAAAGATGGTATCATGATTGTAGATGCTTAAGACACATGATCAAAGATCCAATACATTTCTCAAAGCTCACTAGTGGAGATAGAGGATATACTACCTTTGGAGACAACAGTAAAGTAAAAATCATTGGCATTGGAAATATTGGTAACAAATCGAATCTCTTTATTGAAGATATTCTTTTAGTAAATGGTTTAAAATATAACTTAATAGGCATTAGTCAACTTTGTGATAAGGGATATAATATTAAATTTGGATCTCATGCTTGCATAATAGAAATATAAAATAAGAATAAATCTATGATTAGCTTTAAGAAGTGATAATGTTTATACTATTGATCTTGATAACTTTCGTGATGAAACTTACCTTTTTAGTTTTGAGTGATGATACATGACTTTGGCATAGGAGACTAGGGCATGCTAGTATGAAATTAATCTCACATATTGGAACTAAAGAACTTGTAAGAGGAATGCCTAAAATTTATTAGGATGTAGAACAGCACTAAGAGGGTGGGTGAATTAGTGCAGTAGATAAAAATATAAATTCAAAATGATTTGAAAAGAGTTGTGCATTGAGAAGTTTCAGTTAGACGAAAATGATTTCAGCAAAGTGATTCGAGTGAACATGACAGAAAGTAGAGAGGAGAAGATCATGAGATTGCAGCTAAGTAAAGATTAAAATGTAGCAATTTAAAACTCACACATCAAGAGAAGTACACAGCGATGTATAGTGGTTCGGTCAAATGACCTATGTCCACTTCTGAAACCTCCTTCGATGAGGTTTCCAACTTCCACTATCAATTCTTCTTGAAGGGGAAGGACCAAGCACCCCTCTTATAAACTTTTACAAGTGGTTCACACCCTCTTACAGAACTTTTTACAAATAAGACTTGGGAGGTGAATACTTAAGCTATCAAATGCAATTTTGCTAGAGCTTTGAATCAATTTTTATACTTCTCAATGTACTTAGCTAGCTAAGAAGTAAGGGGTATTTATAGGCTCATTTAGCTTTAGAATTGGGGCCAAAAAGAGTCACATCCCAAATTTTTGGGTATTAACAGTATCACTGCTTGGCACTAGTGGTATTATCGCTAGTTGACCTTGCTCTATTAGTGTACTGGGCGGTACCACTACCTAGTCTGGTAGTACTATTGCCTAATAGAGTCCTCGGACTCTGTGAAGGGGTAGTACCACCGCTTGTTAGGCGGTACCACCACTGACAAGTAAAAACTATCAGTGGTACCACTACCCAAACTACTTGGGAACCTATTCCCACGGTAGTGCCACTGTCTGACATGGTCCAACACTACTAAATGGGTTCTAAATTCGGCCCAATTCAGTCTAATTAAAGCCTTGTTGGCCCTTACTAGGGTTAATTAGGATTAATACATAATCCTAACCCTAATTAAGTGCTAACTACGAAATTGAAACATATTTCTAAGCAAATTCTAATTCGGTAATGTCATGTCTTCTTCTTCCGGCGAGCTTCCGGCAAACCTTCGAAGGACTTCCGACACACCCTCGGATATCTTCCAGCGGACTCCCAGCAGGCTCCTGGACTTTATGGCGAGTTCGACGAATCTTTTGGGGAAGCTTCCAAACTTTCTCGGTGCATTCCGCAAACCTCTGACGATCTTTCCGATGAACTTCCGAAACCTTCGGCAAGTCCTAGATTCATTCTCGGCTAGTTTTGGTAGCACTTCCGATAATACTTTGAACTTTCAATAGACTCTCGAACTCCTAATGTACTTGACTCTGGCAATTTGCTTTATGTCTTCCTTGCTATCATAGTTAATCCTGCACACTTATCTCAATAATATGGATTAGATCAAATAACCTATCAATTGACTTCATCATCAAAATTCGAGATTCAACAATCTCCCCCTTTTTGATGATAACAATCAATTGATAACAAAGTTAACCTTAACTCCACTTATCTATATGCCATATTTTGAGAAAGAAAACACTTGAATTCAATCTCCTTGAATTCAAGTCGAAACCAATAAGTTGCATCCGTTGAACTTATCATCATGCTTAACAAGAATGAACTTTCATCCATAAATACGAAACTATGTATTTTTCTCAATTGAAAATGATGTCAAGGCATGACACCCATTTTCAAGGTCAATATCGAATGATGATAGATATTTATTACTTCGACAAATGATACCAATTATAATTTTGAAATGTAACAAGGATCATATGATATCAATATAAAATGCACAAATGTAAGGCATGATATCATTTTATGATATATCATGATAACTTATCATATCAATGAAAGATACCAAATTTAAACATGATATAATAACGATCTTTCAAAAATTTATATTTTAAGCATCTATGAACCATTTGCGATGCATGTGATACATTCCAATATAATTGTGATACACTACATATTATGGTGATATATTACGATGCTTTTAAGGATAGCAATCAATTTTCGAAACAAAGCATGGCAAATGCGATTACATTGTAACATGATATATATATAAAACATTTATCATTCCATCAAGACATTATGATTCAATACAATATAATACATATAAGACATTTATCAAGTCGTCAATTTATTTTGCCACATTCTTCTCAATACGATACATAAAAGGCATTTATCAAGTCATCAATTTATTTTGCCACATTCTTCTCTCCCTTTGTCATCAATAAAAAGGAAGTGGGCTTTGATGCCAAATATTATGATTGGAGTTTTTGAAAAATGGCAAAAAGAGAAGAATAAATCCATCAACAAGAATAACAAAAAACAATTCATTTATTCTAATTGAAAATTCATGTCTATAAAATCATAAGATAGATCATCGAGGCCAAAATTCATAAAAAATTCTAAGAGCTCATGAAAGTTTCATACAAAAAAAAAATTAAGAGTAAATTCTACATAATAATTCTTGAAGCATAAAGGTGAATCATTCAAGTCATTAAAAAGCTTCCAAGAATCGTTTCTACCAAATGAAATTAGTGAGGTAGAAAAGAAATAATTTGAATGTAAAATTCATAACACTCATGATAAGAATTATGAGTGTTTATTCAAGAGGGATTGAGATGAAAAGTTCAAGAGGTAATTTGATTGAAAATTCAAGCATAAAATCGTAAAGTGAAAAGATAGATCATTGAAGCCAAGTCATTCATCAAACATATCATCAAGAGCTCATGACATTCATTCAAGAGAAAATTCATGAGGAAGAAAAGAGAGATCATTTAAGCTCAAAACTCATGAAAAGAGTGATGATGATAAAAACTCATCCAAAAATTTTATAAGGGGCTAACTTGGTATTTTCATAAGAAAGAATTCATGAAGTGAAAAATCATCAATCAAGTTATAAAAGCTCAAGACGTAAAAATTTAGCACAAGAGTTAAGAGTTCATCAAATTTACATGAATGAAGTCCAAAGAGAGTATTCAAGTAATAAACACTTGAGAGCTTCTTCTTTTTGCAAAGTTCATGGCATTAACATATGTACAGTTCCACATGTCATGAAGACAAAATCAACAAACTTCAAATGATATGAAAGTGTGGAAAAATATGAAATCTATTTATTCATGCCAATAGAAGTAGAGGGAGTATAAAATCGATAGAATCAATTTTACCAAGTCATCAAAAGGGCATGATATTAATTAAAGATCATCAATGTAGAATGATGCTAAAGATCATTAATCAAAGGAGTATCAATTGCATGATCGAAGGAAGATAAAAATGAGAACTCCATTCAAAATATGATATCGAAAAGATGTCATCCGAAATCCAAAGAGATAATATCAAGATGAGTTCATGAAAACCGAAGTTGAGGAATTTCGAAAAAGAAATATACAACAACTTCGTGTATCAACACATATGGAACTTTAAGATGTGCCAAAGTAACATAGAGATTTACAAAATGAGAGTCAAAAGCTCCATTACAACTTATTAAGTTAATATAAAGTTTTTACAACTAATCCTTGAGTGGAATACCAAAGTGCCTATACAGATAATCTAACTTCTAATTCATTTGATGCACTTCATTCAAGATTTCAACTTACTGTGATTTGATTTAATTTATCTCTGTCATGATTGGATCTTCAGAAGATGGAGCAGGAGCTGGTTCTGATGGTGCTACACCAAAGGGACTAGGAAGAGGAGATTCACTACCCCTAAATACTGGTGTTTCAGGTTCTTCTATTGGAGGGGGAGCTGGATCGATCCTTCTAGGCTACCTAGTTCATATTCCATTCCTAAATGTGTACCTTAATCTCTTAAGTAGGTTTCTGTTTATCGCATTGTATCTATCCACTTTTATTACTTCTTCATCGGGTGTTATTTTAATATTATATGCATGTAGTAATCTAGTGATTAACCTCCCATATGGTAACATTAAATTTTTAGAAGCTATGTCCATCATATTTTGTCAGATTAGGTATCCAAAATAATTATCTTATCTAGTCATTATCCAGTACATAGTACCTAACTCAATTTGACTAATTTCATCATGGTGATACTATTTAGGGATTAGGATACTAATGATGATACGATGGAGGACCATAAAACTAAATGGTAACAAATGCTCATAACTTTTAGGGACTATGGCTATGTCAGGATTTCCAAAAATGGTCCTGAAAGCCTCAAAGTACGTTACTCCAATTGCATCCAAATCCCATTGTCCTCTAAAGTAACAACTCATTCTCTTCTCCGAGATTCCAATTAGGCCACAAATTGTGCTGTTCGTAATTGAAATTTGGTTCCCTAGAAGCTAGGTTGTTACATTGTCATCCTCATCTATGATTAGATTAGTGTAAACAAACCGAACTAGTCTAGGGTAGATTAGTTCGCTGATTTGTAAAATAGGCAAGACTTCTAAATTAGCAAACCAACTAATGGGCTCTAGGTCTCCTAATTCACTTAAATCAACATGCTTACCCTTATGCACATTTCTTGTTTCAAAACTAGGGTGCCTAAGGGCATTTTCACTAGAGCTAAAAAGGGATGAGTCATATGAATCTCCTTCCCTCCTCTTCCCTTTATCTCTAAACGATCTCCTAGGAGCCATTTATCTAAAAATAATGATAGTGAAAGGGAATTACAAAAAGATAGCCATGTATCAAAAAAGTAAAGAGGGAGTATCAAAGATTATCTTAGTAGAGGTTCTTGAGAAATAGAGACCTTGATCAAAGATTTGAGAGGATAGAAGCCTCTCAGTTTTCTTGAAAGAAAAGGTGAAGATTTGAGAGGAGGGGAAGTGTATTTGGGGGTAGCTGCAAGAGTAAGGGCCGGTTCCACCACCGACTCTAAACCCCCTTTATATAAGGGGGCTCTCGGGCGGTGCCACTACCAACTGAGCGGTACCACCGCCTAGGAACAGAATGCCCAAGCGGTACTACTGCTAGTTTTGACGGTGCTACCACTAGTTCTGGCAATGCCACTGCTAGCACCCAGACTTAAATAGTTTTAGGGGGGCTACGACACTTGATTATTTGATTAATTTATTTATTTTTAAATTTAACATCTATCTCACAACTGTCTAGTTTGATCATCATGTATTTAATTGAAATAGATTGATGTCATTAAATCACTTCCGATCTCATGTTAATCATGTAATAATTTTTTATTAAGCATAATGACTCATCAAATTATTTAAATAATTAATTATTATAAAATGTTGTAATCAAGAGACATCGAAAATTTTATCCTTGAGAGAATTGAGAGAGAACAATAATGTAAAGATAAGAAAACTCAAGTGATAAAGAAGGAGTGATTTTCGAAGGTTACGAAAACTTGCATATCATTGTCAAAACTAACACCGATCAATTTGTGAAATCATGAAGGACATAAAAATTCAACCAAAAGATGTCATTTATAGTTTATAAATATCAGGATCATGAATCACACTATTTTCAGTCATACGTTTGAGAAATCAAGGAAAGAAAATTTTGAGTTAGGAATAAAGATAAATTAACGATTCATGTGTTACTTATCATATATAAGATAAGTAAAAGATCATCAAACATGTTTCAAAACATTTATCACTAAGAGTTATCTTCGAAATATATTTCATAGAGAATATATTTCAATCATAACTATTGATAAGTAACTCATTTGTATGCATCATCAAATGAGAATATGATTCATGCATCGAGTCATCAATTTCAAGGGAAAAATTCGAGTCTCAAATGCATGCATGCCATCAATGCACATTAAGTCATGAATAAAAGTTATGAATCTAGCTTAATTCATTAACTCCGAATTCATCATTAAAATCACATACGATATTCACAAAATGAATGAATTTGTAGATCTTGAGTTGATAGAGAATGCAATTAAAGTGAATTTAACTTTTCATAGGAATGTTCAAGCAAGATATATACTTCTTATATAAAAGCCTAGTATCATTGTATAGTTCCGAAACAAGTTTCATCAAATCCATTAAGATCACATCATTTCAAAACATAGAATTTCAAATTGTAAAGTGACACAAATGTTCCCATCGAAATCATTTTTCAAGAGACTTAAAAGAAGTATTATGGTGCATAACCAAACAATGTATAACACTCAAGGGTCTTTTATTACCCGAGCTAGTGAGCTTGATAACGATCAAGAATTGTATCATTACTCGCTCCAAACTTACGACGGTTAGGATATCTACAAAGGAGGGTTTTTGGGTACCCATTTAACTTAGGGTGCCTCAAAAATTGATCTCCTAATTTTGTTAGTTTGCATTGAATTATTTATGGTTCCTTTAGGAACCCATATCAATTTATGTGGACTAACTTTCTTAAATGGATATTTGTAAACAACATGTCTAGGTTTACAACAAAAGTTATATTTTAAGTGAGATGATACATGTAGTGTAGGTCCTTTAACGAAGGTGGTTGGATTTCAGTGAGATCCACTCACAAATCCAATTCCACTTCTTTTTCTGATATGACCCTTGTTTGTAAGGATCAAGTCCAAACCCTTGCTACCGATCTTAAACTTATTTAAGGTCTCTTTAAGTAGTAAGTTCTCTTTCTTAATTGCCTCTAAGTGTTCACACTTAGAGCATGGAGGTAAAGAGGGAGTATCAAGTTTAAGACTATCAAGTTTAAGACTATTAAGTTTATCGACTAAGAGAGCATGCTCCTTTTTTAATAAATTGAACTTTTTACTAATAGCTCTATACTCATCATATAATTCATGAAAGGCAATTAAAAGTTCATCGAAAGTTAAATCTTCATTAAATAACTCACATACCTCTTCTCCGAAAGCTATCAATGCGAAGTTAGCCATCTACTTATTGCTTGCTTCTTCATCTTTGAAGTCACTTGAGTCGTCCCATGTTTCCTTTAGTGTCTTCTTCCTCCTTGGTTGCTTCTTCTTGGCTTGGGGGCATTTACTTTTGAAGTGCTCTAGCTTTTTACATTCATAGTATATTACTTATTCCTTTTTGGGTTCAAGTTTATTTTTAGAATCATTTTTAAATTTATTGCTTCTTATAAATTTTTTGAATTTATGAGTTAAGAGTGCAAGTTCATCATCAAGGTCCTCATCTCTTGAAGATTCTTTCAAGTGGTCATCTTATGTTCTCAATGTCATATCCTTTCTGTTCTTTGGAATGGGGTTCTCGAGCTCATCATGAGTATGACATGTCATTTCGTAAGTCATCAATGACCCAATGAGTTCTTCGAGAGGAAAATTTTTTAGGTTTTTGGCCACTTGAATGGTCGTAACTTTTAGATCCCAAATTTTTATAAGGGATCTTAAAATTTTAGTTAGAAGTTCAAAATTAGAAAAACCTTTTCCAAGTGCTTTGAATCCTTTGATGACATCCGTGAAATAGGTGTATATGTCTCCAATAGACTTACTTGGTTTCATCCGAAATAATTCGTAAGAATGCACCAAAAAGTTAATTTTGGACTCTTTCACTCGGCTAGTGCCGTCATGAGTGATTTCAAGAGTATACCAAATATCAAAAGCTGATTCACAAATCGAAACACGATTAAACTCATTTTTATCAAGTGTGCAAAATAAGACATTCATAGCCTTTGCATTAAGTGAAAAAACCTTCTTCGATTTATTCCATTTGTTCATCAGAAGAGAAGATTTTTTAAAGCCATTTTTAATAATATTTCAAAGTTTAAAATCCATAAAAATATGAAAAATCTTCATACGAGGCTTCTAATAGTATAATCCGACCCATTAAATATAGGCAGACGTGTAATTGAATGACCCTCTTGCATGTCAGAATATGCATCTCTCTTGGGTTTTAAACCAAATGAGAGGAATCTCACTCTGATACCAATTGTTAGGATCTAGAGCAGCACTAAGAAGGGGGGGGGGGTGAATTAGTGCAGCAAATAAAAACGTAAATTCAAAACGATTTGAAAAGAGTTGTGTGTTGAGAAGTTTCAGTTCGACGAAAATAATTTCAGCAAAGTGATTCGAGTGAACACAACTGAAAGTAGAGAGGATGAGATTGAGGGATTGCAGCTAAGTAAAGATTGAAATGCAGCAATTTCAAACTCACACATCAAGAGAAGTATACAGTGATGTATAGTGGTTCGATCAAATGACCTACGTCCACTTCCAAAACCTTCTCCGATGAGATTCCCAACTTCCACTATCAATTCTTCTTCAAGGGAAAGGACCAAGCACCCCTCTTATAAACTTTTACAAGTGGTTCACACTCTCTTATAGAACTTTTTACAAATGAGACTTGGGAGATAAACACTCAAGCTATCGAATGTAATTTTGCTAGAGCTTTGACTTAGTTTTTATCACTTCTTAATATACTTAGCCAGCTAAGAAGTAAGGGGTATTTATTGCTAGTCATATGTGCCCTGCAAGCCAATCACATAAGTGATGGCACTTATGACTTGATATGCATTTTTTCTCTTTATGTATTATTAGGCATTTTATCACTTTATCTTGCGTGTTGCATATATTGTGATGTCCTTGGATCCATGCAATGGAAATCGGATCGTGATGAGATCATGATAATGAGACCGATTCACTTTTAAACACAGACCCTAAATTATCTTGGTCATAGGTTACTCGAGAAGGACATCGAGATAACCGGATAGACTGGTGTGCTGTATACCCATCCATATGATGGAGATGGCTGGCCTCATAGCTACTCGTGTGGGGACACTAAGGGTACAGTACAGGTACTCATTGGGGAATGAGTTCACTGATTCATCCACCTATGGAATGCTGGATGGTTATTGATACCTCACGTCAGACAGCAATTCCGCAGTCCCAGTAGTGTATCTGGTCCTTAGACTTGAGAGACCAAGGATGTTCTGGATAAGTACTCCACTCTTTGATACCAGACTTATAGGTTTGAAAGTTTCAGATCTAGTACAGCTAATTATTAGGAGTGGTAGCCAACCTCACGAGGGCTATTGAGTGTCAATAGAGGATCATCCACTCTCGGTATCATGAGAGGAATATCCCATGTATTCTTGCTCAAACAAATCCTTGGCCAAGGTTATTCGGATTAAGAGAGAAAGAGTTCTCTGGGAGAACCCGGCAAGAGCAAGACTCGAGCAGAGACCGTATGGGCCTGACAACACCATGCCCGGTATAGGGTCTCTAGGATATTAGATGGATAAGAGACTATAGATATATGGTAACTAAGGATAGATAGGTCCAAAGGATTGGATTCCCCTATATCGTCTAGGGGCTGCGGCGTAGTGGCCTAGTACGTCCGTAGTCGATGAGTTGGGTGAATTATTATAGAGATAATAATTCACTAAGTCAAAAGGAGTTCTGACAAGTATGACTCACGGCCAGCTCAATATTGGGCCTAGAGGGTCACACACATATGGTAGGTATTGCGACGAGTAGAGGTTTGGATATGAGATATCCGCTGGACCCCCTAACTTATTGGATATCCATTAAGCCCCTGAATTATTGGATCATATGATGAGATCCAATAATTGCTAATAAGAGATTATTGGGTAGAGACCCACTAATCCAAGAGGCTTGGGTAATTGAATGGAGATCCAATAACCAATAGGGCAAGATCCATTAGGGTTTATAGGGGGCCTCTATAAATAGGAGGGAACCAAACCTCTATAGGTTGTGAGTTCTCTTGGTAGCCACCTCCTATTCTCTTCTCCCTAGAGAAGTGCATCGTCGCAGTCCCTACCGTGTGGATACCGCTAGAGAGGAGGACACTTGACCTTCTTCATCCTCTCTTATAGATCTGTAGGGATTCAGGGATATACGATCTCCCTAGGTATTTTCTTTACCACATTTAGTTTTTGCGGATTTATTTTGATACACCGATCTTCGCACGACGACGGAAACTTTCTATAGGAAATCTGGGGTGTTTTGTTTTTTGTTCTTCCGCTGCGCATGTGATGTCGCTCCCTTATGGATTTACCAATAGTGGTATTAGAGGCAGGTTGTTTGTTCGAAGATCAGATCTTAAACTGCATGTGTTGTGTTTTAGATATGCTTTTGAGGCCAAAATCATTGGCGCGAAGGGCGAGAAAGGGCAACAACTGTTGCTGCCCGCTCGTGTAGCAACTACAAGGTTGCTTGCAGCCCTTTCGCTTGACAGCAAAGAACCGAGGTGGGCTACGGGCCACCAACAGCAAAGCACCTACAGTAGTCACGTGGTAGAACCCTCCACGGATTCTAAGCTTGGGGTTGATCTCTATAGGGTATTGGCCTCCTTGGAACTCTATAGTGGTTCCTTCCTCCAAGTTGTTGCACAAAGGCTGCTAAAGGATTGATCTATTCATTGATTAGAGAGGATGAATACATGGCTATTTATAGGGCTTCTAAGCCCCAACTCCTAATAGGACTATCATCTTTTATCTCTATATCTTGATTTTTGACCAGATGCTAAAATACTTACTCAAGACTCCTACTTCTCACCAACTTCTAATTAGGACTCCTTCTCTAGTAGGATTCCTAATTCTAATAGGACTTTTTACCTAATATAACTTCTACTTCTAATAGGACTCTTTTCCTAATAGGACTTCTACTTCTAATAGGACTCTTTTCCTAAGACCTAACCCTAACCTAGCCGGCCTCTTCACCTCTTTAATAAGGGTCGGCTAGATAGGATTTACATGAATGCCCTTATCAATAAAACTAAATTAGGACTCTCATAGCTAGAGTCCCAATGCACCGCCCTCTACAAATCGGAGTCTTGTCCTCGAGGTCGACGTTCCATAAATTCCGAGAATTTGATCTTCAAGTCGTCGTAGTTCTCCCAAGTGGCATCTTCTCGGTAGGTTTGCCCACTATATTAATACTTCAAGTAGTAGGTCGTCGTCGTCGAGTCACGATTCGTCGATCAATAATGGCACTTGGTTGGGTCCGGAGCTCTCCTTGGGTAGTTATATTTGGTAGATGGCTTTGGGTGTCTCATGTTGTCCCAACTTGAGCTTCAAACATGATACATGGAAGACCTGGATGGATTCGGGAGTGGCGGGTAAGTCCAATCTGTATGCTCGCCTCCAATGCGCTCCAAAATCTAGTAGGGTCCATAGAACCAAGGTGAAAGCTTCATAGATGCTCTGGTTTGGATTGATGTTTGCTTGTATGGCTGGAGCCGTAGGAAGACCGAATCTCCTACTGAAAATTCTCTTTCGCCTTTATGTTGATCATATTGTTGTTTCATCCTTGCTTGTGCTGCAATGAGATTATCTTTTAGCAACTTCAGCATTTTGTCTCTATCTTGTAGTTCCCTGTCTACTTGTTCTACTTTAGAGGTGCCCAACACATATTTTGGAATTATAGGGGGGGTCGGCCATACATGGCCTCATAGGGAGTACATTTTGTGGAGGAATGATAAGTTGTATTATACCACCACTCAGCCCAGGGAAGCCACTTTGTCCATTCTTTTGGTCGGTCACTGTTGAAGCATCTAAGGTATGTCTCCAAACACCTGTTTACCACTTCAGTTTGGCCGTCGGTTTGTGGGTGATATGCCGTACTCATCTTTAATTTAGTGCCTTGCATCTGGAATAACTCTGTCCAAAATTTGCTCGTGAAGACCCTATCACGATCACTTACAATAGATCTCGGCATCCCATGTAATTTTACAATATTCTCCATAAAGGTTCGAGCAATACTAGAAGCAATGTAGGGATTACGGATGGTACAAAAGTGAGCATACTTTGTAAGGCGATCAACCATGACAAAAATTGTACCTTTTCCTTATGATGAGGGAAGCCCTTCGATGAAATCCATTGATATATCAGTCCATATTGATTCAGGGATGGGTAGAGGTTGTAACTTTCCGGGACTTGCCACTGTCTCACCTTTGTGTCGTTGACATATATCACATTGTGCTACAAATTCAACAATAATATTTTTCATCCCTATCCTATAAAAATTTTGCTTAATTCTTTTATAGGTTCTAAGGAACCCGGAGTGCTCGGCCGCAGGTGTGGAAGGCATCTCTTGAAGGATGGTCTTTATGCAAGTAGAATTTGGCACAAGCACAATGCGTCCTTTATATCGCAAGTCCTTTGATTCCCAACTATAATAAGCCATAGAGCTTGGTGCTTCCTTTAATTTTTTTTATGATTTTACTTGTTTTTAGATTATCTTGCCATTCCCTCTTAATATCCTCAAGGAAGTCGCTAGTCGGAAGTGAAACAGCCAAAAATTCAACTTGCTCGGGTAGCCGTGAAAGCGCATCTGCAACAACATTATCTTTTCCTTTTTTGTAAGTTATTTCATAATCATATCCAAGAAGCTTTGTTACCCATTTTTGCTGCTCAAAGGAAGATATCTTTTGCTCTAAGAAATATTTTAGGCTTTTATGGTTGGTCTTGATGTGAAAGCGTCGCCCAATTAAGTACGGTCTCCATTTGGACACCGCATGCACAATCGCGAGCATCTCCTTGTCGTAAATAGTCATCTTGAGGTGGGAAGGAGATAATGCCTTACTAGTATAAGCGAGGGGTCGACCATCTTGCATTAGTACAGCACCAATTCCTGCTCCGGAGGCATCAGCTTCAATAATAAAAGTCTTATCGAAGTCGAGTAATGCTAGTACTGGTGTTGTTATCATTGCGACTTTAAGTTCGTCGAAGGCGGTGGTGGCTTTGTCCGACCACTGGAAAGCATCTTTTTTCAGTAAGGAAGTAAGGGGTGCACTGATCTTTCCATAGTCTTTCACGAACATACGGTAGTAACTGTTAAACCAAGAAAGCGCAGATGATTTTATGTTCCTCGGGGTTGCCGATTCTGCATTGCTTCAATTTTGGAGGGGTCCCTGCCACCCCTTCCTCGATATGATATGCCCAAGATATTCCACTTTTTGTTGAAGAAAGCTACACTTCATTTTTTTGACAAAAAGAACATGTTCTCAAAATTGTCAAAACAAGTCTTAAGTCTAATATGACTTTCAAGAGAAGGGCTGTAAATAAGGATATCGTCAAAGAAAACTAGCACAAACTTTCAAGATAACTCCAGAAAATATCATTCATAAGGCTCTGGAAGGTGGAGGGAGCATTGGTGAGACCAAAGGGCATTACTAGAAATTCATAGTGACCGTTGTGCTCGAAAGCGTTTTCGGTATGTCTTCTTCGCACACTCATATTTGATGATACCCGAATCGAAGGTCCAACTTTGTGAAGACTCATGCTCCCTTTAATTCATCAAGCAATTCATCTACTACTGGAATAGGATACTTGTCCTTGACGGTTATGTCGTTGAGAGCTCGGTAATCAACGCACATTCGCCATGTAAAATCTTTCTTTCGCACGAGAGCACTTGGTGAAGAGTAGGGGCTGCAACTTGGCCGAATAACTCCTGTTTCAAGGATCTCTTTTACAATCCTTTCTATTTTATCTTTTTGGAGATGTGGATACCGATATGATCGAGTATTTGCTGGAGGTTTCCCTGGAAGAATCAGTATACGATGATCGTGCCGGCGGTTAGGAGGTAGGCTGCGTGGTTCGTCAAATATATCTGAAAATTCAGCAAGCAAGGGAAGTAGGTTTGGATCTTCAAATTTGGTTGGCTCTCCCTTAGGTTGCTGCTCAAGTTGTACCAAAAATCCACCGCATGCTTTGTGCAAAACTTTCTCCATTCGTTGTGTGCAAATTGTCGTTACGTCGCCCCCACGTTTCCCATACAGTATCACCTGTTTCCCCTTGCTATAAAATTTCATAATTAGTTTCAAAAAATTCCAGGAAACATCACCTAATGTCGTCAACCATTCGATGCTAAGCACGGCCTCATAATC
This sequence comes from Musa beccarii, assembly GCA_024322285.1. Classification (NCBI taxonomy): domain Eukaryota; kingdom Viridiplantae; phylum Streptophyta; class Magnoliopsida; order Zingiberales; family Musaceae; genus Musa; species Musa beccarii. The sequence continues at coordinate 40,402,002 of CM044394.1, forward strand.
ATCGAGAGAGAGGAGGAAAAATTCTGCAATTATCTCTTGGTCCTGCAGCAACAGTTTCACCCGTGGGCACTTATGATCACACTTCAAAATTCGTCCATCTGCGACTTTAACATCGAACCTGCTGCAATTCTCAATAGGTAAGGCCATCCAGACAGCAACCTTGCTGTTCATAAAATTATTAGTGCTCCCAGTGTCAATAAGAACGGTGATTGGTTGTTGCTTCAGAAATCCTCCCACTTTCATTGTTTGCGGGTTCGCATAACCGGCAATGGCATGCATCATAATATCAATTGGCTGCTGTTCTTTATCCGTGACCTCTTCCTCATGCTCCTGGACCTCCTCCTCCCTATCTTCAAGAGGTTCAATCAATAGGAGGCGGCCCCTTTTGTAGCGATGATCGCGGTTCCACAGCTTATCGCAATGCCAATAAAGACCCTTTGCTGATCGATCATGTAGTTCTTCTCTTGTCAATTTTTTGGGCAGCGAAGGATGGCTGGAAGTAGAAGGGGGTTTATATGTTGAGGTTCTAGGAGTGGTTCTCATCCTTCGAGAATCTTGGTTGAGTCATTCTTCTTGTATTCGGGCAAAAGAAATCATAGCCATCGCGGTACGGGGCTATCGTGCCTTAACTTCCTCTTTTATCTCTGGCTTGAGTCCTTCGATAAATGTTCCTAACAATTGACGGTCAGTCCAATCACGAGCAAGGTAAGATAGCTTCTTAAACTTGGTTTGGTACTCTTGAATCGTAGAGGTTTGTCGAATCTTTGCGAGTTGGCCGTCGATATTTTCATAGTCCGTAGGTCCGAAACGGTTCAGCAGTGCATTCTTAAATTGATTCCATGTCGGAGCCCCATGATTATATTCTAGCCAATTGTACCATTGAATAGCATCTCCTTCAAGGTGGATGACAGCAATCTCCACCATAGCATTATCCGACGTTCGGTAGTAGCGAAAGTAACGTTCTGTGCGCCAAATCCACCCCGCTGGGTCTCCTTCTTCCCATCGTGGGAAGTCCACCCTCATGCGTGGCTGAAGCACATCCGAGGTCTGTCCCTCCTTCTCTGGGGTCCTTTCTAAATTCTCTCCTTGCTGCAGTTTGGTTGGACTCGATGGTTGTCCAATTCTGAATTCTGCAAACAAAGCGCGCAATTTGTCTTCCAAGCACAATTCAAGCCGTGATTCAATCCGAGATTCCCATGCTTCAAATTTGGCATCAATTGGATCTTGGGAAGCCATAGCATATGTCTGTAGATTAGAGATGCCCTTGTCTTTTTTCTATTGACGGGTTAATGGCATGGGGTGGTGGAAGGTTCGAACAATAGATCGGTGATTGAAGGGTTCAGCTGTAATGGTTTACTGTTTTGGGCTATGGTTTTTGATGCTGTTAGGGTTATGAAACTAGGTTATGATGGCTGCATCTTGAGGCTAGAGGGATGCCCTAAAGACGTCTTGGTTTGTGGCAGCAAGGTGGCTAGGGTTTGGTAGGTTACGGAGAAGAAAAAAGGACCAAGGTGCAATACCAGATTTTTCACCGAAAAAATTCCAGCAGTAAAGATGTAATTTTTCCAGAAATTTTCAAAAGAGATTTAAGTAAAATTCAAAGGGGATCTACTGATAAGGAAGAGGTAATACTGTAAAAAATTTCATAGGAAGAAACGACAGCAAGAGGTTTGTCAAAATTGAGAATCACCGAGAGGTATTATAGCAGATTTTTACGTCTAAAGTGCAGCAGATTGGATGTAAAAGATAAGTGGATTTTATTGAGAATTTTTCGACAAAACCAAAGATAAAACCACTATTAGGAAGTGTCAAAGCCGCCATAAAAATTTCATAGAGATTTGGATAGAAAAAATGCAGTAGCAAGATCAAAAAGGCAGTGCTATGCGGCTGAAATTCTGCAGTGCGACTTTCGTTGTAGAGATGAAAACTTTATGACGAAAATTTTATGCAGCAATTATAGGAACGAATTTTTTTGGATTTTTTGAATAAGTATAACTAAATTGTAGTAGCAGTAGGGTAGATAACCAGAACCTATTGCAATTCACGGGAAGATCAAAGGATGATCTACGGTGGTGGAGATGACGACGGAATTCAGCGATGATCTTCTAAGCAATTGTGGGAATTGCTTTGTGCGGTTGTGGAGGGCTGGTGGATGGCTGTGGAAGGGCAGCGAGATGCCAAAAACGCTGCTCTTATACCAAGTGTTAGAACCCTCCGCGGATTCTAAGCTTGGGGTTGATCTCTATAGGGGATCGGCCTCCTTGGAACTCTATAGGAGTTCCTTCCTCCAAGTTGCTGCACAAAGGCTGCTAAAGGATTGATCTATTTATTGATTAGAGAGGATGAATACATGGCTATTTATAAGGCTTCTAAGCCCCAACTCCTAATAGAACTCTTACTCAAGACTCCTACTTCTCACCAACTTCTAATTAGGACTCCTTCTCTAGTAGGATTCCTAATTCTAATAGGACTTTTTACCTAATAGGACTTCTACTTCTAATAGGACTCTTTTCCTAATAGGACTCCTACTTCTAATAGGACTCTTTTCCTAAGACCTAACCCTAACCTAGCCAGCCTCTTCACCTCTTTAATAAGGGTCGGCTAGATAGGATTTACATGAATGCCCTTATCAATGAAACTAAATTAGGACTCTCACAGCTAGAGTCCTAACACCGCCACGCCAAATGCCTTCCCAGTAGGAATCGCGCCGCTGCGAAGGCGCTGGCACATCATGGCGAAGTGCCCGCATGGGCAGGGGTGCCAGCAGGCGCTGCACCCGCAAGGGGCAACGCCACCCGCCTGCGGCTAGCCTGTAAGGTGTAGTTAGCTCGCAACGGGCAGTGCCGCTTGCGGGCGACCTGCCCGCCAGTGTGGGCACACCCGCAAGGGGCACTACCGCACGTAAGGGGCAGCGCCGCCAGCGGACAGACAACCTGTGGGCGTTGCGCCTGCGAGCAGGGGCGGTGCGCCCAGCCGAAGTGGCCGCCGCCGACTGGGTGGTGTCGGCCGCAAATCTACAAAAGGGAAAGGTACTAGTGTTTTTGGAAAAAAGATAGTTTTACCCCTCAGAATTTTAAAAATTTTGATTTCTGTCCCCTTTGAAAAAATAACCAAAATACCCATAGAAATTTTTAAAATTCCAATTTTATCCCTTATGGCCGAATGACCAGAATGCCCTTGGGAATTCAAAAAATTTCCTCTATATCTCTGATTTTAGAAAAATATATATTAATTAAATAGTTTAATTAACTATTATTTTTTTATCTAGTAGTCTAATAAAATAACATATACATGTGATATATAATGTGGACAGATGATCATGGACCTATGATGTGATGTGTGTATATGTGATTATTATTATTGGGGACTGCGAGCCTCTATTTTTCTCATTTATTATCAGGCCTACGTGCTTGTAATTATATTGTAATTACATGAGGAGGTGCAGCGGTAATGGGACCCACGAGATCGAGACGGATGATCCGACGTATGGAGATGTGTTGAGATGTCGACGGAACCGACGAAGCGAGAAGGGTGATCACAAGGCATGGAGATACGTCGAAGCACACATAAATCTTGATGTGAGTGATTGGGCCTATTGGCTCGGGCCTGATCACATTAGGATGTGGTCCAAGATCATATGGTGTGATTGCTCATGTGATGTGTGATTGGTTATACACCTACTAGATATATATATATATATATATTTACATGCGATGTAGATATATATATATATATATTAAATATATATATATGTGTGTGACACATTATGTCAGGAGACCAAATCAAAATCCTCTCTATTAATAATATTAAGTCGGTAAATGTAAGGCAATTAGATTGACCTACGTGGCCTTCTATCGTTATAGCTAGGAACCGATTCCTAGTGTAGGTTGAGTTGGTTGAGTCCCTCGAGACTCACCTATATCGCGTTTCGCTATCTTATCTATGACATAGAGAGGTCACCGGTGACCTGAGGGCATGGTATGCTTGGTCGAGTCCCTCGAGAGTATATCACCGAATCAGACTCATCTTGTAACGATGGTGATGACTTAACCGAACATCATGGTTGGTCGAGTCCGTCGAGGCCATGGTGGTTCGGAGGTTGAACAGGACGGGAATCACAAGGAGTTGTGCTTGGCAAGAGTTGCCTACCTTTATTGGCTTAATGTGATTGGTCAAGTCCCTCGAGGTTACGTTAAGACGCCGATTGGATCCCGATCTCCACTAGAGATTCGCTAGGGGTCTCCGATTCACATACCGGAGGGTGTTGTGTGTCTCCCGAAAAATTAGTGGGAGGACATTAAGATAGAAGTCCTTATCTTAATTATTTAATTTTTGCAAAGTTTGCATGTTATTTATTTCTACTACATCTTTAATTTCAGAAAATGTCGCTTTTAAATCCTTTATGTGGCATACTTGATGCCAACCGCCTCATTGGTTCAAATTATACGGATTGGCTTCGTAATTTGAGAATCATTCTCACAGCGGAGAAAATCACGTACGTCCTTGATACAGTGATCCCTACGTCCAATGAAGGGGCAAGCGAGGATAAGATCGCTCATTATGTGAAGTACATAGATGATTCCGCTCTTGCTCAGTGTTATATCTTAGCCTCTATGACTATTGAGTTACAGAGGCAATATGAAAATATGGATGCTAATTCTATACTCCTACATCTTTGCAAACTGTTTGAGGAACAAGGAAGAACTGAGCGATTTAAGATATCAAAGAGTCTTTTGAAAATATAAAAATATGGATGCTAATTCCATACTCCTACATCTCTACAAATTTTTTGAGGAACAGGGAAGAACTCAGTGATATGAGATATCAAAGAGTCTTTTCTATGCTAGGATGACTGAGGGGACACCGATTCAGAACCATGTCCTTAAGATGATTGAGTGGATCGAGAAACTCACAGGTCTAGGAATGGTCCTAGAGGATAACCTGTGTGTGGATCTTGTGCTTCAGTCCCTACCAGATTCGTTTTCTTAGTTCATAATGAATTTCAATATGAACAAACTTGAGGTGACCCTTCCAGAGCTCCTCAATATGTTGAGAGAAGCAGAGAGCACTATCAAGAATGAGAAGCTGATTCTCTATGTTGGTGAGACTAGAAAGAAAATGAAGGCTGAGAAGACCCTTAACAAGGGCAAGGGCAAAATGGATAAGGCAAAGGTTGCCAAGAAAAACCCAACAAAGGACAAAGGCCAATGTTTCCACTACGACAAAGATAGGCACTGAAAGAGGAACTACAAAGAGTACCTTGCAGAAAGGGTGAAACAGAAGCTTGGAGAAGCTTTTGGTACATTCATGATCGGTCTCTATTTGTTAGAATCTTATGATAACACATGGGTATTGGATACTGGGAGTGCTTATCATATCTGTAATTTGTTATAGGTTTTGGCAAAACCTAGGAGATTGAACAAAGGTGAGATAGACCTTAAGATGGGCAATGGAGCAAAGGTTGCTGCAGTGGTTGTTGGCAAGGTCACCTTACATCTATTTGGTGGAGCTAATATTGCATTAGATGCATGCTATTATATTCCTTCTATTATCAAAAATATTATTTCTATTTCATGTTTGACAGTTAGTGGATATAAATTAGTTTTTGAGAACAATGGTTGTTCAATAATATTAGATAATGAGATCATCACGAGAGGAACAGTGCATAATGGTTTATTTATACTAGATACAACTCCCATATTATGAGTGTAAGTGAGTCTAAGAGAAAACGAGAAGTGGAGAACCAGACAGGAAAGAGTATTAAAACCCTTCGATTAGATCGAGGAGGTGAGTACTTGAGTACAGAATTCACCCAGTTCCTCAAAGACTATGGGATTTTATCCCAATGGACACCTCCTTATACACCATAGCTTAATGGTGTATTAGAAAGGAGAAATCGCACACTGTTAGACATGGTGCGTTCCATGATGTGTTTTGCCAACCTACCCATCTCATTCTGGGGATATGTCCTAGAGACCGCACCTTACCTTCTGAATAGAATTCCAACTAAGTTAGTGATGTCTACTCTATATGAGATATGGAATGGAAAGAAGCCTGATCTTAAGATTGTTAAGATTTGGGGTTGCCCTGCCCACGTCAAGAGACACAACCCTGACAAGTTGGAATCTAGGACGGAACGGTGCAAGTTCGTGGGATACCCCAAGGAAACTTGTGGGTATTATTTCTATCACCCTAAAGACCAAAAGGTCTTTGTAGCCAAGAGAGCAGTGTTCCTTGAGAAGGGACACATTCTTGGTGGAGTCAGTGGGAGTATGATAGAGTTGAGCTAGGTTAGAGAACCTAGCTCAAGCACCATTCCACAGCCAGAGTCTGTTCAGGTACCTAGCACATAAGTTTCAACTTTACGTAGGTCCCATCCTCCTGAGAGATATGTGGGACATATCAAAAGAGAAGATATTGAGGATATTAATCCTCAGACCTACTATGAGGCTATTATGAGCATAGACTTCAGGAAATGGTGAGAAGCCATGAATTCAGAAATGGATTCCATGTACTCTAACAAGGTTTGGAACCTAGTTGATGCACCCGAGGGTATTATACCCATTGGCTGCAAGTGGATCTTCAAAAAGAAGATTGGAGTAGATGGAAAAGTAGAGACCTATAAAGTAAGGCTAGTGGCTAAGGGGTATCGTCATAGGCAAAATATTGACTATGACGAAACTTTCTCACCTATAGCCATGCTAAAATCTATTTGAATTCTATAGGCTATTGTAGCACACTATGATTATGAGATCTGGCAGATGAACGTCAAAATCACATTCCTCAATGGCAACCTCGAGGAAGATGTGTATATGATATAGCTTGAGGAATTCATGTCCAGGGATAACCTAGATAAGGTGTGCAGGTTGCTTAGGTCCTTTTATGGACTGAAGCAAGCTACCTGAAGTTGGAATATAAGATTTAATGAGATGATCAAATCTTATAACTAAGTTAAGAATGAAGATGAGCCTTGTGTGTACAGAAAGGTAAGAGTGGGAGCACTATCACCTTTTTGGTATTATATGTGGATGATATCCTGATCATCGGGAATGATGTAAGAATGCTCTCTACAGTAAAGACTTGGTTATCTAGGCACTTCTCTATGAAGGACTTAGGGGAAGCATTCTGCATATTGGGGATATGGATCTATAGAGATAGATCCAAGAGGATGCTTGGCTTGTCCCAGTTCAGGTACATAGACACCATTGTCAAAAGGTTTGGCATGGAAAATTCCAAGAGGGGTCTCATACCAATGAGACATGGAATGTCACTTTCTAGGAGTATGTCCCCAAAAACTCTTGAAGAAAGGGCACACATGGATATGATACCATATGCCTCAGTAATAGGATCTATCATGTATGCTATGCTATGTACCAGGCCTGATATAGTGCATGCTCTGAGTGTCGTGAGCAGATATCCGACAGATCCAGGCTTGGAGCATTGGAAAGCAGTAAATTATATCCTTAAGTACTTAAGAAGGACTAAGGATCTTTTACTGGTATATAAAGGTAATAGCCTCAAGGTTCAGGGCTACATGGACTCGAGCTTCCAATCTGATATCGATGATAGCAAGTCTAATTCAGGATATGTGTTCACCCTGAATGGAGGAGCAATATGTTGGAAGAGTTCTAAGCAAGACACTACTGTTGACTCGACCATAGAGGCGAAATACAATGCTGTGACAGAGGCAGTAAAGGAGGGAGTCTGGATGAAGAAGTTCATCATAGATTTGGAAGTCATGTCAAGCGACGAAGAGTTGATTTCCTTATATTGTGATAACTATGGGGTGATTACTCAAATAAGGGAACCCGGGTCTCATCAGAAGTGTTCTGAGGAGGTTCTAACTTATTAGAGAGATCATGGCCCGAAAAGATGTAGTAGTGAAAAGAGTTCTATCTAAAAATAACATTGCAGATCCACTAACAAAGCTATTGACTCAGATAATCTTTGAGTGTCAGAGTTCTGATAGGGATCAAACATGTAGGCGATTGGCTTTAGGTCAAGTGGGAGATTGCTAGTCATATGTGCCCTACAAGCCAATCACATAAGTGATGGCACTTATGACTTGATATGCATTCTTTCTCTTTGCGTATTATTAGGCATTTTATCACTTTATCTTGTGTGTTGTATATATTGTGATGTCCTTGGATCTATGCAATGGGAATCGGATCGTGATGAGATCACGATAATGAGACCGATTCACCTTTAAACACAGACCCTAAATTATCCTGGTCATAGGTTACTCGAGAAGGATATCGAGATAATCGGATAGACTGGTGTACTGTATACCCATCCATATGATGGAGGTGGCTGGTCTCATAGTTACGTGTGTGAGGATACTAAGGGTACAATGCAGGTGCTCATTGGGGAATGAGTTCACTAATTAATCCGCCTACGGAATGTTGGATGGTTATGGATACCTCACGTCAGACAATAATTTCGTAGTCCCAGTAGTGTATTTGGTCCTTAGACTTGAGACACCAAGGATATCCTATATGAGTACTCCACTCTTTGATACCAGACTTATAGGTTTGGAAAGTTCCAAATCTAATACAGCCGGTTATTGGGAGTGGTAACCAACCTTACGAGGGCTATTGAGTGTCAATATAGGATCATCCGCTCTCAGTATCATGAAAAGAATATCCCATGTATTCTTACTCAAACAAATCCTTGACCAAGGTTATTCGGATTGAGAGAGAAAGAGTTCTCCGAGAGAATCCGACAAGAGCAAGACTCGAGGAGAGATCGTATGGGCCTGACAACACCATGCCCGGTATAGGGTCTCTAGGATATTAGATGGATGAGGGACTATAGATACATGGTAACTAAGGACAAATAGGTCTAAAGGATTGGATTCCCCTGTATCATCTAGGGGCTGCGGCGTAGTGGCCTAGTACGTCTGTAGTCGATGAGTTGGGTGAATTATTATAGAGATAATAATTCACTAAGTCAGAAGGAGTTCTAATTAGTATGACTCATGGCCAGCTCGATATTGGGCCTAGAGGGTCACACACATATGGTAGGTGTTGCGACGGGTAGAGGTTCGGATATGAGATATCCGCTAGACCCCATAACTTATTGGATATCCATTAAGCCCCTGAATTATTGGATCATAAGATGAGATCCAATAATTGCTAATAAGAGATTATTGGGTAGAGACCCACTAATCCAAGAGGCTTGGGTAATTGGATAGAGATCCAATAACTAATAGGACAAGATCCATTAGGGTTTATAGGGAGCCTCTATAAATAAGAGGGAACCAAACCTCTATAGGCTGAGAGTTCTTTTGGTAGCCATCTCCTGTTCTCTTCTCCCCAAAGAAGTGCATCGTCGTAGTTTCTGCCATGTGGATACTGCTAGAGAGGAGGACACTTGACCTTCTTCATCCTCTTCTACAAATCTGTAAGGATTCAGGGATATACGATCTCTCTAGGTATTTTCTTTAATAGATATAGTTTTCATGGATTTGTTTTGATGCACCAATCTTCGCACGACGACGAAAACTTTATATGGGAAATCTTAGGTGTTTTGTTTTCTGTTTTTCCACTACGCATGTGATGTCGCTCCCTTGTGGATTTTCCAATATTTATAGACTCCTTTGGATTCAGAATTGGAGCCAAAAAGAGTCACATCCCAGATTTTCGGGTACTAACGGTACGACTGCCTGGCACTAATGGTACCACCGCCAATTGACCTTGCTCTGTCAGTGTACTAGGCGGTACCACCACCCAGTCTGATAGTAATACCGTCGGACAAGGTCCTCGGACTCTATGGAGGGGCGGTACCACCGCTGATAGGTAATAACTGTCAGCGGTACTACCACTGACCTAGGACGGTACCACTACCCAGACCACCTGGTAACCTGTTCTCAGGGCGATGCCACCACCAGACATGATCCAACACTACTGAATGGGCTTTGAATCCAGCCCAATTTAGTCCAATTAAGGCCTAGTTGACCTAATTAAGATTAATACTTAATCCTAACCTTAATTACGTACTAACTATAAAATTGAAACATATTTCTAAGTAAATTCTAATTTAATAATGAGAAGTCTTCTTCTTCCAACAAGCTTCCGACAGACTTCTAACACACCCTCGGATATCTTCTAGCGGACTCCCAACAGGCTCCCGGACTTTATAGCGAGTTCGATGAATCTTTTGGGCAAGCTTCCGAACTTTCTCGGTGTGTCAACTAGGAAAACATATAGAGAGTAGCTTTAAACCTAAAAATCAAGTGAGTACCTCTAGACCATTATAACTAATTCACATGGATTTATTTGGACTTATTGATATCATAAGCCTAAGATGTAGCAAATATACTTTTGTGATTGTTGATGATTATAGTAGATATACTTAGACATACTTCTTAGCATATAAAAATAATTATTTTAAATATTTTTTAAAATTTTATAAACAAGTTCAAAATGAAAATGATTTTATAATTTCTTCTATTCATAGTGATCATGGTGGTAAATTTAAAAATCATGATTTTTAAAAATTTTGTGATTTGAATGGGTCTTACTATAATTTCTCTACTCCAAGAAATCCATAACAAAATAGAGTTATTGAGAGAAAAAATAGGAGCTTACAAGAGATGGCATAGACCATGCTTAATAGACATAACCTACCCAAATACTTTTGGGCCGAAGCCATTAACACAACTTGTTATGTCATGAATAAAGTTCTTATAAGACCTCATCTATCTAAAACTCATTATAAATTCTGGAACAATAAAAGACCCAACATCTCATATTTTAAAGTTTTTGGTTATAAATATTTTATTTTAAATGACAAGGATACCTTAGGAAAATTTGATGCACAATTTGATAAAGGTATTTTTCTTTGATATTCCTATATTTTTAAAGCTTATTGAGTTTTCAATAAGAGATTTTTAGTTATTGAAGAATTTATTAATATTTTTTTTGATGAATCTCTCACAACTAAGAAAAATAATTTTGATGATGATTTTGAATTTGATAGTTTGAATTTGAATGAGGTTTTTGTTGAATCTCGGATTTTGATGATGAAATCAATTGATGAGTTTATGGACTAATATGCTTTTAAGATAAGTAACATAAGAAATACTTCAATCAAGGATATGAACCATTATAGGGCAAGTTATCAAAGTAAGAGAAATCAAACTTTGGGCTAGAAAGTATCATATTAAAAATTGGACGTCGAGCTGGATGATTGATCGACGTGCCAAAAAATGGACTTCGTGCCATGAGTTTAGGCATTATGCTGAAAGGATCAGATATTGTGCTAAAAGATCGGATGTTGTGAGAAAGTCAATATACCGATAGATTGGGTGATCTGCTAAAAGAAAGGACAATATGTCGGAGGTTCAGACGAAGTGTCGGATGATCAGATAATATGCTAAAATGTTGAATAACTTGTTGAAGGCTTTGTGATTGTGCTAGATATGTGATTGGAGTGTTTAAGTTTTGATCAAGGTCTTTTAGGGTTAAATTGAGTTGGTATTAGGCTAAAATCATGCCAACTTGTCGAGAAAGCTAATGGGCTTGGACCAAGGTCAAATTGGGTATATTATAAGGCTAAATCAATGGCCTTGAGCAGGCTTAGGTGGTGGTATTGCCAGGCCTAGGAGGTAGTATTGCTTAGAGCAATCGATAGCCGCTGTTTTTGCCTATCAAAACTATCGGTGGTGGTACCGCCCAAGTAGGTGGTGGTACCACCTAGGGTAGTGCTACTGCTTGGGGTGGCAATAGTACCACCTAAAGTTAAAATTTTGCAATGGTAGTACCACCCGAAAGTCTAAAATTATGGCATCAAAAGTTGTGACTGCAAGATTATCTAAATCCAAAATTTTTTGATGATTTGAATTTTTTGGCTCCAACTTGATGCTATTTTGGGCTACAAATACCCCCCACCAAGGCTTGGTTAGAGCAAGAAATAAGTTGTGAAGTTTGTAAGGGTTATAACTCTCTTTGAGTATTGGTTGAGTCTCTTCCTCCTCTTTGAGTTTAGACTTGATTCTCAATTGTAGGAGGTATGAGGTTTCTTATAAAAGAGTGAGTGTGGAGGTTCTCTCCTAAGCCTATTAAAAGGAGAAGAGTTGTAACAAGGATAGTTGATCTTCACCGTTGGAAAGAAGATTGGTAGTGAAAGCCGATGGCATCGAGGAAAGAGAAATCGGGAGTTGACGTAGGTTTGGACGACCGAACTACTATAAATTAGTTTACATTCCATCTCTTACTTTAATTTATTATTGTATATTGATTTACTTACTTGCAACCCTTACTCTTTTTGCTAATTATATTTCCAATAGAGATTTATCGATCGAACTTTTTGAAATTAGTTAAAATTATTTATAGCACTAATTCACCTCCCCTCTTAGAACCATTATGATCCTAACAATTAGTATCAGAGCTTGGTTCTCTTAATTGGATTAATATTGAGAAATTTACGATGACATCATATGCGCAGTGGAAGAACAGAAACAAAAATCATAGATTTCTCGTAGAAAAAAAAGGTTCTTATTGTCGTGCAAAAGTTGGTGTGCAAAAACCCATGAAATCAAAAAACTACGCATAAGAAAATTACCTAGGGAGATCATATATCCCTGAATTCCTACAGATCTGTAGAACTGGATGAATGAGTTCAAATGTCCTCCTCTCTAGTAATAATCCACATGGCAGGGGCTACGATGATGCTCCTCAAATCGCTGCTCAAATCTTTTCATTGCATGCACTACACGATCAAGAAGGGGCCGACCCTTCTTGTTGTCCACATACCCCAAACTAGGGTTGCTGGCTACCAAAAAAACCCTAGCCTATGGGCATTTGGTTCCCTCCTATTTATAGAGGTCCCTTGTCAACTTAACCTTAATGGATCTTGCCCTATTGGGTATTGGATCTCCATCTAATTACCCAAGCCTCTTAGATTAGTGGAACTCTATCCAATAATCTCTTATTAGCTCTTATTAAATCTCATCTATAGGATCCAAAAATTCAGAGGCTTAACGGATATCTATTAATATAGGGGCTTTGACGAATATCTCATATCCGAACCTCTAATCATCGCAACACCTACCATATGTGTGTGATCCTCTTAGGCCCAATATCAAGTTGGCTGTGACTCATACTTGTCAGAATTCATTCTAACTCAGTGAATTATTATCTCTATAATTCACCCGACTTATCGACTACGGACGTACTAGGCCATTACGTCATAATCCTCAAACGAAATAAGAGAATCCAATCCTTTGGACCTATCTATCCTCAGTTACCATACACCTATAGTCCCTTATCCATCTATTATCCTATAGATCCTATACCAAGCATGGTGCTATCAAACCCATACAATCTCTCCTCGAGTCTCGCTCTAATCGGATTCTCCTAGAGAACTCTTTTTCTCTCAATCCGAATAACTTTGGCTAAGGATTTATTTGAGCAAGAACACATGGGATATTCCTCTCATGATACCGAGAGCAGATGATTCTCTATTGACACTCAATAGCTCTCATAAAGTTGGCTACCACACCTAGTGGCCGACTGTACTAGATCTAAAGCTTCCAAACCTATAAGTCTGATATCAAAGAGTGGAGTACTAATACAAGACATCCTTGGTGTCTCAAGTCCAAGGACAAGATACACTACTAGGACTACGGAATCGCTGTCTAACAATAAGGTACCATCAACCTGTTAGGATCTGAGCAGCACTGAGAGGACGGGGTGAATCAGTGCAGCGGATAAAATTGGTACTTTTGAAATCGATTTCGAAAAGAGATATCCGTAGAGATATTTTGATCCGATGAAGAAGATTTCGTCAAAGTGATTTAAGTGAATGCTATCGAAAGTAGAGAGGAGGAAATCGAGAGATCACAGCAATTATTGAATAAAGTGCATAAAGTTAAAACTCACACATTAAGAGAAGTATGCAACGATGTATAGTGGTTCGATCAAATGACCTACATCCACTTCTGAAACCTCCTTTGACGAGGTTCCCAACTTCCACTAACAAATCTTCTTGAAGGGGAAGGACCAAGCACCTCTCTTACTTTTACAAGTGGTTTACACTCTTATAGAATTTTGACAAAGTAAAACGTGAGAGATGATCACTCAATCTATCAAATGTGATTTTACTATAGCTTAGACTCAGTTTTTATCACTTCTCAATGTGCTTAGCCAGTTGAGAAGAGAGGGGTATTTATAGACTCAATTGGCTTTAGAATTGGAGGAAAAAAGAGTCACATCTCGGATTTCTAAGTACTAGCGGTACCATCGCTTGGCACTAGCAGTACCACTGCTAGTTGACCCTGCTCTACCAGTGTACTGGGTGGTACCACCACCTAGTCTGGCGGTACTACTACCTGATAGGGTCCTCAATCTCTCTGGACTATCGGTACCATTGCCTGTCAAGCGATACCATAGCTAACAAGTAATAACTATTAGTGGTACCACCGCTGACCTGGGGTGGTACCACTGCCCAGACCACTTGGGAATTAGTTCCTGGGGCGGTGCCACTGCCCTAGTTTGGCAATGCCACCACCTCAGTCTGGTGGTGCCACTGCGAAACCTAGTCCAGCACTACTGAATGGGCCTTGAATCTAGCCCAATTAAATCCAGCTAAGGGCCAGTTCGCCCCTACTAGAGTTAATCAGGATTATCACCTAATCTTAATCCTAATTATGTGCTAACTACGAAGTTAAAAACATATTCTGAGCAAAAACTAAACCGACAGGTCGAGTTTTCTTTCGGCTAGCTTCCGACGAACTTCTGGTGGACTTCCGACATACCCTCAAATTTCTTCCGACGGACTCCCAGCAAGCTCTCAGACTTTATGATGAGTTCCTCGAATCTTTGGCAAGCTTCTGAACCTTCTCGGTGAGCTCCATGAACCTCCGACGATCTTTCTGGTGAACTTTTGAAACCTTCGGCAAGTCCCCAATTCATTCTCGACTGATTCTGACAACACTTCTGACGATCCTTTGGACTTCCGGCAGACTCTCGAACTCCCAGCGTACTTGACTCTAGCAATTTGCTTTATGTCTTCATTGCTATCATAGTTAATCCTATACACTTATCTCAATAATATGAATTAGATCAAATAACTCATCAATTGACTTTATCATCAAAATCCGAGATTCAACACAACCATCTAGCATTCCGTGGGCGGATTAATCAGTGAACTCATTCTCCAATGAGCATCTGTACTATATCCTTAGTGTCCCCACATGAGCAGCTATGATACTAATCGCCTCCATCATATGGATGGGTATATAGTATACCAGTCTATCCGATTATCTCAATATCCTTCTCGAGTAACCTATGACCGGGATTATTTAGGATCTGTGTTTAAAGGTGAATTAATCTTATTATCATGATCTCATCATGATCTGACTCTAATTGCACAGATCTATGGACATCATAATATATGCAACAAGTAAGATAAAGTGATAAAATACCAAATAATAATGAGCAAAAAGAATACATGTCAAGTCACATGTGCCATCACTTATGTGATTGGCTTATAGGGCACATATGACTAGCAATCTCCCACTTGACCTAAAGTCAATCACCTACGTGTCTGATCCCCATCAGACCCCTATGACGCTAAAAGACAATATGAGATAATGGCTTCGTCAATGGATCTACAATGTTATCTTCGGATGAAACTCTTTCCACTACTACATCTCTTCGAGTGACAATCTCTCTTATCAAGTGGAACCTCCTCATAACGTGTTTTGACTTCTGATGAGACCTGAGTTCCTTCGCTTGAGCAATCCCTGCATTGTTGTTGCAATATAAGGGAATTAGCTCCTCATTGTTTGGCATGACTCCTAGATTTATGATGAATTTCTTAATCCAGACTCCCTCCTTTGCTGCCTCTACCGCAGCAATGTACTCCGCCTCTATGGTCGAGTTAGCAATAGTGTCTTACTTGGAACTCTTCAAGCATACTGCTCCTCCATTTAGGGTGAACACATACCTTGAATTAGACTTGCTATTATCGACATCAGACTAGAAGCTTGAGTCCATGTAGCCTTTAACACTAAAGCTACTGTTTGTTGGTTATAGGTGCCCTACAAGCCAATCATGTGAGTAGTGGCATCTGTGTCATGTTACATCTATCTCTTCGCATATTATTATTAGTATTTTCTCATATTATCTGGATGAATATTGTGATGTCTATGGATCTGTGCAATGGGAATCGGATTGTGATGAGATCACGATAATGAGACCGATATACCTTTAAACACAGATCCTAAATCATCCTGGTCATAGGTTACTCGATGAGGACATCGAGATAACCGGATAGACTAGTGCAATGTAAACTCATCTATATGATGGAGGTGACTGGTCTTATAGTTGCTTGTGTGGGGACACTAAAGATACAGTGCAAAGTGCTCATTGGAGAATGAGTTCACTGATTGATCCACTTACAGAATGTTGTATGGTTAATGTAACCTAATGTTAGATAGCAATTTTGTAGTCCCAGTAGTGTGTCTGGTCCTTAGACTTGAGGCACCAAAGATACCTTGTTTGAGTACTCCATTCTTTGACATCGGACTTACAGGTTTGGAGAGCTCTAGATCTGGTATAGCCGGTCTCGGGAATGGCTGTCAACCTTATGAAGGCAATTGTGTATCAATAGAGGATCATCCACTCTCAGTATCATGAGATGAATATCCCATGTGTGCTCGCTCAAGCAAAATCCTTCACTAGGGTCATTCAGATCGGCAGAGGATTTCTTCGGGAGAATCCGATTAGAGCGAGACTCGGACAGGATTCCGTATGGGCCTGACTCTACTATGCCCAATATACGGTCTTTGGGATATTTGATGGATGAGGGACTATAGATACATGGTAACTGAGGACAGATAGGTCCGATGGATTATATCCCCCCTATACTGTCTGGAAACTATGGCGTAATGGCCTAGTATGTCCATAGTCATCGAGTCGAGTGAATTATTATGGCGATAATAATTCACTATATTTGAAGGTGTTCTTGTTGAATCTCGAATTTTGATGATGAAGTCAATTGATGGGTTATTTAATCTAATCCATATTATTGAGATAAGTGTGCAAGATTAACTATGATAGCTTGAAGACATAGGGTAAATTACTGGTGTCAAGTAGTTGAGAGTTTGAGAGTCCACCGAAAGTTCAAACGATCATCAAAGGTGCTATCGAAACCGAGAAAGAATCGGGAACTTGCCGAAGGTTTCAGAAGTTCACCGGAAAGATCGTTGGATGTTCGCGGAGCTCACCGAGAATGTTCGAAAGCTTGCCAAAGACTCGACAAAATCATCACAAAGTCTGGGAGCCTATTGGGAATCCGCCGAAAGAAATCTGAGGGTGCATTGGAAGTCTGTCGAAAGTTCGCCAAAAAGCTCGCTGGAAGAAGACTCAACATTGTTGGTTGTTAATTTGCTTAGAATTATGTTTTAATTTTGTAGTTAGCATGTAATTAGTATAAGGATTAGGTAATAATCCTGTTTAACCCTTGTAGGGGCCAACTAGGCCTTATTTGGGCTGATTTGGGCTGAAGTTAGGGCCTATTCAGCCTTGCTAGAATAGTCTGGCGGTGGCACTGCTAGACCCAGGCGATGGTACCACCCAGGGACCGAAATCCCAGGTGTTCTGGGTGGTGGCACTACTCTAGGTCAGCGGTGGTACCGTCGACTTTAATGCCTGGCAAGTAATGGTACCGCCAGACCACAGAGACCGAGGACTCTATCAGGTGGTGGTACTGCCAGTGTCAGGCGGTGGTCCTGCCAGTAACCAGGAAAACCAAGAAGATTCAAATTTTGGACTCCAAATTTAAATCCTCTTGGAGCCTATAAAAACCCCTCCTATCCTTGGGTTGCAGCATGCAAGCACATACACTTTGAAAGTAAAAAAACTCTGTTAAAATCTCTACAAATCCCTACTTAAGTTTTCTCTTGTATTCGATTCAAAAGAAACGAGTGAGTGCTTGTAAGGGTTGTCTCCTAAGCCCGTCAAAAGGAGAAAGCGCTGTAAACGGGAATTGGTCTTCGCCCTTAGAAGGAAGACACCTAGTGGAAAGTCGGTGGCCTCAAGAGAAGAGGAATCGAGAGTGGACGTAGGTCGTATGACCGAACCACTATAAAAATTTTGGTTTGCATTTCAATATTGTTATTTACATTTCTGCAAACTTATTCATTTACTTACTCTGCTTCCTCCTTACTTTCTTATGAATCATTTTAAGTTTATACGCAGTCAAAATCGGATTTCATCATAACGTAATTTTGTCACACAAAGTTTCTGAAGTTATTTTAAATCGCCAAAAAGTTATCGTTATTAACCGCTGTACTAATTCACCCCCCCTCCTTAGTGTCGCTCGATCCCTAACAATTGGTATCAGAGCTTGGTCACTCATCTGGTTTAAAACCAAAGAGAGATGGCTTATTCTAGCATACAAGAGGGTCATTCAATTACATGTCCACCCATATTCAATGGGTTGGATTACATGTATTGGAAGACTTGTATAAGGATCTTTCTTATTTCTATAGACTTTGAGCTTTGGAATATCATTGAAAATGGATCTCAAAAATCCTCTCTTCCGATGAGCGAATGGAATGAATCGGAGAAGAAGGTTTTTGCTTTAAATGTAAAGGCTATGAATGCCTTGTTTTGTGCACTTGATAAAAATGAGTTTAATCGTGTTCTGATTTATGAATCGGCTTTCAATATTTGGTGTACTCTAGAAATCACTCATGAAGGCACTAGCTGAGTGAAAGAGTCCAAAATCAATATTCTCATGCATTCTTATAAACTTTTTCGGATGAAACCAAATGAGTCTATTGGAGACATGTACACCCGTTTCACGGATGTCATATATGGACTCAAAGCACTTGGTAAAAGTTTTTCTAATTTTGAACATGTAACTAAAATTTTAAGATCTCTTCCAAAGAGTTGGGATCCAAAGGTTACGGCCATTCAAGAGGTCAAGGACCTTAAAACTTTTCCTCTTAAAGAACTTATTGGGTCTCTAATGACCTATGAAATGACATGCCATGCTCATGAAGAGCTCGAGAACCCCCTTCCAAAGAATAGGAAGGATATGGTATTAAGAACACAAGAAGACCACTTAAAAGGAATATCAAGTGATGAGGACAGTAACGATGACATTGCACTCTTAACTCAAAAATTTAAAAAATTCATAAGAAGGAATAAATTTAAAAATGATACTAAAAACAAACTTAACCAAAAAAGGACCAAGTCATATGTTATGAATGCAAGAAGTCTAGGCACTTCAAAAATGAATGCCCTCAAACCAAGAAGAAGCAACCAAAGAAGAAAAAAGTTTTAAAGGCAACATGGGATGACTTAAGTGACTTCGAGAATGAAGAAACAAGTAACAAAGAGGAGGCTAACTTCACGCTAATGACTTTAGGAGAAGAGGTATGTGATTTAATTAATGAAGATTTATTTTTCAATGAACTTTCAATAACTTTTCATGAATTATTTGATGAGTGTAGAACTATTAGTAATAAGTTTAATTTATTAAAGAAGGAGTATGCTTTATTACTAGATAAACTTGATAGTCTTCAAACT
Organism: Musa beccarii; assembly: GCA_024322285.1. Taxonomy (NCBI): domain Eukaryota; kingdom Viridiplantae; phylum Streptophyta; class Magnoliopsida; order Zingiberales; family Musaceae; genus Musa; species Musa beccarii. The sequence continues at coordinate 40,421,546 of CM044394.1, forward strand.
CCCTCTTCACCTCCATGCTCTAAGTGTGAACACTTAGAAGCAATAAAAAATGAGAACTTTCTACTTAAAGAGACCCTAAACAAGTTTAGAAGTAAGGGCTTGGACATAATCTTTACAAACAAGGGTCACGTCACAAATAGAAGTGGAATTGGATTTATGTGTGGATCTCACCAAAATCCTACCACCTTCATTAAAGGACTCACACTACATATATCACCTCATTTGAAATGTAATTTTTGTTGTAAATCCAGACATGTTGTTTGCAAATGTCCGTTTAAGAAAATTAGGCCACACAAATTGATATGGGTTCCTAAAGGAACAATAAATAATTCAATGCTAAATGACAAAATTATTAGATCAATTTTTGAGGCACCTAAAATCAAATGGGTACCTAAAAACCATCCTCTTTTGTAGACACACTCACAAGCTAGGAGCAAGAGATGATATCTTGATAGTGGATGCTCAAGGCATATGACTAGAGATCCATCTTAATTCTCTATGCTCACTAGAAAAGAAGAAGGGTATGTCACCTTCGGAGACAACAACAAGAGTAAAATCATTGGCAAGGGAACCATAGGTAACAAATCAAGTTTTTCAATTGATGATGTGTTACTAGTTGATTGATTAAAATATAATCTTTTGAGCATTAGTCAATTATGCGATAAAGGTTACATTGTTAGATTTCAATCTAATGCTTGCATCATTGAAAAACCAAACAACAACATATCCATGATTGTGTTAAAACAAAATAATATCTACACCATTAACATTGAAGAAATTAGTAATGAAATGTGCTTGTCTATTTTAAATGATGATGCTTGGCTTTGGCATAGGAGATTAGGCCATGCAAGCATGAAACTAATATCTAAAATTTCATCTAGAGAACTAGTACGAGGAATTCCTAATATCAAGTTTGTCAAGGACAAAATATATGATGCATGTTAACTACGAAAACAAATAAAAACTAGCTTCAAATCAAAGATTCAAATAAGCACCTCTAGACTATTATAACTGATCCATATGGATTTATTTGGACTAATCGACACAAGTCTAGGAGGTAGCAAATATGTGTTTATCATTGTAGATGACTATAGTAGATACACTTGGACCTATTTTTTGGCTCACAAAAGTGATTGCTTTAAATATTTTTCTAAATTTTGTAAACTTACTTAAAACGAAAAGGGTTTCATAATTTCATCGATTCGGAGTGATCATGGTGGAGAATTCCAAAATCATGACTTCCAAAATATTTGTGAATCTAATGGGTATAACCACAACTTCTCTACTCCAAGGAATCCTCAACAAAATGGAGTAGTAGAAAGAAAGAATAGAAATTTACAAGAAATGACAAGAACTATGTTAAATGAACATAGTTTACCTAAATACTTTTGAGTCGAAGCCCTTAATATGGCTTGCTATGTCATAAATAGGGTTCTAGTAAGACCATCTCTATCTAAAACCCCTTATGAATTATGGAATAACAAAAAACCAAATGTTTCTTATTTTAAAATTTTCGATTGCAAATACTTTATCTTAAATGAAAAGGATGCCTTAGAAAAATTTGATGCTAAATCGGATGAAGGCATCTTTCTTGGTTACTCTTCCGTTTCTAAAGCCTTTCGTGTTTTTAATAAAAGAACATTAATTATAGAAGAGTCTATTCATATAGTTTTTAATAAAGTTTCTGAACTTAAGAAAAATAATTTTGATGATGATCTTGGTTTTGATGGTTTGAATTTAAATGAACCCTCTCCTCAAAATAGCAACTTGGATGATCTTCTTCCTAAATTTCCTTATCCAAGGAATGGAAGTATGTAGATGCCCATCCAAAGGAGTTAATTATAGGAGACACATCAAAAGGGGTTCAAACTCGTTCTTCCTTTAAAATTTTTTGTGCCCATGCTGCTTTTCTTTCTCAAATTGAACCTAAGTGTATTGACGATGTCTTGAAAGATGATTCTTGGATTATCGTAATGCAAGAAAAATTGAATCAATTTGAGAGAAATGAGGTATAGAAGCTTATTCCTAGACCTAATGACCATTTAGTTATTGGTATAAAATGGGTCTTTAGAAACAAGCAAGATGAATGTGGTATCATGGTTAGAAACAAGGCTAGATTAGTGGCCAAAGGTTTCAAACAAAAAGAAGGTATTGATTATGAAGAAACCTTCGCTCCTATGGCAAGATTAGAAGCAATTAGGATGCTCCTTGCCTATGCTAGTAGTAATAACTTTAAGCTTTTTCAAATAGATGTCAAAAGTACTTTCTTAAATGGCTTTATTTTCGAAGAAGTGCATGTTGAACAACCACTCGGATTTGAAAACTTTCTTCTTCCCAATCATGTGTTTAAACTAACTAAGGCTCTCTATGGATTAAAACAAGCCCCTAAAGCTTGGTATGAGAGGCTTAGTTCCTTTCTTATTTTAAATAATTTTACTAAAGTCAAGGTTGATACTACATTGTTTATTAAACATTTTAAAAATAATTTTTTTATTGTTCAAATTTATGTTGATGATATTATTTTTGGTTCTTCGAATGAATCACTATGTGAATTATTCACCAAGTATATGAGTCATGAATTTGAAATGAGTCTAATGGGTGAACTAACCTTCTTTCTAGGATTGCAAATTAAACAACTTAGTAATGGTATATTTCTTAATCAATCTAAATATACATTAGAATTGTTAAAATGATTTAACATGGATGGTTCAAAAGCTATAAACACTCCTATGAGTACCTCCACTAAGTTAGACATGGATAAAAGTAAAGAAAATTTTGATCAAAAAATATATAGGGGAATGATAGGTAGTTTAATTTACCTCACCGCAACTAGACCAGATATCATGTTTAGTGTAGGACTTTGTGCAAGATTTCAAGCTAATCCTAAGTTGTCTCATCTTAAAGCTGTTAAAAGAATCCTTCGATATCTTAAAGACACTCCTAACTTTGGATTATGGTATCCAAAATCTGATGACTTTGATTTAAAAGCCTATACGGATGCAGATTTTGGCGGATGTAGAATAGATAGAAAAAGCACATCCGGAACATGCCAATTTTTAGGACATGCACTTGTTTCTTGGACTTCCAAGAAACAAAACTCGGTTACACTATCCACGGCGGAAGCCGAATATATAGCCGCTAGTACATATTGTGCACAAGTTGTTTGGATGAAAAATACTTTAGAAGACTATGGAATTGATTTAAAGAATATTTTCATAAAATATGATAACATAAGTGCTATTTGTTTAACCAAGAATCTCATTCAACACTCTAGAACTAAGAACATTGACATTAGGCATCATTTTATATGAGATCATGTTAATAATAATGATGTTGTTCTAGAATTTATTGATACAGAACATCAGTCAGCGGATATTTTTACAAAACCCTTAAATGAAGAATAATTTGACTTCATTAGAAGAGAATTAGGCATGTTAAATTATCCTAATACATGAAGATGTTATATATTCTTTTTCCAAAATTTTCAACTTCGGCTTTCATTGTCTCATCTTGATATTATCTTATTGTTTTCGGATGACATCTTTATAATATCATCTTGTGAGTGGAGTTCTCATTCTTATCCTTCGATCATAATATTTTGATTCTCCTCTTCGATTGATGAATTTTTGAGTTATGTCATGCCTTTTGATGAAATGGTAAAATTGGTTTTGATAAATCTCAACCTTGATATTATTTTGGATGATATTTTTACACTCACTTTTTTTTCTTCGATTGTAATATTTTAATAAAGCTATCATTTTCGATCATAATATTTTTAAAGCCTTCACGATGTTGTAAAAGTTTTGGATGATTTGGTATCATGATGTTGCTTTCCTCCTTTGAATGATGGATCTTAATGATGTAGTAAAGTTGATTTTATGCTCCCTCCACTTCCTTTAAGCATGACAAAAGATATTTCATGACTTACATTTTATACGAAGTTTAATATATACATAAATTAATGTCATGAATTTTGCTTTAACAAAAATTAAGCTCTTAAATGTTCATTTTGGACTTTTACAATTCGAAGCTTTAAAACTTAATGTCTTCCCCTCATGAACAAGAATGCCATGTTGAATCCTTCTATGAAATTTTTTATGTTGATTCGTAAATGCCATGTTGAAGCTTTATGGATCTTACCTTAAAATTGATATGAGATGTTTGATGAATGATCTATTTTTCTACTTTATTATTTTATTCTTGAATTTACAAAATCACATCTTAAGCCTTACATCCTCCATGAATGAATCTTTGATGATTTATCTTTTTTCGGATTTCATAAACATGAACAAAAATGATCAAAACATCTTTTGGATTTATCCATCTGAGGATGACACATCATGTGTGTTTGATATGCATGATAATACCTTATGATGACCATTTTTATCAAATGCATCTCCTTTTTGTTGATGACAAAGGGGGAGAAGAATGTGTAAATAAATTAATGACATATGCAAATGACTTGATAAAATGTCTTGCATATATCGTATTGAGAAGAATATGACAAATAAACAAATGACTTATATATTGTATTGTATCATAATGACTTATATGCTGTGTATTGCAATATGATAGAATGAAAATGTCTTATATGTTTTATATTACAATTTAATTGCTTTTGCTGTGCGTTATAATTGAAAATTGATTGATATCTTTAAAATCATTGCAATAAAATGTGTATTGTATAGTAATGTATCACATGTATCGCAAATATTTTTTTAAAATCTTGCTATCATATCATGTTTAATAATTAGTTTCTTTCATTGATATGATAAGTTATCATTTGATGATGTATTGCTTAATGATATCATGCCTCATATTTATGATTTTTATATCAATATCATTTGATACATATTGTATTTCAAACTATAATTGGTATCTCTTGTCAAAATGATGAATGTCGATCATTCGACTTGAAAATACGTGTCATGCCATGACATTGTGAAAAATATGAAGTTTCATACTTATCGATGAAAAAACATGCTTGTTAAGCATGATGATAAGTTCAATGGATGAAACTTATCAATTTCAGTTTGAATTCAAAAAGATTAAATTCAAGTGTTTTCTTTCTCATAATACGACATATAGATAGGGGGAGTTAAGATTAACTCCATCATCAATTGATTGTCATCATCAAAAAGAGGGAGATTGTTGAATCTCAGATTTTGATGATGAAGTCAATTGATGGGTTATTTGATCTAATCCAAATTATTGAGATACGTGTGTAGGATTAACTACAATAGATTAAAGACATAAATTTGTTGAATCTCAGATTTTGATGATGAAGTCAATTGATGGTTATTTGATCTAATCCATTTTTGAGATAAGTGTGCAGGATTAACTATGATAGAGCAAATTATCAAAGTCAAGTTCTTTGGAAGTTCAAGAGTCCACCGGATATCGAAGGATCATCGGAAGTGCTGTCGGAGTCAACCGAGATGAAATCGGGGACTTGCCGAAGGTTTCGGAAGTTCGCCGAAAGATCGTCGGAGGTTCGCGGAGACAACTAAAAGGTTCGGAAGAGTTGGAAAGACTCGTTGAACTCGCCATAGAATTCGGGAGCAAGTAGGAGTCCGCGGAAGGAATCAAGGATTCTTAGGAAGTTCGTCGGAAGATTGCCGGAAAGCTCTTGAAAGATAACTTGATGGTGTTGGTATAATTTGGCTTTAGAAGATTATAGTTAGCACTTAATTAAGGTATAGAATAGGTGTTAAACCTATCTAGACCTGTATTGAGCCAATTGGGCCTTTAGTGGGCTGTATTGGGCCAAAGGTTTGGCCCATACAGATTTCGGTAAGGGTCGGCGGTGGCACCGCCGGACCAAAGTGTAGCACCGCCTATTGACCGAAATCGACGGTAAATTGTATCGCCCAGGTAGGCAAAGTGGTACCGCTGACAGTGGTTGCAACCACATGTGTCGGTAGTACCGCCCAGTGACGGCGGTGGTACCGCTGACAGTGGTTGCAACCACTGTGTCGGTGTAGTATCGCTAGCGTAGTACCGCCATCACATCCTTGACACCTGCAGCGGTAGTACGCCTACTGATCCAAATTTGGACGAGACCTTTGTGAGCGGGATTTTTGAATCCCAAAAATTCTCTATAAATACCCCTTTACTTCTAGTTGGTCAGTAGACCTTTTGCAGTGTTAGAATTGATTCTAAGCTATAGCAAATTTCTGCTTTCATTTGCTCAAGTGTTCTCCTCCTTTCTTCTCCTTATAAAAATCCTGTAAAGAGAGGGAACCATTTGTAAAAGGCTGTAAAGGGGTGTTTGGTCCTTCCCCTTCAAGAGACTTGCTAGTGGAAGTTGGGAGCCTCATTGGAGGAGGCTTCAAGAGTGGACGTAGGTCATTTGACCGAACCACTATACATCGCTACGTTTACTTGCTGTGTGAGTACTTAAATTTTGCATCGTAAATTTCTTAAGCTGCAAACTGATTGGATTTCTTCTCCCTACTTCAAACTGCACTTACCTAATTATTTTCAAGTTAAAGTCTCTTTCGCTGAATCAAGTTCTAAAGTAAATCTCCGGAATCGGTTTTTAAGTTTTATTCAGTTTTATCCGCTGCACTAATTCACCCCCCCCCTCTTAGTGCCACTCGATCCCTAACAATTGGTATCAGAGCGAGGTTCACTCTCACATTTGGTTTAAAACCCAAGAGAGATGGCCTTTTCCGGCATGCAAGAGGGTTACTCCATTACTCGTCCACCCATGTTTAATGGGTCGGATTATATGTATTGGAAGACTCGAATGAGGATTTTTCTTATTTCTATGGATTTGGAACTTTGGAATATCGTTGAAAATGGTTTTCAAAAATCCCTTCTTCCCGATGAGCGAATGGAATGAGTCGGAGAAGAAGTTGTTGCTTTAAATGCCAAGGCTATGAATGCCTTATTTTGTGCACTAGACAAAAATGAATTTAATCGTGTATCGATTTGTGAATCGGCTTTTGATATTTGGCGAACTCTTGAGATCACTCATGAAGGCACTAGCCGAGTGAAAGAGTCCAAAATCAACATTCTTGTGCACTCTTACGAGCTTTTTCGAATGAAACCAAGTGAGTCTATTGAGACATGTACACCCGTTTTACGGATGTCATCAATGGACTCAAGGCACTTGGTAAAGATTTTTCTAATTTTGAATTAGTAACAAAAATTTTAAGATCTCTTCCGAAATGTTGGGATCCAAAGGTTACGGCCATTCAAGAGGCCAAAGACCTTAAAACTTTTCCTATCGAAGAACTCATAGGGTCTTTAATGACCTATGAAATGACATGCCATGCTCATGATGAGCTAGAGAACCCCCTTCCAAAGAACAGGAAGGATATGGCATTAAGAACTCAAGAAGATCACTTGAAAGGAACATCAAGTGATGAGGACCTTGATGAGGACATTGCACTCTTAACTAGAAAATTTAAAAATTCATTAAAAGGGCAAATTTAAAAATGATTTCAAGAACAAACCTGAACCAAAAAGGGACCAAGTCATATGTTATGAATGCAAGAAGTCGGGGCACTTCAAAAATGAATGCCCTCAAGCCAAGAAGAAACAACTCAAGAAGAAGAAGGCTTTGAAGGCTACATGGGATGACTCGAGTGATTCCGAGGATAAAGAAGCAAGCATCAAAGAGGAGGCCAACTTTGCTCTAATGGCTTTGGGAGAAGAGGTAAGTGATTTACTTAATGAAGATTTATCTTTCGATGAGCTTTTAATTGCTTTTTATGAATTATTTGATGAATGTAGAACTGTTACAAAAAGCTTCAAGTCTTTAAAAAGGAACATGCTTTATTACTAGATAAGTTTAAGAGTCTTGAGCATGATTCTCTCCTCTACTCCCATGCTCTAAGTGCAATCACTTAGAAGCAATTAAAAACGAAAACTTGCTACTCAAAGAGACCTTAAACAAGTTTAAGGTCGGTAGTAAGAGCTTGGACATGATCCTTGCTAACAAGGGACATGTCGAGGAAATAGATGTGGAATTGGATTAGTGAGTGGATCTCACCGAACACAAACCACATTCATTAAAGGGCCAACATTACATGTCTCCTCTCATTTCAAATGCAATTTTTGTTGCAAATCCGGACATGTAGTTTACAAATGTCCATATAGAAAACTTAGCTCAAATAAATTAGTATGGGTTCCTAAAGGATCAATTAGGAACTCATTGAATAATGATAGAATTAGTAGATCAGATTTTGAGGCACCCAAGTCAAAATGGGTACCTAAAAACAATCCTTTTTTGTAGACAAAAACACCCACACAAGCTAGGAGCAAGAGATGGTACCTTGATAGTGGATGCTCAAGGCACATGACCGGAGATCCATCTCAATTCTCTAAGCTCTCTAGCCAAGATGAAGGGTTTGTCACCTTCGGAGACAACAACAAGGGTAAAATCATTGGCAAGGGTACTATAGGTAACAAATCAACCTTTTCAATTGATAATGTACTATTAGTAGATGGCTTAAAACATAATCTCTTGAGCATTAGTCAATTATGTGATAATGGTTATATTGTAAGATTTGAATCTAATGCTTGCATCATTGAAAACCACACAACAATACATCTATAATTGCAATCAAGCAAAATAATGTCTACACCATTAATCTTGATGATCTTGGTAGTGAAATATGTTTTTCGGCTTTGAATGATGATGCTTGACTTTGGCATAGAAGATTAGGTCATGCTAGCATGAAACTAATCTCTCAAATCACATCTAAAAATCTTGTAAGAGGCATTCCTAAGATTAAGTTCCTTAAAGATAGAGTTTGTGATGCTTGTCAACTAGGAAAACAAATCAAAACTAGCTTCAAGCCAAAAAATCAAATAAGTACCTCTAGACCATTGCAATTGATCCATATGGATTTGTTTGGACCAATTGACACAATAAGCTTAGGAGGTAGTAAATATGCCTTTGTGATTGTTGATGACTATAGTAGATTCACGTGGATCTATTTCTTAGCTCACAAAAGTGATTCTTTTAAATGTTTCTCCAAATTCTGTAAACTTACTCAAAATGAAAAGGGTTTCATGATTTCATCAATTCGGAGTGATCACGGTGGTGAATTCCAAAACCGTGACTTCCAAAATTTTGTGAATCAAATGGGTATAACCACTTTTCTCTACTCCAAGAAATCCTCAACAAAATGGAGTAGTAGAAAGAAAGAATAGAAATTTACAAGAAATGGCAAGAACCATGTTAAATGAACATAATTTACCCAAATATTTTTGGGCCGAAGCTGTAAATACGGCTTGTTATGTCATGAATAGGGTTCTAATAAGACCATCTCTATCCAAGACTCCTTATGAATTATGGAATGATAAAACCCAATGTTTCTTACTTTAAAGTTTTTGGCTGTAAATGTTTTATTTTGAATGAAAAGGATGCCTTAGGAAAATTCGATGCTAAATCCGATGAAGGCATCTTTCTTGGATACTCTTCCGTGTCTAAAGCTTTTCGGGTCTTTAATAAGAGAACCTTAGTTATAGAAGAGTCTATTCATGTGGTGTTTAATGAAGTTTCTGAAATTAAGAAAATGATCTTGATGATGATTTCGGTTTTGAAAATTTGAATTTAAATGAACCCTCTCCTCAAAATGGCAACTTGAAGCATCTTCTTCCGAATATTCCTTACCTAAGGAATGGAAGTATGTGGATGCCCATCCCAAGGAGTTAATCATAGGAGATACATCGAAAGGGGTTCAAACGCGTTCTTCGTTTAAAAATTTTGTGCTCATGTCGCTTTTCTTTCTCAAATTGAGCCTAAGAGCATTGACGAAGCCTTGAAAAATAATTCTTGGAGTTATCGCAATGCAAGAGGAATTAAACCAATTTGAGAGAAATGAGGTATGGAAGCTTGTTCCTAGATCTCAAGTGACCATTTAGTTATCGGTACTAAATGGGTCTTTAGAAACAAGCAAGATGAATATGGTATCGTGGTTAGAAACAAGGCTAGATTAGTGGCCAAAGGTTTCAACCAAGAAGAAGGTATCGATTCACGAAGAAACCTTCGCTCTGTGGCTAGATTAGAAGCCATTAGGATGCTCCTTGCCTATGCTAGTAGTAATAACTTTAAGCTTTTTCAAATGGATGTCAAAAGTGCTTTTTAAATGGCTTTATTTCAAGAAGTTTATGTTGAACAACCACCCGGTTTTGAAAACTCTCTTCTTCCCAATCATGTTTTTAAACTAACCAAAGCTCTCTATGGATTGAAACAAGCCCCTAGGGCTTGGTATGAGAGGCTTAGTTCCTTCTTAATTTCAAATAATTTTACTAAAGGCAAGGTTGATACTACATTGTTTATTAAACATTTTGAAAATAATTTTCTTATTGTTCAAATTTATGTTGATGATATCATTTTTGGTTCGTCGGATGAATCACAATGTGAATCATTTTCTAAGTGTATGAGTCTTGAATTTGAAATGAGTCTAATGGGTGAGTTAAACTTCTTTTTAGGATTACAAATTAAACAACTTAGTGATGGAATATTTCTTAATCAAACTAAGTATACATTGGAACTGTTAAAACGATTTAACATGGATAGTTCTAAAGCCATCAACACTCCAATGAGTACTTCCACCAAGTTAGACTTGGATGAAAATGGAGAAAACTTTGATCAAAAAACATATAGGGGAATGATAGGTAGTTTGCTCTATCTCACCGCAACTAGACCGATATCATGTTTAGTGTAGGACTATGTGCAAGATTCAAGCGAATCCTAAGTTATCTCACCTTAAAGTCGTTAAAAGAATCCTTAGATATCTTAAAGGAACTACCAATCTAGGATTATGGTATCCAAAATCTGATAACTTTGATTTAAAAGCTTATGCGGATGCCGATTTTGGCGGATGTAGAATTGATAGAAAAAGCACATCTGGATCATGTCAATTCTTAGGACATGCACTTGTTTCTTGGACTTCAAGAAACAAAATTTATTGCACTATCTACGGCGGAAGCGAAATATATAGCTGCTAGTGCATGTTGTGCACAAGTTGTGTGGATGAAAAATACTTTAGAAGATTACGGAATTAAGTTAAAAAATATTCCAATAAAATGCGATAACATAAGTGCTATTTGTCTAACAAAAAATCCTATTCAACACTCAAGAACTAAACACATCAATATTAGGCATCACTTTATACGAGATCATGTTGCTAATAATAATATCACTTTAGAATTTATTGATACAAAGCACCAATTAGCGGATATTTTCACAAAACCCCTAAATGAAGAACAATTTGACTTCATTAGAAGAGAATTAGGCATGCTAAATCTGCCTTAATGTTTAAATATTGCATGTCCTTCAAAACATTTAATCTTTGATTATTTCATCTTTATACCTTTAATGATATATGAAACTATCATTGATCATTATATATTGTGAAGAACTCATCTTTGGATCGAAAGGTTTTCATGATGTTACCTTCATGATGTTTTTTTTTAACGATTATTTTTGAATCTCTTCATGAATTTTGATCTCTCTCACCTTCATTATTGATTGAGTTTAATGATGTATCCTTTAGCCTTGCGATCATGGTTTTCGTTTTCATCTCCTTTTGTTGATGACAAAGGGGAGAAAAATATGAAATTGATGATTTGTTAAATGTTGCTTTTATGAGCAAAATATTTTGTTGCAATCCTGAAAAGCATTGCAAATGAAAAATTCCTACCTTAAATGTTTATCAAATGCCATCTTTTGACCGATATGACAATTTTCATCTCATGATTTATCTGTTATGTTGTCACGCTTTTCAATCATGAGATCCTGTTGTAATCTCAAATTTTTGATATCTTTTGTGAAATGAAAAATGGTTTTCATCCTTCGACTTGATATTAAATGTCATGCTTTGATATTGTTTACGAATGAAACCTCATGTTGATTTAGATGATAAGTTCAACGCAGTAACTTATCGCTTTTGGTTGAATTCAAGAGAATGAATTCAAATGTCTTTACCTTCTCATTATATGGCATACTGAGATAGGGGAGTTAAGAATAACTCCGTCATCAATTGATTGTCATCATCAAAAAGGGGGAGATTGTTGAATCTTGGATTTTGATGATGAAGTCAATTGATGGTTATTTGATCTAATCCATTTTTGAGATAAGTGTGCAGGATTAACTATGATAGAGCAAATTACCAAAGTCAAGTTCTTTGGAAGTTCAAGAGTCCACGAGATATCGAAGGATCATCGGAAGTCTCTGCCGAGTCAACCGAGATGAAATCGGGAACTTGCCGAAGGTTTCGAAAGTCCGCCAGAAAGATCGTCGGAGGTTCGCGGAGACAACCGAAAAGGTTCGGAAGAGTTGGAAAGACTCGTTGAACTCGCCATAGAATTCGGGAGCCAGTGGGAGTCCGTGGAAAGAATCAAGGGATTGCGGAAGTCCGCCGAAAGATCGCGGAAAGCTCTTGAAAGATAACTTGATGGTGTTGGTATAATTTGGCTTTAGAAGATCATAGTTAGCACTTAATTAAGGTATAGAATAGGTGTTAAACCTATCTAGACCTGTATTAGCCAATTGGGCCTTTAGTGGGTGTATTGGGCCAAAGGTTTGGCCCATACTGATTTCGGTAAGGGTCGGCGGTGGCAAGCGGACCCAGCGGTAGCACCGCCTATTGACCGAAAGCACCACGTAGTACCGCCTTAGTGGAAGCGGTGGTACCGCCTGACAGTGGTTGTAACCACTGTGTCGCGTAGTATCTGCTTCAGCAAAGCGGTGGTACCGCTGACAGTGGTTACAACCACTGTGTCGGTAGTACCGCCTTGATGCTAAGCGGTAGTACCGCCATCACATGTGACACACGCAGCGGTAGTACTACGCTTGATGCCAGCGTAGTACCGCCTCTGATCCAAATTTCTGGACGAGACCTTTGTGAGCGGGATTTTGAATCCCAAAAATTCTCTATAAATACCCCTTTACTTCTAGCTGGTCAGTAGACCTTTTGCAGTGTTAGAATTGAGTCTAAGCTATAGCAAATTTCTGCTTTCATTTGCTTAAGTGTTCTCCTCCTTTCTTCTCCTTGTAAAAATCCTATAAAGAGAGGGAACCATTTGTAAAAGGCTGTAAATGGGTGTTTGGTCCTTCCCCTTCAAGAGACTTGCTAGTGGAAGTTGGGAGCCTCATTGGAGGAGGCTTCAAGAGTGGACGTAGGTCATTTGACCGAACCACTATACATCGCTGCGTTTACTTGCTTTGTGTGAGTACTTAAATTCTGCATCGTAAATTTCTTAAGCTGCAAACTGATCGGATTTCTTCTCCCTACTTCAAACTGCACTTACCTGAATATTTTCAAGTTAAAGTCTCTTTCGCTGAATCAAGTTCTAAAGTAAATCTCCGGAATCGGTTTTTAAGTTTTATTCAGTTTTATCCGCTGCACTAATTCACCCCCCCTCTTAGTGCCACTCGATCCCTAACAAAAGCAAATTACCGAAGTCAAGTAGTTGGGAGTTCGAGAGTCCACCGAAAGTCTGAAGGATCGTCGGAGGTGCTGCCGGAACCAACCGAGAAAGAATCAGAAACTTGTCGAAGGTTTCGGAACTTCATCGAAAAGATCGTCAGAGGTTCACGGAGCTCACCAAGAAGGTTCGGAAGCTTGCCAAAGACTCGTTGAAATCACCAGAGTCCGAGAGCTTGCTGGGAATTCACTGGAAGAAATCCGAGGGTGCGTTAGAAGTCCGTCTAAAGTTCACTGAAAAGCTCTTCGGAAGAAGACTCAACATTGTCGATTGTTAATTTGCTTAGAATTATGTTTTAATTCTATAGTTAGCACATAATTAGGGTTAGGATTAGGTAATAATCCTGTTTAACCCTTGTAGGGGCCAACTGGACCTTATTTGGGCTGATTTGGGCCGAAGTCAGGGCCCATTCAGTCTTACTGGAATAGTCTGGCGGTGGCACCGCCCAAGGACCGAAATCCCAGGTGTTTTGGGTGGTGGAACCGCCCCAGGTCAGTGGTGGTACTACCAACTTTAATGCTTGGCAGGCACTGGTACCAACTGGCAAGCGGTGGTATCGCCAGACCACAGAGCCCGAGGACTTTGTCAGGCGGTGATACTGCTAGTGTCAGGTGGTGGTACCGCCAGTAACCTGAAAAACCGAGAAGATACAAATTTGAGCCCCAAATTTGAATCCTCTTGGAGCCTATAAAAACCCCTCCCATCCCTTGGTTGCAGCATGCAAGCACATACACTTTGAAAGCAGAAAAACTTTGTTCAAATCTCTAGAAATCCCTCCTTAAGTTTTCTCTTGTATTCGATTCAAAAGAAAGGAGTGAGTGCTTGTAAGGGTTGTCTCCTAAGCCCATCAAAACGAGAAAGCACTGTAAAAGGGAATTGGTCTTCGCCCTTGGAAGGAAGACACCTAGTGGAAAGCCGGTGGCCTCAAGAGAAGAGGAATCGGGAGTGGACGTAGGTCATATGACCGAACCACTATAAAAATTATGGTTTGCGTTTCAATATTGTTATTTATATTTCTACAAACTTGTTCATTTACTTACTCCACTTCCTCCTCACTTTCTTACGAATCATTTTAAGTTTATATGCAATCGAAACCGGATTTCATCGAAACGTAATTTTGTCGCATAAAGTTTCCGAAGTTGTTTTAAATCACCGAAAAGTTATCATTATTAACTATTGCACTAATTCACCCCCCCCCTCTTAGTGCTGCTCGATCCCTAATAGTTCTGAGTCAGAAGGAGTTATGACAGAGCAATTCACGGCCAGCTCGATATCGGGCCTCGAGGGTTATACACATAAGGTGGATGTTACGATGAGTAGAGGTGAGGATATGAGATATCTACGAAGCCCATAGTTTGAATCCTATGGATGAGATCTAATTGGGTAATTGGATGAGATCCAATTAAATGATTAGATAAGATCTAATTGTATGAGATCAAATTGGATCCTGTGGATAAGATCCAATGAGATCCAACTGGATAGAAATCCAATGAGATCCAACTGGATAGAGATCCAATATGAACAGGATATGTTAAGGATAAGCTTCCTCCACTTCTATAAATAGGAGGAACCTCCTGGTTCATAGGCTGAGAGCTCTTGGTAGTC
Source organism: Musa beccarii (assembly GCA_024322285.1). Lineage (NCBI taxonomy): Eukaryota > Viridiplantae > Streptophyta > Magnoliopsida > Zingiberales > Musaceae > Musa > Musa beccarii. The sequence goes on from CM044394.1 coordinate 40,436,603, forward strand.
ATCCTCCTATTCTCCTTAGTCTCCTCTCCTCCTCCTTAGCTCCGGCAGCCTTATGGTGCACGTGAAGAGAGATCCCACGGTGATCTGAGGAGCATCGTTACTATGTCCACTGTGTGGATTACCGCTAGATAGGAGTACATTAGTGCTCCTTCATCCTATCCATCAGATCAAGAATTTTCAGGGATATACGATCTCCCCAGGTAACGCCTCTGACATGATACATGCGGATTTTTCGGATTTGTGATTTTTGTGCACCAATCGTCGCACAATGGTCAAGTATATAACTATGGGAAATCCGATCTTGTTTTTATTTTCCATTGCACATGAGATGCCAAATCTCCTGATTTCACAATAGTAGTATTAGAGACAGGTTCGTCATGTGATGATTGGCTTATAAATTGCATATGTTGTGTTTGATCGCGTAGAATTGTTTTACGCATTCTTACTACATTTGACATGATTTTCAGATCCGAAAGATGATCTTTCTGTGTCAAATTTGTTGATGCAAATGAAGGAGGTAAAGGCAGCCACTAATGCTGCCTAGCGGATCAACTAGAGGTGGTGCCACATGACAGCACCCACTGCACATGCAATGCGACGGCCGTAATGATTGCGACCGTCGGTGCGCGAGGTGGCAGCTACCTATGCGCACAAGATAGTAGCCGCAAGGGGTTGCAGCCGCTGGTGAGTGCAAGGCAGTGTTGCGCCGCTGCCTATGTGGGGCGGCTGCAAGCAGCAGCCAATGCATGAGGTGGAGCTGCACAGCCCGCGGCTTGCGGCCTGCGGCCATCGACCCTCCGCAAACTATTGCGCAAGGGCACAGGTGACGACCGCCGATAAGTGCCTCTGTGAGGCGGCTGCCCACCACCTCATGAGGCGGTTGCCCATCACCTCATGAGGCGGTTGCCCATGCGTAAGGCAGTCGCTTGCACGTGAGGTGGCAGTGCCTCTACGTAGGCAGCTGCGCACCACCAACGCGAGGAGGTGCCGCAAAGAGAGGCGGCAACCGCCTCTGCGTAGAGGCGATAGTGCCCAAGGTAGTGCCGCACGCATGTCGAGGACTACTACACACCTAGTAGGCGACGACCACAAGAAATTGCGGTTGTTGCACGCTTGCATGGCGGTGGCCTTAGCAGGGAGGCGGGACTCTGTTTGTGGGAGATTTAGGGCAAAAGATAGTTTTACCCCTATCAATTTTGGAAATTCCAGGGCATGTCCCGATAAAATTATGAAAATACCCTTGATGTTTTTTGAAAATTTTCTGCATGTCCCTGATTTCAGAATTTTAGTTATTTAAAAGGTTTAAGTAACTATTATTATTTATCTAGTAATCCTACATGATGTATACATGCAATATGTGATGTGGGAAGATGATCATGGACTTTGTGATGTGTGTATGTGATTATTGGGGCCTACGAACCTTCATTTTTATTGATTGTCGGACCTGTTGTTAGGACTCTAGCTATGAGAGTCCTAATTTAGTTTCATTGATAAGGGCATTCATGTAAATCCTATCTAGCCGCCCCTTATTAAAGAGGTGAAGAGGCCGGCTAGGTTAGGGTTAGGTTACTTCTTAGGAAACGAGTCCTATTAGTAGTAGGAATCCTATTAGGAAAAGAGTCCTATTAGAAGTAGGAGTCCTATTAGGAAAAGAGTCCTATTAGAAGTAGGAGTCCTATTAGGAAAAGAGTCCTATTAAAAGTAGGAGTCCTATTAGGAAAAGAGTCCTATTAGAAGTAGAAGTCCTATTAGGAAAAGAGTCCTATTAGAAGTAGAAGTCCTCTTAGGTAAAAAGTCCTATTAGAATTAGGAATCCTACTAGAGAAGGAGTCCTAATTAGAAGTTCATTAGAAGTAGGAGTCTTGAGTAAGAGTCCTATTAGGAGTTGGGGCTTAGAAGCCCTATAAATAGCCATGTATTTATCCTCTTTAATCAAGGAATAGATCAATCTTTTAGCAACCTTTGTGCAGCAACTTGGAGGAAGGAACCCCTATAGAGTTCCAAGGAGGCCGATCCCCTATAGAGATCAACCCCAAGCTTAGAATCCGCGGAGGGTTCTAACACTTGGTATCAGAGCAGCGTTCTTTGCGTCTCGCTGCCCTTCCATAGCCATCCACCAGCCCTCCACAACCACGCAAAGCAATTCCCACAATTGCTTAGAAGATCATCGCTGAATTCCGTCGTCATCTCCACCACCGTAGATCATCTTTTGATCTTCTCGTGAATTGCAATAGGTTCTGGTTATCTACCCTACTGCTGCTGCAATTTAGTTATCCTTATTCAAAAAATCCAAAAAAATTCGTTCCTATAATTGCTGCATAAACTTTTCGTCGGAAAGTTTTCATCTCTACAACAAAAGTCGCACTGCAGAATTTCAGCCGCATAGCACTGCCTTTTTGATCTTGCTACTGCATTTTTTTCTATCCAAATCTCTATGGAATTTTTACGGCGACTTTGACACTTCCTAACAGTGGTTTTTCCTTTGGTTTTGTCGAAAAATTCTCAATAAAAACCACTTATCTTTTACGTCCAATCTGCTACACTTTAGACGTAAAAATCTGCTATAATACCTCTCCGTGATTCTCAATTTTGCCAAACCTCTTGCTGTCATTTCTTCCTACGAAATTTTTTACAGTATTACCTCTTCCTTATCAGTAGATCCCCTTTGAGTTTTACTTGAATCTCTCTTGAAAATTTCTGGAAAAATTACATCTTTACTGCTGGAATTTTTTCTGCGAAAAATCTGGTATTGCACCTTGGTCCTTTTTTCTTCTCCGTAACCTACCAAACCCTAGCCACCTTGCTGCCACGAACCAAGACGTCTTTAGGGCATCCCTCTAGCCTCAAGATGCAGCTATCATAACCTAGTTTCATAACCCTAACAACATCAAAAATGACAGCCCAAAACAGTAAACTATTACAGCTGAACCCTTCAATCACCGATCTATTGTCCGAACCTTCCACCACCCCATGCCATTAACCCGTCAACAGAAAAAAGACAAGGGCATCTCTGATCTACAGACATATGCTATGGCTTCCCAAGATCCAATTGATGCCAAATTTGAAGCATGGGAATCTCGGATTGAATCACGGCTTGAATCGCGCTTGGAAGACAAATTACGCGCTTTGTTTGTAGAATTCAGAATTGGACAACCATCGAGTCCAACCAAACTGCAGCAAGGAGAGAATTTAGAAAGGACCCCAGAGAAGGAGGGACAGCCCTCGGACGTGCTTCAGCCATGCATGAGGGTGGACTTCCCACGATGGGAAGAAGGAGACCTAGCGGGGTGGATTTCGCGCTTGTGAACGTTACTTTCGCTACTACCGAGCGTCGGATAATGCTATGGTGGAGATTGCTGTCATCCACCTTGAAGGAGATGCTATTCAATGGTACAATTGACTGGAATATAATCATGGGGCTCCGACATGGAATCAATTTAAGAATGCCTTTGCTGAATCGTTTCGGACCTACGGAGTATGAAAATATCGATGACCAACTCGCAAAGATTCGACAAACCTCTACGATTCAAGAGTACCAAACCAGGTTTGAGAAGCTATCTTACCTTGCTCGTGATTGGACTGACCGTCAATTGTTAGGAATATTTATCGAAGGACTCAAGCCAGAGATAAAAGGGGAAGTTAAGCGCGTGACCCCGTGCATCGTGATGGCTGCGATTTCTTTTGCCCGAATACAAGAAGAACGACTTAACCAAGATGCTCGGAGGATGAGAACCACTCCTGGAACCTCAACATATAAATCTCCTTCTGCTCCCAACCATCCTTCGCTACCCACAAAATTGACAAGAGAAGAACTACGTGGACCGATCAAAGAAAGGGTCTTTGTTGGCATTGCGACGAGCCATGGAACGCGATCATCGCTGCAAAAGGGGCCACCTCCTATTGATTGAACCTCTTGAAGACATGGAGGAGGAGGTCCAGAAGCATGAGGAAGAGGTCATGGATGAAGAACAGCAGCCAATTGATATTACGATGCATGCCCTTGCGGTTATGCGAACCCGCAAACAATGAAAGTGGGAGGATTTACGAAGCAACAACCAATCACCGTTCTTATTGACACCGGGAGCACTAATAATTTTATGAACAGCAAGGTTGCTGTCCGGATGGGCTTACCTATTGAGAATTACAGTAGGTTCGATGTTAAAGTTGCAGATGGACGAATTTTGAAGTATGATCGTAAGTACCCACGGGTGGCTGTTCTTTGTCGCAGGACCAAGAGATAATTGCAGATTTTTCCTCCTCTCTCGATGATTATGAGGCCGTGCTTGGCATCGAATGGTTGATGACATTAGGTGATGTTTCCTGAAATTTTTGAAACTAATTATGAAATTTTACAGCAAGGGGGAACAGGTGATCAGACGTGAAACGTGGCGGCGACGTAACGACAATTTGCACACATGAATGGAGAAAGTTTTGCACAAAGCATGCAGCGGCTTTTGGTACAACTTGAGCAGCAACCTAAGGGAGAGCCAACCAAATTTGAAGACCCAAACCTACTTCCCTTGCTTGCTGAATTTTCAGATATATTTGACGAACCACGCAGCCTACCTCCTAAACCGACACGATCATCATATACCGATTCTTCCAGGGAAACCTCCAGCAAATACTCGACCATATTGGTATCCACATCTCCAAAAAGATGAAATAGAAAGGATTGTAAAGAGATGCTTGAAACAGGAGTTATTCGGCCATTGCAGCCCCTACTCTTCACCAAAGCTCTCGTGACGAAAGAAAGAGGCGGAACATGGCGAATGTGCATTGATTACCAAGCTCTCAACGACATAACCGTCAAGGACAAGTATCCTATTCCAGTAGTAGATGAATTGCTTGATGAATTAAAGGAGCACGAGTCTTCACAAAGTTGGACCTTCGATCCAGGGTATCATCAAATACGAGTGTGCTTGAAGAAGACATACCTAAAAGCGCCTTTCGAATGCACAACGGTCACTATGAATTTCTGCTTTCTTCAACAAAAGATAGAATATCTTGGGCATATCATATCAGAGGAATGGGTGACAGTGGACCCCTCCAAAATTGAAGCAATGCAGAACTGGCCAACCCGAGGAACATAAAATCAACTGCGGCTTTCTTGGTTTAACAGGTTACTATCGTAAGTTCGTGAAAGACTATGGAAAGATCGAGTGCACCCCTTACTTCCTTGCTGAAAAAGATGCTTTCAGTGGTCGGACAAAGCCACCACCGCCTAGCCGGCGAACTTAAAGTCACAATGATAACAACACCAATACTAGCATTACCCGACTTGATGAGACTTTTATTATTGAAGTGATGCCTCCGGAGCAGGAATTGGTGTTGTACTAATGCAAGATGGCCGACCCTCGCTTATACTAGTAAGGCGTTATCTCCTTCCCACCTCAAGATGACTATTTACGACAAGGAGATGCTCGCGATTGTGCATGCAATGTCCAAATGGAGACCGTACTTAATTAGGCGATGCTTTCACATCAAGACCGACCATAAAAGCCTAAAATATTTCTTGGAGTGCATCGAGCAATAGCATACAGATTGGACTTACCCGCTTGACTCCCGAATCCATCCAGTCTTCCATGTATCATGTTTGAAGCTCAAGTTGGGACAACACGAGACACCTAAAGCCATCTACCAAATATAACTACCCAAGGAGAGCTCAGACCCAACCAAGTGCCATTATTGATCGCACGGCGACACCTGCTTGAAGTGTTAATACGATGGGCAAACCTACCAGCAAAAGATGCCACTTGGGAGAACTACGACGACTTGAAGATTAAATTCCCAAAATTCATGGGAACGTCGACCTCGAGGACAAGGTGATTTGAAGAGGCGGTCTGTTAGGACTCTAGCTATGAGAGTCCTAATTTAGTTTCAATGATAAGGGCATTCATGTAAATCCTATCTAGCCGCCCCTTATTAAAGAGGTGAAGAGGCCGGCTAGGTTAGGGTTAGGTTACTTCTTAGGAAACGAGTCCTATTAGTAGTAGGAATCCTATTAGGAAAAGAGTCCTATTAGAAGTAGGAGTCCTATTAGGAAAAGAGTCCTATTAGAAGTAGGAGTCCTATTAGGAAAAGAGTCCTATTAAAAGTAGGAGTCCTATTAGGAAAAGAGTCCTATTAGAAGTAGAAGTCCTATTAGGAAAAGAGTCCTATTAGAAGTAGAAGTCCTCTTAGGTAAAAAGTCCTATTAGAATTAGGAATCCTACTAGAGAAGGAGTCCTAATTAGAAGTTCATTAGAAGTAGGAGTCTTGAGTAAGAGTCCTATTAGGAGTTGGGGCTTAGAAGTCCTATAAATAGCCATGTATTCATCCTCTTTAATCAAGGAATAGATCAATCTTTTAGCAGCCTTTGTGCAGCAACTTGGAGGAAGGAACTCCTATAGAGTTCCAAGGAGGCCGATCCCCTATAGAGATCAACCCCAAGCTTAGAATCCGCGGAGGGTTCTAACACCTGTGTGCCTATAGTTATGTTGTAATTATCTTAGAGGCACGGCGAAAGCCTGGAGGTGGTAGCGGGACCTCTGAGGCCGATTCATGATGCATGGAGATACGTCGAGGTGCCGACAGATCCGACAATGACGAGATGGATGATCACCATACATAGAGATGCACTAATATACACATAGATCTTGATGTAAGTGATTAGGCCTACTGGCTCAGGCCTAATCATATTAGGTTAAAGTCCATGATCATCTGATGTGCTTGTGCATGTGAATACTATACACCTACTCGATAAGTATATATATATTTGCATGCGATGTAAATATATATTAAATATGTATGTGTGTGACATGTCATATCATGAGACCGAACCTAAAACCGCTCCTATGATAATATTAAGTCGGTAAGCATGAGACAATAAGATTGACCCATGTGGCCTTCCATCGTTAGGGGCAGGAACCAATTCCCGACGTAGGCTGAGTTGGTCGAGTCTCTCGAGGCTCACCTATTTTGCATCTCGCTATCTTGTCTTCGACATAGAGATGTCACCGGTGACTTGAGGATATGGTATGCTTGGTCGAGTCCCTCGAGGGCATATTACCGAATCAGACTCATCATGTAATGATGGTGATGACTTAACTGGAATCACAAGGAGTTATGATTGACAAGAGTTGTCTACCTTTTGGGCTTAGTGTGATTAGTCGAGTCCCTCGAGGTTGCACTAAGATGCCGATTGGATCCCGATTCCCACTAGAAGTCTGTTAGAGACTTCCGTTTCACGTGCATGAGGTGTCATGTGACTCACTAGAAAAATTAGTAGGAGCATGTCAAGATTGAAGTCCATATCTTAATTGTTTATTTTTGTAAAATCTGTGGGTTATTTACTTATGCTATATCTCATGTTTATCAAAAACATGTCATCATCAAACCCTATACATGGTATACTTGATGCCAACCGCCTCACTGGTCCAAATTATACGGATTAACTCTGCAACCTAAGAATAGTTCTTACAGCGGAGAAAATCGCATGTCTTAGATACGGTCATGCCCCAACCTGAGGCAGAAGCTCCTCGGAAGAGTTTGCCCAATATGTGAAGTATATAGATGATTCCACTCTCGCCTAGTGTTACATGTTAGCCTCTATGACTCCTGAGTTATAGAGACAACATGAAAACATCGATGCTCATTCCATACTCCTACACCTTTGTAAACTATTTGAGGAATAGGGAAGAACTCAGCGATATGAGATATCCAAGAGTCTCTTCCGTGCTAGGATGACTGAGGGGACACCGGTTCAGAACTATGTCCTAAAGATGATAAAGTGGATTGACAAACTCATAGGTCTAGGAATGGTCCTAGATGATAACATGTATGTTGATCTTATACTTCAATCTCTACCAGATTCCTTTTCTCAGTTCATCATGAATTTCAATATGAACAAACTTGAGGTATCTCTCCCCAAGCTCCTCAATATGTTGAGGGAGGCAGAGAGCACTATCAAGAAAGAGAAATTAGTTCTCTATGTTGGTGAGACCAAAAAGAAAAGGAAGGCTGGGAAGACCCTTGAGAAGGGTAAGAGTAAGGGCAAACTGGATAAGGCAAAGGTTGCCAAAATTGACCCAACAAAGGATAAAGGCCAGTGCTTCCACTATGGTTAAAATGGGCATTGGAAGAGGAATTGCAAGGCGTATCTTTGAGAAAAAGCAAAATAGAAGCTTGGAAAAACTTCAAGTACTTTCATGATCAGTCTCCATGTGTCAGATTCTTGTGATAATGCATAGGTATTGGATACTGGTAGTGCTTATCATACTTGCAATTCGTTGTAGGTTCTGACAAGGCCTAAGAGATTGGCAAAAGGTGAGATGGATCTCAAGATAGGCAATGGAGCAAGAGTTACTACTATTGCTATCGGTGAGGTCACTCTACACTTGCTTGATGGAGCTATTATTGCATTAGATATATATTATTTTGTTCCCTATATTATCAAAAACGTTATTTTCATTTCATGTTTGACATTAAATGGATATAAAGTCCTTTTTGAGAATAATTATTGTTCAATTAGTAAGAATGATAAGATCATTACTATAGGGATATTGCATAATAGTTTGTTTATACTAAATACTGCTTAACACATTATGAATGTAAGCATGGCCAAGAGGAAGCGAGAAGAGGTGAACAATGTATATTTATGGCATTGTAGGCTAGGTCATATCATGAGGGAAGGATTCAAAAGTTGTTGAAAAATGGATACTTAGATCCATTTGACTACGAGTCATATACAACTTACGAGCCTTACCTTCATGAAAAATTGTTCAACTCTCCATTTAGTGGAACTGGAGAGAGAGACATTGAGTTAGTAGAACTCATACATAGTGATGTATGTGGTCCTATGTCAACTCATACCATAGATGGTTATTCCTACTTCATTACTTTCACTGATGATTTCTCTAGGCATGGACATGTGTACTTGATGAAGTATAAGTTTGAAGCCTTCGAGAAAATCAGGGAGTATAAGAATGAAGTAGAGAACCAGACTGGAAAGAGTATTAAAACTCTTCGATCAGATCAAGGAGGAGAATACTTGAGTACAGAATTCACCCAGTTCCTCAAGGACCATTAGATTCTATCCCAATAGACACCACCTTATACACCATAGCTCAATGGTGTATCAGAAAGGAGGAATCACACACTATTAGATATGGTGCGGTCTATGATGAGTTTCGCTGACCTACCTATCTCATTTTGGGGTTATGCCCTACAGACCGTAATTTACCTTCTGAACAAAGTTCCATCTAGATCGGTAGTGTCTACACCATATGAGATATGGAGAGGAAAGAAGCTCGATCTTAAGGTTATTATGATTTGAGGCTGCCCTACCCACGTTAAAAGATACGACCCCGATAAGTTGGAATTCAAGACGGAATGGTACAAGTTCGTAGGATACCCCAAGGAAACTTGTGATTATTATTTCTATCACCCTGAGGACCAAAAGGTCTTTGTTGTAAAGAGAACAGTGTTTCTCGAGAAGGAACACATTCTTAGCAGAAATAGTGGGAGCATGATAGAATTGAGCGAGGTTGGAGAACCTAGCTTAGGACCATTCTTGAGATTGAGTCTGTTCAGGTACCTAATACACAAGTTCCAATTTTACATAGGACTAGTAGAGTGTCACACCCTCCTAAAAGATATGTGAGACATATTAGTGGAGAGAACATTTAGGACATTGATCCTCAGACCTACGAGGAGGCTATTATGAGTATAAACTCCGGGAAGTGGCAAGAAGCCATGAATTCTGAGATGGAATCCATGTACTCTAACAAGGTTTGGAATCTTGTTGATGCACCTGAGGGTATCGTACTTATTAGCTGCAAATGAATCTTCAAGAAGAAGATCGGGGTAGATGGAAAGGTAGAGACCTATAAGGCAAGGCTCGTGGCTAAGGGGTATTGTTAGAGGCAAGGTGTTGACTATGACGAAACCTTTGCACTCGTAGCTATGCTAAAATCCATTTGAATTCTATTGGCTATTATAGCACATTATGACTATGAGATTTGGCAGATGGACATGAAAACTGCATTCCTCAATGGCAACCTCGAAGGGGAAGTGTATATGATACAGCCTGAGGGGTTCATGTCTAAGCACAGTCCAGATAAGGTGTGCAGATTGCTTAAGTCTATTTATGGACTAAAGCAAGCTTCCTAAAGTTGGAACATAAGATTTGATGAGGCGATCAGATCTTATGACTTTGTTAAGAACGAAGATGAGTCTTGTGTCTATAGGAAGGTAAGTGGGAGTGCTATCACCTTCTTGGTGTTATATATGGATGATATCCTAATCATTGAGAATGATATAGGAATACTCTCCACAGAAAAGGCTTGGCTATCTAGATAGTTAAGTACTACAGAGGAGGAATACATTACTGCGGCAGAGGCAGCAAAAGAGAGTGTTTGGATGAAGAAGTTCATCATGAATTTGGGAATCATATTGAGCAACGTGACACTGATTCCCATATATAGCGATAATAACGGGGCGATCGCTCAGCCAAAGGAACCCAGGTCTCATTAGAAGTCTAAGCACGTTTTCAGGAGGTTCCACTTGATCAGAGAAATCATGGCCTAAGGAGATATAGCAGTGGAAAGAGTTCCATCCAAAGATAACATTGCAGATCCACTTACAAAGCTGCTGACTCAGATTATATTTGAGCATCATAGAGGTTTGATAGGGATTAGACACGTAGGTGATTGGCTTTAGGTCAAATAGGAGATTGTTGGTTATAGGTGCACTACAAGCCAATCATATGAGTGGTGGCACCTGTGACATGTTACGTCGATCTCTTCACATATTATTATTGATATTTTCTCACATTATCTGTATGAATATTGTGATGTCCATGGATCTATGCAATGGGAATCAGATCGTGATGAGATCATGATAATGAGACCGATATAGCTTTAAACATAGATCCTAAATCATCCTGATCATAGATTACTCGATGAGGACACCGAGATAACCGGATAAACTAGTGCGTTGTATACTCGTCTATATAATGGAGGCAACTGGTCTCATAGTTGCTTGTATGGGGACACTAAAGGTACAGTGCAAGTGCTCATTAGAGAATGAGTTCATTGATTGATCCAATACAGAATGTTGTATGGTTAATGATACCTAATGTCAAATAGCGATTCCATAGTCCCAATAGTGTGTCTAGTCCTTAGACTTGTAATACCAAAGATACCTTATTTGAGTACTCCATTCTTTGATGTTGGACTTACAGGTTTGGAGAGCTCCAGATCTGATATAGCCGGTCTCGAGAATGGTAGCCAACCTTACGGAGGCAATTGTGTGTCAATAGAGGATCATCCACTCTCGGTATCATGAGATGAATATCCCGCGTGTGATCGCTCAAACAAAATCCCTGGCCAGGGTCGTTCGGATTGAGAGAGGAGTTCTCCGGGAGAATCCAATTAGAGCGAGACTCGTACAGGATTCCGTATGGGCCTGACTCTACCATGCCCAATATACGATCTCTAGGATATTAGATGGATAAGGGATTATAGATACATGGTAACTAAGGATAGATAGGTCTGATGGATTATATCCTCTTGTACCATCTAGGGACTATGGCGTATTGGCCTAGTACGTCCATAGTCGATGAGTCGAGTGAATTATTATGGAGATAATAATTCACTATATTAGAAGGTGTTCTGAGTCAGAAAGAGTTCTGATGGAGCGACTCACGGCCAGCTCGGTATCGGGCCTAGAGGGTCACACGCATAAGGTGGATATTGCGATGAGTAGAGATGCGGATATGAGATATCTGCGAAGTCCCTAGTTTGGATCATATGGATGAGATCCAATTGAGTAATTGGATGAGATCCAATTAAATGATTGGATAAGATCCAATTGGATGAGACCAAATTGGATCATATGGATAAGATCCAATGAGATCCAACTTGATAGAGATCCAGTGTGAACAAGATCTGTTAGGGATAAGCTTCCTCCACCTCTATAAATAGGAGGAACCTCTTAGTTCATAGGCTGAGAGCTCTTGGTAGTCATCCTCTTATTCTCCTTAGTCTCCTCTCCTCCTCCTTGGCTCTAGCAACCTTGTGGTGCACATGGAGAGAGATCCCATAGTGATCTGAGGAGCATCGTTGTTACATCTATTGTGTGGATTACCACTAGAGAGGAGTACGCTAGTGCTCATTCATCATCTTCATCGGATCTGAAATTTTCAGGGATATATGATCTCCCTAGGTAACACCTCTGACATGATACATGCGGATTTTTCAGATTTATGATTTTTGCGCATCAATCATCGCACGATGGTCAAGTACGTAACTATGGGAAATCCGATCTTGTTTTTGTTTTTCGCTACACATGAGATGCCGAATCTCCCAATTTCCTAGCATTGCCTCCATATACTAGCAAAAGATCTTTAGTCCTTCTCAAATACTTAAGGATACATTTTATTGCTTTCTAGTGCTCCAAGCTTAGATCTACCTGATACCTGCTCGTAACACTCAAAGCATATGCTATATTAGGCCTGGTACATAGTATAACATACATGATAGACCCTATCGCTGAGGCATAGGGTATCCTATCCATGTCTTCCCTTTCTTCAAGAATCTTTAAGGACAAACTCTTAGAAAGTGATGTATTATGTCTCATTGGTATGAGACATCTCTTGAAATTTTTCATGCCAAACCTTTTGATAATAGTGTTTATGTACCTGAATTGAGACAAGTCAATCATCCTCTTATATATATCTCTATAGATCTGAATGCCCAATATGCATGATGCCTCCCCTAAGTCCTTCATGGAGAAGTGTCTAGATAACCAAGCTTTTACTGTAGAGAGCATTCCTACATCATTCCTAATGATCAGGATGTCATCCACATACAACACCAAAACGGTGATAGCGCTCCCACTTACCTTCTTGTACACACAAGGCTCATCTTTGTTCTTAACGAAATCATAAGATCTGATTGCCTCATCAAATCTTATGTTCCAACTTAATGAAGCTTGCTTCAGTCCATAGATAGACCTAAGTAACCTGCATATCTTATCTGGACTATCCCTAGACACGAATTTCTTAGGCTATATCATATACACCTCCTCCTTGAGGTTGCCATTAAGGAATACAATTTTCACGTCCATATGCCAGATCTCATAATCATAGCATGCTACAATAGCCAATAGAATTCGAATGGATTTTAGCATGGCTATGGGAGAGAAAGTTTCGTCATAGTCAACACCTTGCCTTTGACGATACCCCTTAGCCACTAGCTTTGTTTTATAGGTCTCTACCTTTCCATCTACTCCAATCTTCTTTTTGAAGATTCACTTGTAGCCAATGGGTACAATACCCTCAGGTTCATCAACTAGGTTCTAAAACTTATTGGAGTCAATGGAATCCATCTCCGAATTCATGACTTCTTGCCACTTCCTAGAGTCAATACTCATAATAGCCTCCTCATTGGTCTAAGGATCAATATCCTCAACATCCTCTCTTCTAATATGTCCCACATATCTCTCAGGAGAATGGTATAATACTCTACGGACCTATATAAAGTTGGAACTTGTGTGATAGGTACCTGAACAGACTCTAGTTGTGGAATGGTGCTTGAGCTAGGTTCTCCAACCTCGATCAACTCTATCATGCTCCCACTATCTCTACCAAGAATATGTTCCTTCTCAAGGAACAATGCTCTCTTGGTTATAAAGACCTTTTGGTCCTCAGATTGATAGAAATAATATCTACAAGTTTCCTTGGGGTATCCCACGAACTTGTATCATTTCGTCCTGGATTCCAACTTGTCGGGGTGTGTCTCTTGACGTAGGCAGGGCACCCCCAAATCTTAACAATCTTAAGATCAGGCTTCTTCCCATTTCATATCTCATATAGAGTAGACACCACTAACTTAGTTAAAATTCTATTTAGAAGGTAAGCTGCGATCTCTAGGGCATATCCCCATAATGAGATGGGTAGGTTGGCGAAACTCATCATAGATCACACAATGTCTAATAGTGTGTGATTCCTCCTTTCTGATATACCATTGAATTGTAGTATATAAGGAGGTGTCCACTAGGACAGAATCCTATGGTTTTTGAGGAATTGGGTAAACTTTGTATTAAGTACTCACCGCCTCAATTTGATCAAAGGGTTTTGATACTCATTCTAGTATGGTTCTCCACTTCATTCTTATATTTCTTGAATTTCTCAAAGGCCTCAGACTTGTACTTCATCAAGTACACATATTTGTATCTTGAGAAATCATTAGTGAAAATAATGAAGTAGGAGTAACCACCTATGACATGAGTTGACATGGGACTGCATACATCACTATGCATGAGTTCCAGTAACTCAATGGCTCTCTCTCTCCAGTTCCACTAAATGGAGAGTTGGTCATCTTTCCCCAAAGGCAAGGTTTGCAAGTCGTAAATGACTCATAGTCGAATGAATCTAGATATCCATTCTTTAATAACTTTTGAATCCTTCCCTCATGGATGTGACCTAACTTATAATGTCACAAATATGCACTGTTCACTTATTCTCATTTCTTCTTAGACTCACTTACACTCATTTTGTGTGGAGCTATATCTAGCACAAATAAATATTATGCAACATTCCTCTCGTGATGATATCATCATCTAATGTTATTAAACAACTATTATTCTCAAAAACTAATTTATATCCACTAATTGTCAAACATAAAATAGAAATAATATTTTTGATAATAGAAGGAATATAATAGCATGCATCTAATGCAATAATAGCTTCACTAAGCAAAAGTAGGGTGACCTCGCTAATAGCAACTATAGCAACTTTTGCTCCATTGCCCATCTTGAGATCCATCTCACCCCTCTTTAATCTCCTAGGTCTTTTCAGAATCTGTAATGAATTACAGATGCGATAAGTGCTCTCAGTATCTAATACCCATGTGTTATTATAAGATTCTGACAAATGGAGATTGATTATGAATGTACTTGAAGCTTTTGCAAGCTTTTGTTTCACTCTCTCTACAAGGTACTATTTGTAGTTCCTCTTTTAGTGCCCATCTTTGCCAAAGTGGAAGCACTAGCCTTTGTCCTTTGTTAGGTCTTTCTTAGTAACTTTTGTCTTACTTGGTTTGCTCTTGCCCTTGCCCTTCTTAAGGGACTTCTTAGTCTTCCTTTTCTTTCTAGTCTCACCAACATAGAGAACTGGCTTCTCTTTCTTGATAGTGCTCTCTGCTTCCCTCAATATATTGAGGAGCTCTATGAGGGTCACCTCAAGCTTGTTCATATTAAAATTCATTATGAACTAAGAAAAGGAATCCGGTAGGGACTAAAGCATAAGGTCCATACATAGGTTATCCTCTAGGACCATTCTTAGGCCTATGAGTTTCTCTATTTACTCAATCATCTTAAGGATATGGTTCTGAACAAGTGTCCCCCTAGTCATCTTGGCTCGGAAGAGACTCTTTGATATCTCATATCGTTGAGTTCTTCCCTGTTCCTCAAACAGTTTGCGGAGATGTAGAAGTATGGAATTGGCATCCATATTTTCATGTTGTTTCTATAACTCAGGAGTTATAGAGGCCAATATATAACATTGAGCAAGAGTGGAATCATCTATGTATCAAGGATCTCATCCTTGCTTACCCCTTCATCAAGCGTAGGGATCATTGTATCAAGGACATACATAATTTTCTCCATTGTGAGAATGATTCTCAGATTGTGAAGCCAATCCGTATAATTTGGACTAATGAGGTGGTTGGCATCAAGTATGTCATGTAAAGGATTTGAAAGTGATATTTTTTTGAAATTAAAGATGTAGCTAAAATAAATAACATGCAGACTTTACAAAAATTAAACAATTAAGATAAGGACTTCTATCCTAATCTACTCCTACTAATTTTTTGTGAGACACACAACTCCCTCCGGTTGTGAATCAGAGACTCTTGGTGGATCTCTAGTGGGGATTGAGATTCAATCGACATCTTAACATAACCTTGAGGGACTCGACTAATCACGTTAAGCCCGTAAACATAGGCAACTCTTGCTAATCAAAACTCCTTATGATTCCCGTCCTATTCGGCCTTCGAACCACCATGGCCTCGAGGGACTCGACCAACCATGATATTTTATTAAGCCATCACTATTGTTATAAGATGAGTTTGATTCGATGATACACCCTCGAGGGACTCGACCAAGCATACCATGTCCTCAAGTCATCGGTGACATCTCTCTATCATAATAAGATAGCGAATCATGTATAGGTGAGACTCGAGGGACTCAACCAACTCAACCTACACCGGGAATTGGTTCCTACCTATAATGATGGAAGGCAACATAGATCAATTTAATTGCCTTCTATTTACTGACTTAATATTATTAATAAAGAGGATTTTTTTTATTCAGTCTTCTAATATGATGTGTCACACACAAATATATTTAATATATATATCTACATCATATGCAAATATATATATATCTAGTAGGTGTATATATAATCACACATCATATGAGTAATTACACCAGATGATTATGGACCTCATCCTAATGTGATTAAGCTTGAGTAGTGGGCTCAATCACTCACATCAAGATCTATGTGTGCAACGGTGCATCTTCATACCCTGTGATCATCCATCTCGTCCTTATCAATTCCGTTAGCATTTCAACACATCTCCATACATTACGATTATCCGTTTCATTTTCTGGGTCCTGCTATCGCTTCTATGCTCCCACCATGCCTCCTTATGTAATTACAACTTAATTATAGGCATGCAGGCTCGATAATAAATGAGAAAAAAAATAGAGACTCGCAAGCCCCAATAATAATAATAATCACATATACACACATATCACATGGTCCATGATCATCCGTCTACATCATACATCACATGTACACATCATCATATAGGACTACTAGATAATAATAATTATAATTAATTAAACTATTTAATTAATTATTTTGTTACCCTCTAGGGTTACCCTACCATAGGGCATCCTCATATGGCAGGAAGTCCCTTAATGGTTAGGAAATCTCAACCACCAAGGACTCCCTTGTGGCCATAAATCCTAGGCCACAGGGCTGCCTTGCATGGCTTGGAAACCTTAGCCATCAAGGATTCCCTTGCAGCTAAGAAACCCTAGCTGCAGGGTAGCCTTGGGCAGCTAGCAATCCTGGCCGCCAACTTGCCCCATGCAACCAAGAGTCCTAACCACTAGGGCAACCCCTACGACCAAGAAACCATAGCCGCCAGGGGTGCCCCTTGTAGCTAGGAAACCTGGCTGCAGGGGCTGCCATGCAGCAGGTTGAGAGCAACCTTGCTGCTCTCGTTCCTACTACTTTTGGCTAGGTCGAGAGTAGCAAGAAAGGCTCTCGACTAAGGCTGCAAGCAGCCTTTGGCCAATCTAAAGGGGCAACAACAGTTGTTGCCCTTTCTTCCTCTTTTGTGCCAACATATTTGGCATCAAAAGCCCTCTACAAAACACTTTATAATAGAGAAATAAATTGTAGCATAGATTTGATATCTACGATAAAAAATTACTACAATCATGCAAAATGATTCTTACATGATTGAACACAACACACATAGTTTAAAAGCCAATCTTTTACATGAGCAATCTAGTTCTGATACCACTGTTAGGAAATTTGTGGTGACATCATATGCATAGCAGAAGAACAGAAACAAGTATTATAGATTTCTCATAAAAAAGAGGTTCTTGTCGTCATGCAAAAGTTGATGTGCAAAATCCCGTAAAACCAAAAAACTATGCATAAGAAAATTACCTAGGGAGATCATATATCCCTGAATTCTTACAGATCTATAAGATTAGATGAAAGAGTTCAAATGTCCTCCTCTCTAGTGATAATCCACATGGCAGGGGCTGCAACGATGCTCCTCAAATCACTGCCTAAAGCTCCTCGTTGCACGCACTATGAGATCAAGAAGGGGTCGGCTCTTCTTGCTGTCCATACGCCCCAAACTAGAGTTGCTGGCTGAGGAGGAGAGGGAGAGGAGAATAGGAGGTAGTTGCCAAAAAAACCTAGCCTATGGGCCTTTGGTTCTCTCCTATTTATAGAGGTCCCCTATTAACTTAACCATAATGGATCTTGCCCTGTTGGGTATTGGATCTTCATCCAATTATGTAAGCCTCTTAGATTAGTGGGTCTCTACCCAATAATCTCTTATTAGCTCTTATTAGATCTCATCTATAGGATCCAATAATTCAGGGGCTTAACGGATATCCATTAAGATAGGGGCTCGGCGGATATCTTATATCCGAACCTCTACTCATTGCAACACCTACCATATATATGTGATTCTCTAGGCCCAATATCGAGCTGACCGTGAATCATACTTATCAGAACTCCTTCTAACTCAATGAATTATTATTACCATAATAATTCACCCGACTTATCGACTATGGATGTACTAGGCCACTACGTCTTAATCCCCAAACGATATAGGGGAATCCAATCCTTTGGACCTATTTATGCTCAGTTACCATGCACCTATAGTCCCTTATCTATCTAATATCCCAAAGACCCTATACCGAGCATAATGCTATCAGGTCCATACGGTCTCTCCTCGAGTCTCGCTCTAATCGGAATCTCTCGAAGAACTCTTTCTCTCTCAATCTGAACAACCTTGGCTAAGGATTTATTTGAGCAAGAACATATGGGATATGCCTCTCATGATACCGAGAGCAGATGATCCTCTATTAACATTTAATAACCCTCGTAAGGTTAGCTACCACTCCCAATGATCGGTTGTACTAGATCTGGAGCTTCCAAACCTATAAGTCCATTGTCAAAGAGCGGAGTACTCATACAGGACATCCTTAGTGTCTCAAGTCTAAGGACCAGATATATTACTAGGACTACGGAATCACTGTCTGACAATAAGATATCATCAATCATCCAACATTCCATGGGTGGATCAATCAGTGAACTCATTCTCCAATGAGCACCTGTACTATATCCTTAGTGTCCCCACATGAGCAGCTATGAGACCAGTTGCCTCCATCATATGGATGGGTATATAGTACACCAAATTGTCCGGTTATCTTGCCCGGATTATTTAGGATCCGTGTTTAAAGGTGAATCGATCTCATTATCGTGATCTTATTACGATGCATCTCCCATTGCATAGATCTATGGACATCACAATATATGCAACACGTAAGATAAAGTAATAAAATACTAAATAATAATAAGCAAAAAGAGTGCATGTTAAGTCGCACGTGCTATCACTCACGTGATTTGCTTGTAGGGCATATATGACTAGCAAATAATATAGAAGAGAGATTTAATATCTTTTTCAGGCAACCAAGAGGGTCACTCCATTACTCGTCCTCTTATATTCGATGGGATGGACTACACCTATTGGAAAATATGAATGCATATTTTTTTGCTTTTTATAGACGATGATATATGGAATGTCGTCGAACTTGGTTTTAAAAAATTCTTTAAACTAATGAATGTGTGGAATGATTTTGATAAGAAAATGTTTTCCTTAAATACTAAAGCTATACTTTATTTTATGCTTTAGATAAGAATAAGTTTAATCACATTTCTACTTATGACACTGCACATGACATTTGACATATACTTGAAGTTTCTTATGAAGGCACAAATAAAGTACAAAAATTAAAATAAATCTTTTCGTACATAGTTATGAATTATTTAAAATAAAATCAAGTAAAATCATTGGTGATATATACACCCATTTTACGGATGTTGTCAATGGTTTAAAAGCTCTTAGTAAAAGTTATACTAATCTTGAATTGATAAATAAGATTTTAATATCTCTTCCTAAAAGCTAGGATCTAAAGGTAATGATGATCCAAGAAGTAAAAGGCCTGAACAACTTTCCTCTTGAAGAACTTATAAGATCTTTAATGACCTATGAAATGACCTACAAAGCTCATGATAAAAAAGAAGAAAACCTTCCAAAGAATAAGAAGGATATAGCTCTTAAATTCTAAAGAAGACTATTCAAGCAGAAGCTCAAGTGACGATGATGATTTTACACTTCTTACACGAAGATTCAAAAGGTTCATAAGGAGAAACAAGAATAACTCTATAAAACGAGAAGGTAAGAATAAAAGTGAACCTAATAATGATTATGAATGCAAAAAACTAGGACACTTAAAAAATGAGTGTCTACAATTGAAAAAGAAGCTGCTAACTCAAAAGAAGAAAAAAACATTCAAGACAACATGGGATGAATCAAGTGCATCAAAAGACGAAGAGCAAATCAATGAAGATGAACTAGCAAACTATGCTTTGATGAGCTTCAACAATGAGGTATTTGACTCTCCCAAAACATCTTTATCTTATGATAAATTACTTGATGCATTTCATGATTTATATAATAAATTTAAAAAGATTGGTAAGAAATATAATTTACTAAAAAGGATCATGTTTCTCTTTCTAATGAATCCAATAATTTGAAAAATAAATATGAAAATTATATGTTCACATCTTACACTAAATGTGAAGAGTTAGATTCACTTAAAAGGAAAATATGGTAATACAATAAACATTTAAAAATTTTAAAATAGAAAATCAGTCACTTGATATGATTCTTGCTAAACAAGGTTGTATATTTAGAAAAGAAGGAATTGGTTTCATTAATAACACTCAAAAGCCAACAAAATTTGTAAAAGGACCCACACTATATTTTCCTCATAAAGTTAAATGTAATTTCTGTCTAAAATTTGGTTTATACATGTTCTCTTAAAAAATATAATTTTCATAAATTAATTTGGATTCCTAAGGAACTATAAATGATTTGATGCCAAAAGACAAGAAAGGTAAATCTAACTATCGTGGACTCAAAGTTAAATTGGTACCTTAAGCAAACCCTCTTTCTTGTAGGTATGTCTCCAAACAAGAGTTAGGAGCAAAAGATGGTATCTTGATAGTAAATGCTCAAGATATATGATCGGAGATTCAATATACTTCTTAAAGCTTACTAGCCAAGATGGAGGATATGTCACCTTCGGAGATAATAATAAAGAAAAAATCATTAGCATTGGAAATGTTGATAACAAATCGAATCTTTTGATTGAAGATATTCTTTTAGTAGATGGATTAAAACATAACTTAATAAGTATTAGTCAACTTTATGATAAGGGATATAATATTAAATTTGAATCTAATGCTTGCATCATAGAAATACTAGACAAGAATAAACCTATGTTTGCGTTAAAAGGTAATAATATTTATACTATTGATCTTAATGATTTTCGTGATGAAACTTACTTTCAGTTTTAAATGATGATGCATGGCTTTGGCATAGGAGATTATGATATGCAAGTATGAAATTAATCTCATAAATTAGAACTAAAGAATTTGTAAAAGGAATGCCTAAAATTAAATTTGTTAAAGATAAAATGTGTGGTGCGTGTCAACTAAAAAAATACATAAAGAGTATCTTTAAACCTAAAAATCAAGTGAATACCTCTAGATTAGTACAATTAATTCATATAGATTTATTTGGACCCATTGATATCATAAGTCTAGGAGGTAGTAAATATGCTTTTGTGATTGTTGATGATCATAGTAGATATACTTGAACGTACTTCTTAACACCTAAAAATAATTATTTTAAATATTTTACTACGTTTTACAAATAAGTTCAAAATAAAAAAAGGTTTTATGATTTCTACTATTCGTAGTGATCATGGTGATGAATTTAAAAATTATTTCAAAAATTTTGTTATTCGAATGGGTATGACTATAATTTCTCTACTTCAAGAAATCCACAATAAAATGGAGTTGTTGAGAAAGAATAGAAGTTTATAAGAGATGACAAGAATCATACTTAATGAACATAG
This sequence comes from Musa beccarii, assembly GCA_024322285.1. NCBI lineage: Eukaryota > Viridiplantae > Streptophyta > Magnoliopsida > Zingiberales > Musaceae > Musa > Musa beccarii. The sequence continues at coordinate 40,458,389 of CM044394.1, forward strand.
CCTACCCAAATACTTTTGGGTCGAAGCCATTAACATGGCATGCTATGTCATGAACAAGGTTCTCATAAGACCTCAGCAATCTAAAACTCCCTAGAAATTATAGAATAATAAAAGACCTAACATTTCATATTTCAAAATTTTTGGATGCAAATATTTTATTTTAAATGAAAAGGATGCCTTAGAAAAATTTGATGCAAAATCCGATGAAGATATTTTGGATATTCCTTTGTTTCTAAATTTTATCGAGTTTTCAATAATAGAACTTTAGTTATTAAGGAATCTATCCACGTAATTTTTAATGAATCTTTCAAAGTTAAGAAAAATAATTTTGATAATGATTTTGAATTTGAAAAATTATATTTGAAAGAGAATTCTTCTCTCCAAAGCAACTTGGATACATCTACTTCTAAAGAAACCTTATCTAAAGAATAAAAGTATATAGATGCATATCCTGGGGAGCTAATTATTGGAGATACATCAAAAAGTATTCAAACCCATTCTTCATTAAAAAATATTTATGCAAATACTACTTTTTTTAATCTCAAATTGTACCTAAATGCATTAACGATGCTCTCAAGGATGACTCATGAGTCTCGGTAATGTACAAAGAGTTAAATCAATTTGAAAGAAATAAAGTTTAGATACTTGTTCCTAGACCTAGTGATCATCTAGTAATTGGCATTAAATAGTGTTGAAACTCGGATTTTGATGATGAAATCAATTGAATTATTGTTCTAATCCATGTGTTGAGAAAATTGATATAGGATTAACCATGATTATGAAAAAGGCATAAAGCAGAAAAATCAAATGTTGGGCTAGAGTCAAAGATCGGGCGATACGCCGAAGGTCACGACAATCGAACCACTATAAACTTCGGTGTGCTCTCTTTCTATTTCATTTCATTCATACTTTTCATTCTTATCACTCACTATTTTACTTGCTCACTGCCCTCACTCTCTTACAAATTTTTTAACTTAAATATTTTTCGATATGGGTTTCATCGAAACAAGTTTTTTGAATCATCGACATTCTTACATATGCACTAATTCAGCCCACTCCCCCCCTTTAGTGTTAACTTAATCCTAATAGTTGGTATTAGAGCCACATTCTTTCTCATTTGATTTAACACCCAAAAGAAATGACTTTTACCGGTAATCAAGAGGGCCTTTTTATCACTCATCCTCCTATGTTCAATGTGATGGACTTCACATATTGAAAAACTAGAATGGGAATCTTTTTGCTTTCTATGGATTTCAATTTATGGAATATCAATGAAACCAATTTTGAAAAGTCTTCCAAACCTATGAACGAATGAAATGATTTGAAAAAGAAGACTTATTCTTTAAATACAAAAGTGATGAACACTTTGTTTTACTCTCTTGGTAAAAATAAATTTAATTGGGTTTCTATTTACAAAACTGTATATGAGATTTGGTGCAAACTTAAAGTCACACATGAAGGCATAAGTATGAAACCAAGTAAGACCATTGGAGTTATGTAGATCCAGTTTACGGATGTCGTCATTGGTCTAAAAGCACTTAGTAAAAATTTTTCTAACTTTGAACTTGTTAATAAAATATTAAGATCCCTTCCTAAAAGTTGGGATCCTAAAGTAACTATAATACAAAAAGCAAAGGACTTGAACAACTTTCCACTCGAAAAATTTATCGGGACTTATATATTGCACATGATAAACTTGAGAACAACTTTCCAAAGAACATGAAAGATTTGGCACTTAGAACTAAAGAAGACCACTTGGGAGAGAACTCAAGTGATGATGATGATGATGACTTAGCACTACTTACAAAAAAGTTTAAAAAAATTATAAAAAGAAACAAACTAAACAAGACACTAAGAATAAAATTGAACTAAAAAAGGACTCAATAATATGTTATGAGTATAAAAGCCAGGACATTTAAAAAATGAATGTTCCCAAATGAAGAAGAAGCTCCCAAAAAAAAAGAAGGTGCTCAAAGCTACTTGGGACGACTCAAGCGCATTCGAAGACGAGGAGGCTACCAACAATGAAGAAGTTGTAAATTATGCTCTAATGACCCTCAATGACGAGGTAAGTGACTCAATCGAAGCTCATTTATCTTATGATGAATTATTAAATATTTTTATGATTTATTTGATGAATGTAAATTAGTTAGCAAAAAGTATAAATTGTTAAAAAAGAAGCAAGCTTCTCTTCTTAGTGAATTTGATAAATTAAAAATTAAGCATGACAATGATATGTTAGCTCCTTGCACTAAATGTGAGGAGATAGATTCACTTAAGAAAGAAAATATTTTACTTCAAGAAATATTAAAAAAATTTAAAATAGGTAATATATCTTTAAATATGATCCTTGCAAATAAGGGTCATGTTCATAGAAAAGCAGAAATTGGCTTTACGAGTAACACTCAATAAAAAACCATCTTCATTAAAGCACCAACATTATATGTTTCACCCCGAAATAAATATAACTTTTGTTATAAATTTAGACATTATGCTCATATATGTCTATTTAAAAGGTATAGTCAACACAAATTAATTTGGGTTCCTAAAAGAATCATGAATAACTCAAGGCCACTAGTTAAGATAGGTAAATCTATTAATGAGGGACCCAAAAGTTAAATGGGTACCTAAAAGAAAACCCCATTTCTTGAAGATGTGTTTACAATCACAAGCTATGAGCAAGAGATGATACCTTGATAATGGATACTCAAGGCATATGACCAGAGATCCAACTCAATTCTCTAAGGTCACTAGCCAAGAGGAAGGGTACGTCACCTTCGGAGACAACAACAAAGGAAAAATTATTGGCAAAGGAACCGCAGGTAATAAGTCAAACCTTTTGATTATAGATGTGTTATTAGTAGATAGTTTAAAACATAATTTACTAAGCATTAGTTAATTATGTGATAAAGAATATATCATCAAATTTAAATCTAATGCTTGTATAATAGAAATACCACATAAAAGTAGATTTATGATTGACTTAAGAAATAATAATGTGTATACTATTGATATTGATGATTTTTGTGATGTAACGTGTTTCTCGACTTTAAACGATAATGCATGGCTTTGGCATAGAAGATTAGGTCATACTAGCATGAAACTAATCCTTAAATTTCAACCAGAAAACTTGTAAGAGGAATGCCTAGTATCAAGTTTATCAAAGACAAAGTTTGTGATGCATGTCAACTAGGAAAACAAATAAAAAGTAGTTTCAAATCAAAGAATCAAATAAGTACCTCTAGACCATTACAATTGATCCAAATAGATTTATTTGGACTAATTGATACAATAAGTTTGGTGGTAGGAAATACACCTTTGTAATTGTTGATGATTATAGTAGATATATTTGGAAATACTTCTTGGCACACAAAAGTGATTGCTTCAAATGTTTTTCAAAATTTTATAAACTTGTTCAAAATAAAAAGTGTTTTATGATTTCGTCTATTCATAGTGATTACAGTGGTGAGTTTCAAAACTATGATTTTCAAATTTTTTGTGAGTCAAATAGGTACAACCATAATTTCTCAACTTCAAGAAATCCACAATAAAATGAAGTAGTTGAGAGAAAAAATAGGAGCTTACAAGAGATGGCAAGAACCATATTAAACGAACATAACCTACCCAAATATTTTTGGGTTGAAGCTATTAATACGTCATGCTATGTCATGAATAGGGTTCTCACAAGTCCATTAAATTTCAAAACTTCTTATGAATTATGGAATAATAAAAGACCCAATATTTCATATTTTAAAGTTTTTAGTTATAAATATTTCATTTTAAATGAAAAAGATGGCTTAAAAAAATTTGATGCAAAATCTGATGAAGGCATATTTCTTGGTTATTCCTCTATTTCTAAAGAGGAATCTATTCATATTATTTTTATGAGATTTCTAAATTTAAGAAAAATAATTTTAATGATGATTTTGACTTTGATACCTTGAATTTAAATAAAAATTCTTCTCTCCCTAGCAACTTAGATGCATCAACTTCCAAGGAATCCTTACCCAAGGAATGAAAGCATGCAGATGCTCATCTTAAGGAGCTAATCATCGGAGACACATCAAAAGGTATTTAAACTCATTCTTTTTTTAAAAAAAATTATACTAATGCCACCTTTTTATCTCATATTGAACCAAAATGCATTGATAAAGTCCTAAAAGATGATTCATAGGTTATCACAATATAAGAGGAGTTAAATTAATTTGAGAAAAATGAGATGTAGAAGTTTGTTCCTAGACCTAGTGACCATTTAGTAATTGGTACTAAATAGGTCTTTAGAAATAAGCAAGATGAATTTAGCATCATGGTTAGAAACAAGGTTAGATTAGTGGCCAAAGGTCTCAACCAAGAAGAAGGAATCAATTATGAAGAAACCTTTGCTCTTGTGGCAAGATTAGAAACCATAAGGATACTCCTTGCCTATGATTATTGTAATAATTTAAGTTATTTCAAATGGATGTTAAAAGTACTTTTCTAAATGGTCTTATTTTCGAAGAAGTTTATGTTGAACAACCACCCAAATTTGAGAATATTCTTTTTTTTAATAATGTGTTTAAGTTATCTAAAGCTCTCTATGGATTGAAACAAGCCCCAAGGGCTTGGTATGAGAGACTTAGTTCTTTTCTTATTTAGAATAATTTCTAAAAAAGCAAGGTCGATACTATATTATTTCAGTAAGCAATAGTAATGAAGAGCATAAAAGGAAATACAAATCAAATTTCTAGTGGTTCAATCGTCATAACCTATATTTACTCCCGATTCCTCCTCCCTCGAGGCCATCGACTTTCACTAATGATATTTTTTTTCAACAAGATCAACTACCCTTGTTACAACTATTTTCTTCTTTCTACAAGCTTAGGAGAGAACCTTCATAACTCTCTTTTATAATAAATTCTCACACCTCACTTAGAAAGACCTCTAAGCTCATGGAGGAAGGAACTTAATACTTTACAAGAGAGTTTTCTCACTTAAACTCATAAATTTTTCATTATTTCTATTCTTGCACCAAGCAAGTATGAGTGGAGTATTTATAGACCCTAAATGGTTTCAAAAATGGAGCCAAATATTTAAATCCTCAGGTTTTTAGGGTACTAGTAGTACTACTGCCTATACTAGATAGTACTATCACCTGACAAAGCTTGGGAGACCGAGCTCTAACAGTACTATCGCCTTACACAGTCTAGGAGACTATGGTCTGGCAGTACTATCATTAGTTTAGACGGCACCACCGTCGGGTTTTTTAAAAAAGTACATTCTATACTTTACAACTCATGGGCAGTACCACTGCTTAACCTAATCTCAGGTCACTGAATTAGCCTTCCAATAGGCTAATTCAGCCCTGATTCAGGCCGAATGGGCTCCTAATTAAGTTACACTAGTTATGCTCCAAAATCAACTTAATTAATCTCTAAATTACTTTGATCAAGACTTAAAAATTTACAATCATGAAGCCTACATTCTCTGACATGTTATTGTTCATCCGGCACTTCATCCGAACCTCCAGCGCATTATCTTTTCCTTTAGCTTTTTGCCCGACCCATCAGCATGTTGACCTTTGCAACATCTGATCACTTTGGCACATTACGCAATCGTTCAAGCTCGATGTTTGAACTCATGGCACAAAGTCCATCTTCTGGCACGTCGACCAATCCTCCGACCCAACATTCAATCTCCGATATGGTGCTCTCCAGCCCAACATTTGATTCTCCTGCTTCATAATTCAAGTCCACGATCAAAGTTTCTCCTGTGTCACTTATCTCAAATGCTTATTAGTTCATAAACTCATCAACTGATTTTATTATCAAAATTCGGGATTCAACAATATCCCGTTTATTTGATGATGATAACCAATTGATGATAGAGTTTTAAATAAACTCCCCCTATCTATATGTCACACTGAACTAAACTCGAATTCAAAAAATGATAACTTTCTAATGCTAGTCTTTGAATTCAACTCGAAACAATTTTGATCATGAATCAAAGTGTCTTTCTTTGCAAAGGTCATATGCAACACATCATAGTTGAATTAATTATTCCTTACTTTATATGTATGTTAAAATATCATTGCATACATCATTATAATATCAAGGTAATCATCATAATTTCAAATTATAAGTTAAGATATCATTGTATACATCATATGCATCATCAAAATAATCATTGCATGCATAATTTCAAATCATCAAGGTACATAATAAAATTTTAAATCATAAGTTAAGATATTACATGTATTATTCCAAATCATTAAGGTAATCATTGCATACATTAAAGAGTATAGTCAACTTCTCCCCCTTTGTTATCAACAAGAAGGAGAAATGTGTAAGTTTTTTCTTTGAAATGAGCAAGCTAGCAAATTTTTGCTTCTCTTTGATATGTGCAAGCTAGTAGTTTTTGCTTCTCTCTGAAATGTACAAGCTAACAAATTTTTGCTTCTATTTGAGATGTGCAAGCTAGCAATTTTCTCTCCCCCTTTGTCATGAAAAAGAAGGAAAGAATACAATGGTATAATTTTTCTCCCTTTACATCAATGTTCCAATCATAATATGAAAGATATTAATATCAAAGATAAGTTCAAATCATGAGAGATCAATTTGATGATGGGGTATTACAAGTTATGAATACAAAGGAAGAAATAAATCTCAAGTTGTGAATACCGAAAGATCATGATTCATTTTGATAAATCTCTTCTTTAGTAAATAAAAAGAAAGAATTATAGAAGATTAAGAAATCTCAAGTCATGAATACAAGAGAAATCAAGATGATTCATTTGGATAAATCTTCTCTTAGCAAATAGCAAAAAGAAAGAATCATAGGAGATTAAATAGTAAAAGATCTTGATTCATACAAAAGAAATATCAAGTTATGAATACTAAGAAATCAAGATAATGATCCATTAAAAGAAATCATATGAGAAGAATTCATATGTTTGGAAGATTCAACATACCAAATTCTCTTCTAATAAAATTGAATTGTTCATCATTCAATGGTTTAATAAAAATATGTACTAATTGATATTTTTTATCAATAAAATATAAAGATATATCATGATTATTAACATGATCCATAATAAAATGATATCTAATATCAATGTGTTTAGTCCTAGAATGTTGAATGGGCTTCTTTGTTAAACAAATTACATTAGTATTATCACATTTTATAGGGATGCTTTTTAAGCAAAGTCCATAGTCTTCTAAAGTATTTTTCATTCAAATCACCTATGTACAACATGTGTCTATCGCTACGTATTCAGCCTGGACTATAGATAATGTGATAGATTTTTATTTTTTGGATGACTAAGAGACAAGTGCCTGACCTATGAATTAACAAAGTTTCATATATACTTTTTCTATCTATTCTATATCCTATAAAGTCAGCATCAGCATAAGCAATCAAATCAAAGTTATTAAATTTAGGATACCATAATCCTAGAGATGATGTTCCTTTTAGGTATCTAAAAATTCTTTTAACTAGAGATTGTTTGGGATTGGATTGAAATCTCACACAAATTCTAACACTAAACGTTATATCAATTCTAGTTGCAGTAAGATATAGTAAGCTATCTATCATATATTTATAAGTCTTTTAATCAAAGTATTCTCCTTTATTGTCTATATCTAACTTAGTAAAGATACTCATTGGTATGTTAATAGCCTTGGTACTATCCATGTGAAACTGTTTTAATAGCTTCAAAGTATACTTTGTTTAACTAATAAAAATTTCATCATTTAGTTACTTAATTTGTAATCCTAAGAAAAATATCAATTCACCCATTGAACTCATTTCAAATTCTTGACTCAGACTTTTGACAAATGATTCACATAAAGATTCATTTGTAGAACCAAAAATAATATCATCAACACAAATTTGAATAAGAAGTAAATTATTTTTAAAATATTTAATAAATAATATGGTATCGACTTTATCTTTTGAGAAATTATTTTAAATAAAGAAAGAACTAAGCTACTCATACCAAGCCTTAGGGGCTTGCTTCAACCCACAAAGAGTCTTAGATAATTTATAAATATGGTTTGGAAAAAGAACATTTTCAAATCCAAGTGATTGCTCAACATAAACTTCTTCAAAAATAAAACCATTAAGAAAAGCAATTTTAACATCCATTTGAAATAACTTAAAATTTTTAAAATATGCATAGGCAAGGAGTATCCTTATGGCTTCAAGTTTTGCCAAAGGAGTGAAGGTTTCTTCATAGTCTATACCTTCTTCTTGGTTGAAACCTTTAGCCACTAATCTAGTCTTGTTTTGAACCATGATACCTTGTTTATCTTGCTTATTCCTAAAGACCCATTTAGTACTAATTATAAGATGATCACTAGGTCTAAGATCAAGTGTCCAAATTTTATTTCTCTCAAATTGATTTAATTCTTCATGCATTGTAAAACCCCATGAGTTATCTTTGAGAGTATCATCAATACATTTAGATTCAATTTGATACAAAAAGGTAGCATTTACAAAAAAAATTTTAAAAGGAGAATCAGTTTGAACACCTTTTGATGTATCTTAAATAATTAGCTCCATATGATGTACTATTAGGATCAAGAGCGGCACTAAGAGGGGGAGGGGGTGAATTAGTACAGTAGTAAAATATGACAAATTTGGTAATTTAAGAAAACCCCATACGATAAAAATCACATTTCAATGAAAACTAATTTTGATTGTGTTTGAACTTGAAATGATTCATAAGAAGGACATGAGAAAGTGGAGCAGCAAGTAAAGAAGGTTTGTAGAAATGTAATGACAAGAACAAAAATGCAAACCGATTTTTATAGTGGTTTGGTCACCGACCTACGTCCACTCCCGATTCTTCTTCACTTGAGGTCACCAGCTTTCCACTAGTAGTCCTCCTTCCAACGGGCAAAGACAAAGTCCCTTACAATGCCTTCTCCTTTTGATGGGCTCATGAGATAACCCTTACAAGCACTCATACACTCCTCTCTTTGAATCGATTATAAATGAAGATTAAAGGAGAGAAAAGATTTTAACAACATTTTCCTACTTTTAGGTTCAATGTGCTTGTATGTTCTACTCAAGGATAAGAGGGGTATTTATAAGCTCCAATTGGATTCAAACTTGGAGCCAAAAACTATCTCATCTCGGGTTTTTTGGGTACTGGTGGTACCACCACCAGTGCTCGTGGTACCACCGCTAGAGGGTTCTGACACTAGGCGGTACCACCGTCTAGTCTGGCTATACTACCGCCATAGTAGTCTGACATTGGGTGGTACCATCACCCAGACATACTATTAGTGGGCAATACCACTACCTAGACTCAGTCTTGAAGATTAAGCCTTCAGGCAATTCCACCGCCCACCTGATAGTGCCACCGCCTGACATGGCATCCAGATACTATATGGGCCTTTCATTCGGTCCAACATAGCCCTGATTTGGGCCCAATTGGCCCCTACCAGGGTTAAAGAGATTACCTCTCAATCTTAACCCTAATTATGTGCTAACTATGAAATTAAAGATATTTTCTAGGTAATAACTCAATCCGACATATGAAGACTTCTTCCAGCGAGCCTCCGTCGAACTTCCGATGGACTTCTAACGAACTCTCGGACATCTTCTGATAGACTCCTGGCAGGCTTCTAGACTTTATGACAGCCTTGGTTAGTTCCGACAAGTCTTCTTTGGCAAGCTCCGATCTTTCTCTGTAAGCTCCGTAAACCTCCGACTAACCCTTCAGCAAACTTCCGACTAACCCTTTGGCAAGCCCCCGACTCATTCTCGACCAATTCTGGTAGCATTCTGATAAATCTTCAAACTTCTGGTGAACTCTCGTATTCCCAATGATTCAATCATACTTAACTCTGGCACTTCATTTTGCTTTATGCATTCATCACTATCGTAGTTAATCCTACACACTAATTAAGCCTTAACCCTACTTTGATCTAGATAATTATAAAGAAAATCAACATCCTATTACTCGGCACGTCATTGCTCGGTGCTTCATCTGGTTCTTCAGCACATCATCCTCTCTTGCAGCTAGTTGCCCAATTAGTAGTGACCTCCGCAACCTCAGTCTCCTTGGCGCAACTCCGCTCTTCTTGGCCCGATGCCCGAACTTTTTGTCCGAAGCCTTCTACCGATCGTCGACCGGACCTCCGGCTCGATGCCCAATCTCCTGATATGTTCTCCTCCGACACAACATTGATTCTTCCTGCTTCAATTGTCTAATCCTGATCGAGAGGAGATCTGCGTAACTCGAAGCGCAGTTAGATAACCAAAACATGCTCAATTAGTTTCATCATCAAAATCTGAGATTCAACAATCTCCTCCTTTTTATGATGACAACTAATTGATGTTGGAGTTAATATTAACTTCCGGAGTTTAACCAAACTCCCCCTATCAATATGCCATATTGATAGAACCCTTGGATTTCAAAAAATTCCAAGTCACATGTCATCAAGAAAATCAGGCAAATATATAAAATGTTCAATACAGTGCATGATGTCATCAATCTACTTCTCCCCCTTGTCATCAACAAAAAGGAGAAGTTGTATCTAGCTAGTTTAAAAATATGCAAATTTTTATAATCATACTAGCTAGCAGGATTTACAACATTCAATCAAATCATCATTTTAAGGATATGCAAGATTGCAATTCATCATTTGCTTCTAGTGCAAGTTTGCACTTTGCTCTTCTTGAGATTACAAGGTAGCAACTTTTGTAATGTTCAAGATGGCAAGTTTTCTACTCTTGAGATTGCAAACTTTGCCTTTCTTAGCAAGTTCTAGCTAGCTACTTTTATCACTTTCTCTTATGATACACAAGCTAGCAAGTTTTCTTTTCTCCCCCTTTGTCATTGTCAAAAAGAAAGGGAGAATGCAATGATATAGAAATTTCCTTTACATCCACTTTTCACATCAAAAATATACATCAATCTTTCAATCATCACATGATGCATATAAGGCAAAAATGCAAAGAAATCATGTCATGAAGGATATCAATATGAAAAATAAAAAAGGATCAATTCGTGAATACCAAAAGATATCATTCATGGTTCATAAATATTCTTTTAAGATCAAGATCAAGATTCATGAGTATTCTTTTTAGAAGTATCAAGATCATTATTTATTTGGTAATAAATAGCAAAAAGAGCAACTTGATTCATGCATAAGAATTCTCATCAAGATTTCACAAAAACAAATTTCAAGTATCAAGATATCAAGATCACATTATAAATAAAAATTCAATTATCAAGATATCAAGATTATGACTTGGATTGTTTTCCTCTTTAGTAAGTGGTAAAAAGAAGCAATCATAGAGGAAAATATTTCGATTTCAAGTCATAAGTCCAAGAAATCAAAATAGAAGTCATGAATCATTTTGAAACATCTCATTCTAATCAATTCATCAACACCAACCTCATTATCAAATCATCAAATCAATTTCGAGATTCATAACATCGTGACAAATAGATTTTTGATAAAAACTTATTATCAAATCCTTAAGATCAATTTTATGATTCAAGAGATTTACAAAAGTTCATTAATCTCGATAAGATAGAAAATGCCTTGTTTCAATTTATGTAATTCTTCTTATAAGCATGCCTTTGCCTTTAATAAAAATATGTATCGATGTTCAAGAGTAAAAGGCAAAATCATAAAGATCTTTAAGTCAAAAAATATGACACATTAAGCACTGCGGCATCTTCCAACAAAAATTTAATTCAATAGATTCAAAACATGCATGTATGTGTATCTTGTTTTAAAATCAAAACACACGTTTTATCATCAAAACCATCAAAACCAAACACATCAAACATAAGATATCATGGTAGTATATTTTTCATTTTTATGTGTTTCACTTTAAGTTGATTGTTTTCATACAAGTATCCTCAAGTTTTTTGTATAAAAGATGCATATCAAGTTTAAAAATGAAAAAAGCAAATTTCATAAAACAAATCATCAAGATACACATGATTTTACATTTTCATTATATCATTATGAAAAACGATATGAAAATCATCAAGATAAATATTCATTGATTTAATTTTGTTGCAATTATCATGATAATTAATTTTTGTGTCAAAACCATACATCAAGATTGAAATCGAAAACCGATATGGAAATCATAAACAAATATTCGTTTTATCATGATAATACATTCTCCCTTTTTTTTGTGTTTCATTTCATGCAATTTGATTTCACATAAGCATGTTTAAATTTTTTATGAAAATGTCAAGCATCATATTTAGAACTGAAAGAATCATCAAAACCATGTTTCTTTCATTCGAAAAATTTGTAAAAGTGATGTGGGTTAAGTCTTTTAGTTTTGCAGTTGATTTCATAAAGATATTCTTCATCGTATAAATCCAAAACAAAGTTTCATCAAAACCAAAAATACATCATTCCAAAACATTGGATATCATTACTTCAAATCCTCATGCATGATACTATAAAATCATTAAGCATGATACAAGAGTTTTAAAATTTTTATTACTTTATTATCAAGCATGATTTCATAAGGTATGTTCAAATTTTTTATACAAAGCCAAAGTATCATATTGAAAACCGAAATTATCAATATACACAATCATAGATTAATATTATCATGTGACATTTTGTTTCTTTATCATACAAGTGTCATTTTAATTTCAAAAACACTAGAAGGAAAAGCATGATATAATTTTTAAAAAATAATTTTTATTTCCTACAAACTAAATCAGCCATTCTCATGACAAACATCAAGTAATTTCATAAAGCAAAGGGGTTTTGGTTGAGTTTCTTACCTTGTAGTCGAAGGCTGTGTCACGCCCCCCGAATTTATTATCCCGTTCAGGAGGTGTGACCCTGTCTTAAAATCCATAACATTAAAATTTTAGCAACAAACCAATCCTAGGATCCATAACGATATTTGAGGACACTAATGATCATTCAAGTCATAGATCACATCCAAAACCCATAATTCATAAAACCTGTGCAGTTTATAATTCATATACTACATCACTCCAGGATTCATAAAATTCAAAGTCAACTCAACTAAACAATTTCTACATCATAAAATCCACAAGTGAGAAAATCCATATAGCTACAAAACTAACATTTACCACACATTTATATCATCATGCCCTTTAAACTTCACATTTCAAGTCCCAACATGAGAGGTCCTCCAACCTTTACAAAACATATAAGTTCAGGTTTACCATCAACATTTCACTAAACACAAAATGTACTTATACAACAAAACATATCAACCACTAAAGATCAACCCAAAATCTTCTAGCTTTCCCTTCCTCAGCCCAATTTAAACATCCCAGAGTCTGATAAGCTAACCTGAAAATATTATATAACAACGGGGTGAGCATAATAGAGCTCAGCAAGTGACTAATATATCCATGGGGAAGGAGAATAGCTTTCAATAAGCTTGATATCAAAATGCAAGGCCAGATACAAGAAAACAAATATATCATCATATCAGAATCATGAATGTCCTCTTATTCAACTTATTTAATTCATAACAAATAGAGTAAGGAATAATTAAAGCATATCAGACGATGATAATGGTAAGTTGGAGCATATCCAATGACACACAGGGCAATACGAAACATATCAATGGTGCATGGGTGATCTCTCAGAACATATCAGAATAACAAACAAATAACAGAAGTTCAAATGTCAAATCTGATCATTCACTTTCATATCATCCAAAGCACACATATAAACACAAATAATGCTTTGGATATCATATCAAAAACACAGAGGGTGCAGTGGGATCTCAACGATATCTCCCACGTCTAGGAGAGTCATCATCCACGTCTGGATGAAGCCGATAGGGGGGTCGGCAGAGCATCTCAGGCTCTAAGCACGATCCCTTTACCATTTCTGGCAAAGGTCCAAACAATCCCTTTACTATTTCTAGCAAAAGTCCAGACAATCCTACAGATACTAGAGTACAAAAGAACAGGTGTGAACAATAATTTGACACATATCGGAAGCACATGCAGAACAATAAAACATACATGCGCCTTTATGAAACAGTACGATGCAAGCATATTCTTTCACAATGCATTCAAATTTAAAATGAAAATAATAGCATAGGCATACAAGGATTTGAAACAAGAGTATACAGCTCAACCGAAAGAAAAGGCTTTAGCTGAATTCAGTTTCCAACAAAAAGGATAAAACAAGAATAGGCAAACTTGACAACAAATCTGGTTCTGACAGAATTTGAGAGGCATAATTACTGAGTTATTTGAGTAACCAAATATGCTCCAATTCACTCTAAATTAGTGTCATTTGAACAATATGATAATCTAGATTCGGATTAATAAAGTTTGGTATGAATTAGAGGTCTCCACAAGAAGTTACAAATCATTTAGTGACAACAGGTCAGAAAACATCATATCTGTTTTATAGAATGTATAGGGTCGACTAAAATAGACGTTTTCAGTTGGTATCTGTACTCCAAATATTTCAAATAAGATATGCACAGAAAGCTTTATGAGTCTACTTTCCAATAAGGTTAATTTTATCACCATTGAATCTGTTCACAGTGAGTTACCAATGATAGAATACCCAAAAGTCAGAACTCGGAATCTCTATTTGATAGATTCTATAGGGTCAATTCAAAAAAAAATTGGAATAGGCAATTGAACTCCAAATCCACACATCTTAGTCTCAAAATAAAGATATACTAGTATACTTTCGGATGGATTAAATTTTGCTTAATTATGAATTCGGTACAGAGAGTTATAGACATAAGAAGGCAGAAAGGATAGAATCTGGAAAAGAAACCCAGATTCACTATTTGATGCATAACTTGCAGAAATATCCTTATGAAACTTCATTTCTCTAAAATTTCCAGGATTAAGATGAGAACAAGGATCAAACTAACTGTAGGAAGGGGTTAGAACACTTGCCTTTGATCAATTTTGATCCCAATGAAAAGTATTGAGCCCAAGAACCCTAAATCCCCAATTCTCCTTCTCTTCTTCTTCTTATCTTCTTCTCTCTTTCTCTCCCTTTCTTCTCCACGTATGCTGCCTTCTCAGTTTCCTTAGGAACGAAGGCAGAGACTCTTAAATGGTGGGATTTGTTATTTTGTGTATTTTGCAGTTTAGTCCTTGTGTTACATATTTTTACAATTAAGTCCTCCAAATTTTACAAATAGGTCCTCAGAATTTTACAAACAGATTCTCACATCTTATAAATAGGTTTTCAATTTCATTCAAACTCATCTATCGAATTTAAAATGGATAGTAACTTTGCTATTAAACTCTTATACGAAAATTTAGAAACAAGGAATGCGAGGGATGTTACACTCTCCCCCCCTTAAAAAAATTTAGTCCTCTAAATTTATCATACCTCTATCAATGATAAGATGAGGATAAACTTTCTTCATTTCCTCCTCTAACTCCCAAGTTGTTTCTTCTCCAGAATGATGTCTCCATTTCACTTTAACGAGAGGGATGACCCGATTCCTTAGGATTTTATCCTTCCTATCAATAATTTGAGTGGGCTCCTCCAAATAGGATAAGTCTTTATCAATCACAATCGGCTCATAATTTATGATATGAGAGGGATCATATACATACTTTCTAAGCATTGAAACATGAAAAATATCATGGATCTGACATAAGGATGGTGGCAAGACAATCCTGTAAGCGATAGAACCAATTCTTTCAAGGATTTCAAAAGGTCCAATAAACTTTGGGCTTAATTTTCCTTTCTTCCCAAATCTTGCTACGCCTTTAGAAGGGGAAACCTTCAGAAATACAAAATCCCCTACTAGAAACTCAATATCTCTTAGTCGGTTATCAAGATAGCTCTTTTGGCGACTCTGAGCAGTCTTTAGCCTTTTTCTTATAACTTGGATCTTTTCAGTAGTCTCTTGTACTTTATCTGGTGCTAACAACTTTTTATCGCCAACTTCCTCCCAACATATAGGCGTTCTACACTTTCGCCCATACAAAGCTTCATAGGAGCCATCCGAATGCTTGAATGGTAACTATTATTGTAAGTGAACTCAATAAGGAAATATCTTTATCCCATTCACCTCTCAATCCATGACATAGGCTCTGAGCAAATCCTTAAGTATTTGAATTGTTCTTTCAGATTGACCATCGGTCCTGAGGGTGATAGCGGTGCTAAACTTTACTTTAGTGCCCATAGACTCTTGTAATCTCCTCCACAATTTAGAAAGAAATCTGGAGTCTCTATCAGAGATAATTTCCTTTGGAACACCATGAAGTCTTACTATTTCATCAACATATAAATCAGCAAGTCGATCAAGTGAATAAGTCATATTGATTGGTAAGAAATGTGCAGATTTGGTTAACCTATCAATAATGACCCAAACAGCATCATGCTTCCTAGAGGTTCTGGGTAGTCCTGAAACAAAGTCCATGGTAACACATTCCCATTTCCATTCAAGGATATCTAAAGGCTGCAATAAACCTCCAGGTCTTTGATGTTCTGCTTTGATTTGTTGACAAGTTAAACACTTTGAAACATACATTACAATCTCCTTCTTCATGCCTTCCCACCAATAATGACTTTGGAGATCTCTATACATTTTAGTGCTACCAGGATGCATGGTGTATTTTGAATTGTGACCCTCCATCAGGATTTGATTCTTGATATCTGGGTTATTAGGAACACATATTCTATCCCCAAATCTCAAAAGACCATCCTCTAAAATTTGAAAATTAGGCTTCAATCCCTTTTCAACTTCATTTCTAAAGTATATTAAGTGTGGATCTTGTAGTTGCCCTTCTTTAATTTGTTGCATGAGATCATACTGCACTTGAATAGAAGCCATCAACATCATTGAATTTTGCCCTTTCCTCATGACATTCAAATCACAATTTTCTTCTAAGAACCTCCATTATTTCACAATCAGACTAGTCATAAAGCTTGTAGATTTTCTACTAAGCGCATCAGCTACAACATTGGCTTTACCTAGGTGATAATGGATGGTACAATCATAATCCTTTAGAAGTTCTATCCATCTTCATTGCCTCATATTCAACTCTTTCTGAGTAAAAATATACTTTAAACTTTTGTGATCAGTAAGGATTTCAAATGTTCGCCCATATAAGTAATGTCTCCAAATTTTTAGAGCAAAGATGATTGCTGCTAATTCCAGATCATGAGTTGGATAATTCACTTCATAACTCTTTAGTTGTCTAGAAGCATAAGCAATTACCTTTCCTTCCTGCATTAGAACACATCCCAGGCCCTTTCTTGAAGCATCGATATAAACTACAAATCCCTCATTACCACTTGGAATAGTGAGAATAGGGGCACTGGTCAATCTTCTTTTTAGCTCTTGGAAGCTTTGCTCACAATCATCACCCCATTCAAATTTCATATTCTTCCGAGTCAGTTTAGTGAGGGGAGAAGCGATTCAAGAAAATCCCTCCACAAATCTTCTGTAATAACCTGCCATGCCCAAGAAACTTCAAACTTCAATTACATTTGTTGGTACTTCCCAATTAACTACTGCTTCCACCTTCTTTGGATCAACAGATATGCCCTTTCCTGAAATCACGTGACCTAAGAAAGCAATTTCCTTCAACCAAAATTCACATTTACTAAACTTTGCATACAATTTCTTTTCTCTTAATATGGATAATACGTTTCTCAAATGTTCCTCATGCTCTTGATTATTCTTTGAATACACCAATATGTCATCAATGAACACAATTACACAGTTATCCAAGAGTGGCTGAAATATCCTGTTCATCAATTCCATAAAAGCTGCAGGGGCATTAATCAAGCCAAAAGGCATTACTAAAAATTCATAGTGACCATATTGAGTTCTAAAGGCTGTTTTTGGAATATCCTCCTTCTTGACCTTCAACTGATAGTAACCTGATCTTAGATCAATCTTGGAGAATACTTGTGCACCCTGCAATTGATCAAACAAATCATCAATCCTGGGTAGGGGATACTTGTTTTTTATGGTCACCTGATTCAATTGTCTATAGTCAATACAAAGCCTCAATGTCCCATCCTTCTTCTTAACTAATAGCCTTTGGAGCACCCCATGGTGAGACACTTTGGGTCGAATAAAACCCTTATCTAACAACTCTTGTATTTGCTTCTTCAACTCCTCTAACTCGAGGAGCCATTCTATAGGGAGGCTTAGATATTGGGGTTGTCGGGGACTACTTCAATAACAAATTCACCATCCCTCCTGGTGGTAATCCAGGCAAGTCATCCGGAAATACATCAGGGAACTCTTTGGCCACCAAGGTTTCATTTAGTTGAGTTTCTTGATCTGAATGCTTCTTTACACATATATAAGATAACAAAAACAACCCTTTTGCATAAGACGATAAGCTTGAAGTGCTGATACTAGATAAAGAGACATATCATGTCGGATTCCCTCAAAATAAAAGATGGGCTGACCCGGTAGGCAAAAGGTGATCACTTTTATATAACAATTGATACTAGCATGATAGGAAGATAGCCAATCCATGCCAAGTATAATATCAAAACCTTGGATCTCTAAGAGGATCAAATCGGCAAGGAATTCATGTTCCCCCATAGAAATCAAACAGGATGGATATATCAAGTTTGCTATCAAAGAATTCCCCACAGCAGTAGTTACATACAACATATAATCCAGTGGTCTAGGTAGAACACTCAAATGACAAGCAAAATGTGGTGAAACAAAGGATAGATTAGAGCCAGGATCAAACAAAACTTTTGCATTTTTATTAGAAACATGAAGAATACCTTCGACCACTGATTTAGAGGCTCTAGCATCCTGCTCAGTGATAGCATATACTCTAGCATGGGCTGCTGATCTGGGAGGTAGTGGTTCTTCCTTTTTCTTAAACGGACAGTCTTTTATTTTGTGACCTAACTTTCCACAACCAAAGCAGGCTCTGGTCACCCAAAAACACCTATTTGTCTCATGATTGCCTCCGCATTTTGTACATAATGGAATCCCTTATGGTAGCTTCCTCATCTCAAATCCAGATACCTTTACCCTCTTATCACTTCTCTCAGGTTCATTTCCTCTCTTATTTTTATAAAAAAACTTATCCTTACTGTTCTTGCTCATGATTTCTTGGATCTCTTCTAAATCTTTTTCAATTATCAAAGCTCTTTCTACCACCTCAGAATATGCCTGAAGTTTTAAAGCTGATATTCGGCTCCTTATAGCTGGCCTTAATCCCCTCTCAAACCTTCTTGCTTTTCTAGACTCATCATCAATCATATGTTTGGCAAATCTGGAGAGCTCGGTGAATTTAGATTCATATTTGGCCACCGTTAAATTTCCCTAAATGAGATTCAAGAACTCCAATTCTTTCTGCTCTCTAATGCAATCTAGGAAATATTTATCATTGAACTTTTCTGTAAATGTCTTCCAAGTGAATGGCTCATGTCTAATTTCAGAAATCCTCCTCATTGTTCTCCACCAGTGTTCAACCTCTCCCTCCAACATAAAGGTAGCAAGAGAAACCTTCAGATCATCAGGGCAATTTAAAACGTCAAATATTTTCTCTATCCGCATTATCAGGATCAGGCTCACCACTAAAACTGGG
This sequence comes from Musa beccarii, assembly GCA_024322285.1. Classification (NCBI taxonomy): domain Eukaryota; kingdom Viridiplantae; phylum Streptophyta; class Magnoliopsida; order Zingiberales; family Musaceae; genus Musa; species Musa beccarii. Next base: position 40,477,914 of record CM044394.1, read on the forward strand.
AGGACTGAGCTTCTTAAACTGTTCAATTCCTAACCCAATCCGATTTGAAGTCCCTGCTCCATCATTTCTTTCTGGTCGGACTTGTTGTTGCATTACTTGTGTCATAGCCTCTAAAGTTTTCATAATTCTACTCAATTGATCAGTAGTAGATGCAACAGGAGAACCAAATGACCTCGTCATTCTCGCTTCCTAAAAACAACAAAAGAGGAATTTTGATCAATCTCTAAATAAAAATCACTAAACCTCAAAATTTATTATGCATCTAGCATATCAAAATTCTTAGTGATCCTCAAATCATGCTCTAATATCACCTCTGTCACGCCCCCCAAATTTATTATCCCGTTCAGGAGGTGTGACCCTGTCTTAAAATCCATAACATTGAAATTTTAGCAACAAACCAATCCCAGGATCCATAACGATATTTGAGGACACTAATGATCATTCAAGTCATAAATCACATCCAAAACCCATAATTCATAAAACTTGTGCAGTTTATAATTCATATACCACATCACTCCAAGATTCATAAAATTCAAAGTCAACTCAACTAAACAATATCTACATCATAAAATCCACAAGTGAGGAAATCCATATAGCTACAAAACTAACATTTACCACACATTTATATCATCATGCCCTTTAAACTTCACATTTCAAGTCCCAACATGAGAGGTCCTCCAACCTTTACAAAACATATAAGTTCAGGTTTACCATCAACATTTCACTAAACACAAAATGTACTTATACAACAAAACATATTAACCACTAAAGATCAACCCAAAATCTTCTAGCTTTCCCTTCCTCAGCCCAATTTAAACATCCCAGAGTCTGATAAGCTAACCTAAAAATATTATATAACAAAGGGGTGAGCATAACAGAGCTCAACAAGTGACTAACATATCCATGGGGAAGGAGAATAGCGTTCAATAAGCTTGATATCAAAATGCAAGGCCAGATACAGGGAAACAAATATATCATCATATCAGAATCACGAATGTCCTCTTATTCAACTTATTTAATTCATAACAAATATAGTAAGGAATAATCAAAGCATATCAGACGATGATAATGGTAAGTTGAAGCATATCCAATGATACACAGGGCAATACGAAACATATCAATGGTGCATGGGTGATCTCTCAGAACATATCAAAATAACAAACAAATAACAGAAGTTCAAATGTCAAATCTGATCATTCACTTTCATATCATCCAAAGCACACATATAAACACAAACAATGCTTTGGATATCATATCAAAAACACAGAGGGTGCAGTGGGATCTCAACGATATCTCCCACGTCTAGGAGAGTCATCATCCACGTCCGGATGAAGCCGATAGGGGGGCGAGCATCTCGAGGCTCTAAGCACGATCCCTTTACCATTTTACGGCAAAGGTCCAAATAATCCCTTTACTATTTCTAGCAAAGGTCCAGATAATCCCACAGACACCAGAGTACAAAAGAATAGGTGTGAACAATAATTTGGCACATATCGGAAGCACATACGGAATAATAAAACGTACATGTGCCTTTATGAAACAGTACGATGCAAGCATATTCTTTCACAATGCATTCAAATTTAAAATAAAAATAATAGCATAGGCATACAAGGATTTGAAACAAGAGTATACAGCTCAACCAAAAGAAAAGGCTTTAGCTGAATTCAGTTTCCAACAAAAAGGACAAAACAAGAATAGGCAAACTTGACAACAAATCTGGTTCTGACAAAATTTGAGAGGCATAATTACTAAGTTATTTAAGTAACCAAATATGCTCCATTTCACTCTAAATTAGTGTCATTTGAACAATATGATAATCTATATTCGGATTAACAAAGTTTGGTATGAATTAGAGGTCTCCACAGGAAGTTACAAATCATTTAGTGACAACAGGTCAGAAAACATCATCTCTGTTTTACAAAATGTATAGGGTCGACTAAAATAGACATTTTCAGTTGGTATCTGTACTCCAAATATTTCAAATAAGATATACACAGAAATCTTTATGAGTCTACTTTCCAATAAGGTTAATTTTATCACCATTGAATCTGTTCACAGTGAGTTACCAATGATAGAATGCCCAAAGGTCAGAACTCGGAATCTCTATTTGACAGATTCTATAGGGTCAATTCAAATAAAAATTAGAATAGGCAATTGAAATCCAAATCCACACATCTTAGTCTCAAAATAAAGATATACTAGTATACTTTCGGATGGATTTAATTTTGATTAAATACGAATTCAGTACAGAGAGTTATAGACATAATAAGGCAGAAAGGACAGAATTTGAAAAAGAAACCCAGATTCACTATTTGATGCATAACTTGCAGAAATATCCTTATGAAACTTCATTTCTCTAAAATTTCCAAGATTAAGATGAGAGCAAGGATCAAACTAACTGTAGAAAGGGGTTAAAACACTTGCCTTTGATCAATTTTGATCCCAATGAAAAGTATTGAGCCCAAGAACCCTAAATCCCCAATTCTCCTTCTCTTCTTCTTCTTATCTTCTTCTCTCTTTCTCTCCCTTTCTTCTCCACGTATGCTGCCTTCTCAGTTTCCTTAGGAACGAAGGTAGAGACTCTTAAACGGTGGGATTTGTTATTTTGTGCATTTTGTAATTTAGTCCTTGTGTTACATATTTTTACAATTAAGTCCTCCGAATTTTACAAATAGGTCCTCAGAATTTTACAAACAGATCCTCACATCTTATAAATAGGTTTTTAATTTCATTCAAACTCCTCTATCAAATTTAAAATGGATAGTAACTTTGCTATTAAACTCTTATACGAAAATTTAGAAACAAGGAATGCGAGGGATGTTACAAGCTGTCAGAGCGCATTTTGCCATTTTGTCTTCGGATATTCTCGACTCGTCCTTGGGTGCTTTCCTCTTCTTTGACATCTTCTTCCATTCAAGTTTACTTTTAGTTTTAGATTCTTATTTTATAAACTTATTAAATTTTAATATTAAAAGTTTAAGTTCATCATCAACATGGTCCAAAGTTCCAAACCCTTCCTGTTCTTTGGAAGGTGGTTCTTAAGTTCATTGTGTTCCAAGAATGCTATCTCATAGGTCATTAATGACCCGATTAGTTCTTCCAATAGAAGGTCATTTAAATCTTTAGTCACTTGTATTGCAATTACTTTAGGATCCCATCTTTTAGGAAGGGATCTTAAGATCTTGTTTACTAGATCAAAACTCGAAAAACTTTTACCAAGACTTTTTAAACTATTGATGACATCCGTGAAGCGAGTGTACATATCGGTGATAGTCTCACTTAGTGCCATTTGGAAAAGCTCAAAATTTTACATTAAAAGGTTTAATTTCAAGTCTTTGACTCTACTAGTGCCTTCGTGCGTGATTTCAAGTGTGTACCAAATATCGAAAGCTATTTCACAAGTAGAAACACGATTAAATTCAGTTTTATCCAAAGAGCAAAATAAGGCATTTATAGTCTTTGCATTTAACAAAAAAAAAATTTTCTCTAAATCCGACCATTCGTTCATCGATTTAGAGGGAGTTTGAAAATGGTTTTCAATGACGTTCTATAAATCCAAATCTAAAGAAAGTAAAAAAATTCTCATTCAAGTTTTTCAATAAGTATAATCTGACCCGTTAAAAATGGGAGGATGAACGATCGAAAAACCCTCTTGAAATAAAAAAAGAGCCATTTCTCATGGGTATGAATCCAAAAGAAAAATAACGTGGCTATGATACCAACTGTTAGGATCAAGAGTGGCACTAAGAGGAGGGGGGTGAGGGGTGAATTAGTGTAGCGATAAAATATGATAAATTCGATAATTTAAGAAAACGTCGTATGATAAAAATCACATTTTAATGAAAGCTGATTTCAATTGTGTTTGGACTTGAAATGATTGGTAAGAAGGAGATGAGGAAGTGGAGCAGCAAGTAAAGAAGGTTTGCAGAAATGTAAATAATAAGACAGAAATGTAAATTGATTTTTATAGTGGTTCGATCATCCGACATATATCCACTCCCGATTCTTCTTCACTTGAGGCCACCGGCTTTTCACTAATAGTCCTCCTTCCAATGGGCGAAGACTAAGTCTCTTATAATACCTTCTCTTTTTTATGGGCTCAGGAGATAACCCTTACAAGCACTCACACACTCCTCTCTTTGAATCGAATACAAATTAAGACTAGAGGAGAGAAAGGATTTAATAGTGCTTTCCTACTTTTAGGTTCAATGTGTTTATATGTTCTACTCAAGGATAAGAGGGGTATTTATAGGCTCCAATTGGATTCAAACATGGAACCAAAAACCATCTCATCCTAGGTTTTTCGGGTACTGGCGATACCATTGCCAATGTTGGCGGTACCACCGCCAAAGGGTTCTGACACTAGGTGATACCATCGCCTAGTCTGGCGGTACTACCTCTAGAGCAATCTACTCAGTCTTGAAGACTAAGCCTTCAAGCGATTCCACCACCCACCTAGCGATGCCATCGCCTGATGTGGCATCCGGGCACTGTATGGGCCTTTCATTCAGCCCAACATAGCCCTGATTCAGGCCTAGTTGGATCCTACTAGGGTTAAAGGATTATTTTCCAATCTTAACCCTAATTATATGCTAACTACAAAATTAAAGATATTTTTTAGGCAACAACTCAATCCGGCACGTCAAGACTTCTTTCGATGAGCTTTCGGTGAACTTCCGACGGACTTCCGATGAACTCTCGGACATCTTCCAGCAGACTCCTAACAAGCTCCTGGACTTTACGATGACCTTGGTTAGTTCCAACGAGTCTTCTTTGGGATGCTTCGATCTTTCTCGATAAGCTCAGCGAACCTCTAACGAACTTTTTGGTGAACTTCTAACTAACCCTTCGGCAAGCTCCCGACTTATTCTCGGCCAATTCCGATAGCATTCCGATGAATCTTCGAACTTTCGGCAAACTCTCATATTCCCAACGATTTGATCATACTTGACTCCAACACTTTATTTTGCTTTATGCCTTCATCGCTATTGTAGTTAACCCTACATACTAATTAAGCCTTAACCCTACTTTGATCTAGATAATTACAAAGCGAATCAATATCCTATTGCTCGGTATATCATTGGTCGGTGCTTCGTCCGATTCTTCGGTGCATTGTCCTCTCTTGCGGCCTGTTGCCCAATCGACGGTTGAATATTAATCTGTCTTAAGTGGATCTCAAGGCTTGAGTGAGTTTGACCATGATTAGAATAAAAAAGTTTGAGTTTAAATATCATACATATGAAGGATAATAAGTATAGAGAAATGAAAAATTAAATAAAAATATAAATCAAAGAGGAGTGTTATATTAAAATTGTTTGGATATTTAAGTGAGATTAAAGGATGAGTTTAGACCAAAAATATCATCTTTGTCAAATTAAATTAAACTTAATTAAACTTGCGACAACCTTATAATTATATTAGTAAAACATGAAAAAGAAAACTTAAAATAAGGCCCAATGATATTAAACCATAGAGCTCAAGGTAACATCTTAAGTACTTCTATTTATTTTAGCCTCGTCTTCTTTACTAACTTAATAACTCATGACCTTTCTCTCCTTTAGCCATTCTCTCAGCTTTTCTTATAGAGGCTAGGAAATCCCAACTCTAAGGAAGGTTGAGGTAATTATTGTTATACCTAGGATTTTGATTTTATAAATTATAGACTAATCATTTTAGCTACTTTTGTATAACCTAAACTTTAAATAAATAATTATTTTCTAGATATATTTTGTATAATTCTTTGATGATTCCAAAGTCTCTAATATGACCTCAATCTAAGATCGGTGCATAGAGTCATGAGTGTCTCAATTTAAGGTACTTAGAATATCTTATTTTCTGATAAGGGATTTTATTCGAACTAAATTGACTCCCCTAAAGATATTATTAAGCTCTATCCTTTTGAAATGTTTTAAAAAGTTCTTTTAGGGTTTTTTGAGATTTAGAATTGAGTAAATAACTCCTTTGTACACCAAAATATGAGGTTTATAAGTTTAGATAGTCATAACCCAATTTTAGCAAAATAGAATAGGTGTTAGTAGTGAATTAAGAGGGTAGCTTAGCCTCTAACTAATTCTATTTTAAGCTAAAAATTAATATATATTTAGTCTTCTTATTTTTTTATAAATTTTATGATAATTCAAGATTGTTTGGTTAGCTAAGATAGTGAAATGAAATTTCTTCATAAAATGGTATGATAGGTTGAGTGTTACCAACTAGTTTATTTGATTATAGAGTAAATTATTAAAAAAACTAATGGTAGAATTTAGATAAATTTTCAAGTTAAGTATAACCTATTTTATTATGGATTTTATTAAATTTTTTCTATGAATTATTACTATAAATTATTATAAATCAACAATTCAAGAGGTAGAGTTCTTAATTCAGACATTTTATGACTCTATTGTCATGGACTTAGCTAGTTTTGCCTAAGTCATGTGGCACTTTTATATGTCTATCTATAAAGGGTCAATCTCTTTGAAATCTTTTATGGTCCCTTAAGGACCTACAAAAAAAAAGACGAGTTAAAGAAGACGTTTAACTCGAGATCCATAAGTAGTCATTTCAACAAATACTTAATAGGCAATACAAATTACAAATATAGATTTTGCAAGCTCTAAATGGTCATGTGACAAAGGGTCCAAGGTGGTCCATTGTGATCAAAAGTCTCCACAAGTGTCCATATGACATTGCTATGGAATAAGCTAGTGAACGAGCCCTAAACACAACCCTAAAGGCCCATCTAACCATGTGCCATCCGGGTAGCTTATAAGTATATTTCTAGTTGACACTCCACACCACTCTACAGAGCTAAAAATCTCTTAAAATGGTTATTTAGTTAGCTTGTTTTAAGGTAGTTTTGCCTCTATGTGATAATTGCACCTAACCTATGTTTACAACCCTAAAATAATTATAAAAACCAACCGAAATGAGATTGTCAAGCCTACTGTAGTAGTCTATATGCTATGCAAAGCATGTACAAAATTGAAGGACGTAGACATACATGAGTATTACATCGAATACCCTATTAACAACTTTGTCCATGACATTATACTCCCAATTTGATAGGTGTATTACTCCATATCATACTCAATCATAAAAAAAATGGTATTTCACTATTATCTTCATTTTTGAGTTAAATCAAATGAGTATAAGTTTGATTCATTGAAAAAAAGTAATCGTATAAATTATCATATTAATAATATATTTTGAAAAGTATATTTTGAATGATATGATTATCATAAGCTAGGAATAAATATATTTTATAAGTATAAAATATATGAATTATGATAAAATATCTTGTATGCATACCTATATATATATGATGATATGTGGTGCGGGAGTGCATATGTTTTCTATAATGTACAGTGTGAGAGTGCACGAATATGCTATGATATGCAATACACATATATATATTATAATGTGTGGTATAGAAGTACATGTATGTATTATGATATGCGATGTGAGAATGCATATATATATATATATATTATAACGTGTAACGTGGGAGCACATGTATATATTATGATGCACGGTGTCATAGTGCATATATATATTATGATAATATATGGTGTGTGAGTACACATATATATTATGATATGAGATGTAAAAGTCCATGAATTTGTTATATTTCCTACATATTCATATAAGAATTTTCCTCTATATTTTGCATATGCTATGTTATATAATTATGCTTTCTAAAGAAGTCATAGGATGAAGTGTTTACTATTAAATGTATCATGCTAATGATTTTGAAATATTATATATATGACATGATATATGCTTATCTAAATAAATTCATAAAAGCTTATACCTATTGAATGATTACTCATTATATTTCTTATTTTGCAGGTATAGATAATGACATGCTACCCAAGTGATTGGGGTGAGAAGTGAGCATGTCCGAGCCTATGCTAGTGTAAATATGAATGATAACCTATGAGTATTTGCATGTGTATAACTTTTGGACATGTGTAGGTGCATTTTTTTCTTTTGGTTAGAGGTTATAATTATGTACAGATGTTAAAATCACTATATACAAGAGAAATTCTATCATTTTATTTAGTAAATTAGTATTTTTACTTTTAAGATTTTCTATTTTCCATTGCACTCCTGTTGATGATAGGAAAAGAACTAAATAGTGATATTATACTTTAGTCATATATGGAGGGTATGGGTGAGACTATGAGTAGGATATTACAAGTTATGGTATTAGAGCCTAGTTAATGAGTCATGTAGATTATTTATATCTACAAAAGCATAGAACACACTACTCAAATTATCTTGTAAGTTTTAATAATTGAGTCTTATTAATTTTTTTATTATTATATAATGCTCTTATATGTGGCAGCTTAGGTGTAAACAACTTTGGATTACTCAAGAAGATATTATAAGAACCAGAAGGTAAACTAGTAGCTATGGTAATATTCGAGAGGAGACTCCTAATCGAAGAGATGCATCTATAGAAGAAAATAAAAAAGATGTGGTAATTAATAGGTTAACAAAATTGGTGGAGCAACAACCAAGATGACCAAAGTAGTTATTGGCTTGAGGAGAGGAAGTGGTGCTGGTAGCAACTCGATGATAGGATGTTTTAGAAGCAATAAGTGAGAGGTTTAAAAAGAATGATTCACCAATCTTTTAAGGTGATACATATCCACTAATGGTCGAAGAGTGGATAAGAAATATTGAAAGAATCTTTAAGTATGCAAGGATTTCAAGTGAAGATAAACTTATTTGTGAAACTTACATGTTGCAAAAAGATGCCTGTCACTGGTGGGATACAAGAAAGAGGATTGTAGATGCTAAACAAATGACTTGGGAAAGATTCAAGGAGATCTTTTACCAAAAATATTTTAGTGTAACCCACCAATCCTTAAAAATGATAGAATTTATTAGCCTTAAACAAGAAGGCCAATCGATGATGGATTACAACAAAAAGTTTGAGGAGTTATCCCGATTTGCACCTCACATGATTAGCACTAATACCTTAAGAGTGAATCAATTTCTACAAGGACTTAGAGTAGCATTTATTAGTATGTGAAGATGACAATGAATGTCTTAGACATTCCCTATTCTCTAGTAGCAGATAAGGCCTTGGAGGTAGAAGAGATCGAGCAAAGAATTTTTCAAGCCCAATAAATGCGCCACAGCCATGATATACTAAGGAAGGGTATTATTTTTGGCAACAAGTCCCTATTGCATATTTTAGATAGCTAAAGAAAATAGCACCTAGGACAAGGACAACAACAAGTGTAACCCAAACACTCTATACAAGGAAGAATGAATCAGACATTTTAATCTTCTCAGTTAGCCCAAGCGCAAAGATCCACTTAGCCTTAATGTGGGAAGTATTATATGGGGAATGCCTTAATGGAAAAGGACTATGTTTTCAATTTAAAAAGTCATAATATTTAGTAAAGAATTGTATAGTAATTTTATTAGAACAGTAAAGAGTACCAAACAAGGTTTTTATGCTGACCAAGACAGAAGCAAAGGCTAGCCCCTCAATTACCTCAGGTGAGATATTTATTTATGATATTTTTTTGTTTGCTTAAATTAATTCTAGCACCACATATTCTTTTATATCGCTAGCTTATGTGGAGAAATTAGGCAAACCATCTAAAGTATTGGATGTGATGTATTGCATAGTTATTCTATTAGTGAATATAATATATTTAGGTTAGGGACTAGGGTCTTGTCCAATTTAGATTACTAACAAAAAATTAGCTGTAAATCTGATAGTGCCAAATATACAAGACTTTAATGTTATATTGGGCATACACTAATTGTCTAAACATCATGCTTTCATTAACTACAATAAGAAGAAGGAAGTATTTAAACCTCTAGGGTTGGTAGACTTTGTATTTGTTGATTCTAAAGAAAAGACATCAATCCCTTTTATCTCAGTAATGAAAGCATGGCGACTCTTAGAGGGCCGATGCATAGGATATCTAGCAAATATGATTGATGCTAGGGTGGAATCAAAGGTCAAGCTAGGAGATATGCCAATTATGAACGAATTCTTTTAGGTGTTTCTAGAAGACCTCCTTGGACTACCACCAGGTAGAGAGCTTGAATTTGTCATAAACGTAATGCTAGGCACTAAACATGTTTCCAATGCACCTTATAGAATGGCTCTAGTGGAACTAAAGGAGTAAAAGATACAATTGTAGGAGATCCTTGATAAAGGATTCATTCGCCCTAACTTTTCACTATGGAGAGCATCAATTCTATTTGTAAAAAAAGAATAGAACAATACAATTGTGCATAGATTTTAGGGATTTGAGTAATATGACTATTAAGAACAAATACTGATACTCCAAAATTGATGACTTATTTAATCATTAGTATTTTTCAAAATTGATTTGAGAGCAAGGTATCATCAATTGAAAATCAAGGAGGATATTTCCAAGACCGCCTTCAAGACCAAATACTAATACTTTGAATTTCTTATAATGTTATTTGGTCTGGCAAATGCACCAGCCACCTTTATAGATTTAAGGAATATGGTATTCAATGAGTAGTTAGATAAATTTACGTTAGTTTTTGTTAATTACATTTTGATAGACTCACACTCTAAGGAGAAACATATATAACATTTAAGAATAACATTGAGTATCTTGAAAAAAAAGTAATTATTTGTAAAGTTTAAGAAATGTGAATTTTAACTAGAAAAGATAACATTCCTTAGGTACAATATATCGAAGGAAGGGATCTCAATGGATCCAACTAAGGTGAAAGCAATTAATAATTAGGCCAAGTCAACTACTATCATTGAAGTAAAGAGTTTTCTTGGGATAGTAAGTCATGATATATGTTTTATGAAAGGATTATCTAATATAGCATCACTTCACATCCAATTAATAAGAAAGAATATTAAATTTGAATAGACTGATGCTTATAAAAATAGTTTCTAAGAACTAAAATTGAGATTGATATTAATTCCAATTCTTATTGTACCATTTGGGTCAAAAGGATTCGTAATGTATAGTGATGTATCAAAAAATTACTTAAGATGTACTTTGATGTAGAATGATAGAGTTGTAGCTTATGCTTTAAGATAACTAAAATATTATGAAAAGAATTATCCAATCTATGATTTAGAATTGACAATGGTAGTGTTTGCCCTAAAAATTTGACGACATTATCTTTATAGAGAGAAATATGAAATATACACTAATCATAAGAGTTTAAAATATTTTTTTTACTCAAACAGAGCTAAAAATGAGACACAGAAGATAGCTAGAGTTAGTAAAAGATTATGATTGTGTGATCAATTACTATCCTAGGAAAGCTAATATAATAGCTGGTGCATTGAGTAGAAAGTTGACTAATTTAATTACTTTATCAATAGTTCAAGGACTTCTCTTTATAGAAATATAAAAATTTGAATATGAGATTATCCTTAAAAATCTAATTATGATATTAGCAATACTGTCACTACAGCTAAACCATTTTAGAAAAAAATTAAAGAGTTATAGGTTAAGGACACTTACTTGAACCAATTGAAATTTGAGATGAAGGTAATAAAAAAAAAAGATTTTCACATTGACGAAGGGGTAATCTGATTTTGGGATAGATTATATGTACTAGATGAGCCTAGCATAAAATAAAAAACTTTTACAAAGACACACTCATCTTTATACTCAGTGCACCCAAGAATAACAAAAATGTTTTAATGAAGACAATCATCTTTATACTTAGTGCACATTCATTTTTATATGTATGTAGGGTATGAATGTGACTTAGAGTAGGATGTTACGCGTGACACTAAGATTGAAAGACTTATTGGAATATGTTCCTCTTGGGAACTGATGAAGCTCATTACTATGAATGCTGCTCCCAAGCAACCCTAACATTCCATTTTCATCTATTGTCTTTTCCTTCCATAGGGTGTGTTAAGATATGCAAGTCATGGACTACAATAGAGATGGGAAAGGAAAAGCGCCAGTCCTTGACAATCTCAAACACTCCTCCATACTAGAGTTAGGCACCACGGACAAGGACTTCACCTTAACAACCACCAAGGTGTATGTTCCATCCTCCAACACTAAGGATCCTTCATCGACTTGAAGTGACAGCTTTGATTGGCTTATTCCTAAGGCTGCAAAGGCTTTAAAAAGATCTTGGTTGAGGCAAAGGAAGGAGGAGCAAACTTCTTCCTTAATGAGTTCAAGCCGGAATAGATTTCCTATGAGCAGCTAGAGGGATCTAGGGATCATTGAAGCATCACTCAAGGAGTTTGCCTACTCTCTATTGTCTGAGATGTAAGAATAAAAAGAAAAAATTAGATTGCTCCAAGATCTCATCCATTGACAAAGGAAGCTCTGCTTCTATGGAATCACTCAATACTATCTAATTTTGTTTCTATGGAGTGTGTTTTTTAGAACTGTAAGGGTATTAGGAAGAGACATAGTATGGATCATCTCTTCTTGCTTCTTAGGAAATATTGTATAAGCTTGATAATGCTCTTGGAAATTCATTTGTAGGAAGAAAGCAATATTAAGCTATTTTGAAGGTTGGGTCACTTGTGGGAAAGAGATTACGTCCCTGCTACTAGCCATTTGTGTAGGATCTTAATAGTTTGGCAGGCCAACAAACTCAAACTATCGGTCAGAAGTAAGAACTCTCAATCTATCTCCTTTGTGATTAATAACCTAGTAAGGTCCCTTGGATCCTCTCTTTCATATATGCAAGTATGTTGATTTCTTCTTGCAATCTTCTTAGGAAACAACTCTCATGGCTGGATTTCAATGATTTCCTTGCGATGATTTCCAAATATTTCAATGTCATTTTTGGACCTAATGAAAAATTTGGTGGTTGGCTTCTTTGTTTGAACATTTCTATTTTGTGTTTTGTGATTTTTTGTTTGATGTTGAGCTCATTATTTTTGGTTTTAAAGGGTCTCCCTATACTTGGACAAACAAAAGATTTGGAAACTCTTGAATCTGCGCTCTCTTGGATAAAGCTTATATCAATTCTTTATGCATCAAGAACTTTTCAAAATCTATGATTCAACACCTCCCCAAGGTCACCTTAGTATTATGATCAATACGACACTAAGACAGGGGGTGAATTAGTACAGCGGTAAAGATTACGTCAATTTCGAAAAACCTCGATTCGATTCAAAATACATTTCGATGATTAAGTTTGTTTCGATGTAATCGTATAAAAAATACTCTAACTTGAAAATGTTCATAATGAGTAGAAAGCAGTGCGCAAGGAAGGTAATTTGCAATATAAATAAAGACCAAAATAGAAAATGCATAGCAAGGGAAAGAATGCACTGATTTTTAATGCTTCGGTCATCCGACCTATGTCCACTCACGATTCTTCCTTCGTCGAGGCCACCGGCTTTCACTAACAGTCTTCTTTCAAATGAGCGAAGACTAACTACCCTTACAAACTCTTTCTTTTACAAGTCTTTCCTCACACACCTCTCTTAGAAACTAACTTTAAGATCTAGGAGGAGAGATTTCTACACTTAGAATCATAGAGTTTTCCCTATGTTTTCTTACTCAATTCTTGCTATCCCAAGCAAGAATAGCTGGGGTATTTATAGACTCCAAGTGGCTTCAAATCTTAGAGCCAAAATTCAAACACCCCGAAATTTCAAGGTACTAGCGGTACCACCGCCCAGGCTTTCTTACATTGGGCGATACCATCACCTGGAACACTGAACTAATAGTGTACTATGTAGTACCACCACCTGACACTAGGTGGTACCGCTACCCAATCTAGGCGGCCTTGGAGGATAAGCCTTCAAGCGATTCCACCGCCAACCCTAGCGGTACCATCACTTGACATGGCTCTAGGGCACTGTTTGGGCCTTTCATCTAGCCCAACACAGTCTTGATTCGGACCCAATTGGCCCCTAATTGAGTTGGCATAATTCTAAATCAATTATACCTTAAACCTACTTCGATCTAGATAATTATTACAAAGCTTTGAATCAATTCATTGTTTGCATGTCATTGGTCCATCTAGCACTTCGTCCGATTCTTTAGTGCATCATCCTCTCTTGCGGCCTATTGCCCAATCAATAGTTGATCTCTATAACTCCAATCTCCTTGGTGCAATTTCGCCCTTTTCGGCTCGATGCCCGAATCCATGGTCCAAAGCCTTTTGTCAATATGTCGATTGATTCTTCGCTTGATATCCAATCTTCTGATATGTTCTCCTTCGGCCCAACAATGATTCTTCCTGCTTCAATTGTCTATTCCTGATCGTAGCTATCTACATCACTCAAAACACAGTTAGATCACAAACACTATCAATTGGTTTCATCATCAAAATCTGAGATTTAACAATCTCCCCCTCTTTGATGATGACAACTAATTAATGACGGAGTTAACCTTAACTCCCCCTATCAATATTGCTATATTGATAGAAACAAAAAATCATTCATCATGCAAAATCAAAATGTTCAATCATACAATGCATGAAGTCATCATTATACTTCTCCCTCTTTGTCATCATAAAAAAGAAGTGCATCTAGTTAGTTTTAAGGATATGCAAGTTTTACAACATACTAGCAAGATTTATAATACTTTTCAATATTTATGATTGCTAAATCATCAAGTTTTAAAGATATGCAAGATTGCAAGTTTTTTATGTTTGCACTTTTTGCTTCTTTTGAGATAGCAACTCTTTGCTTCTCTTTGCGATGTTCGTGCTACCAAATTTTATTTCTTTTCTTTTGAGAAATGCAAGCAAGTTTTTCCTTTCTTTGTAAGCTAACAATTTTTACTTTCTTGAGTTGTGTAGGCTAGCAAAATTTACGATACGCTAGCTAGCAATTTTTACTTCCTTTTTGTAAAGTGCAAGTTGGCAATACTTTCTCCCATGAAATGTACAAGCTAGCTATTCTTGCTCCCCCTTTGTCATCGTCAAAAGGAAGTGAAGAATACAATGTTGCAAAAAATTTTACATCAATTCACAAATCATGACAAAAGGTATACAACTAATATAAAAGAATCATGATATAAAAGATATCAATATCAATGATTATGAGAAATCAAATCATGATTTATTTTGATATGTCTCTTCTTTTGTAAATAGCAAAAAAAAATCTTCGGAAAACAAAAAAGAGATCTCGATTTATGCATAATATCTCTCAATTCATCATGAATCATAAGAAATTTAAGTTGTGATTCTGAAAACTTCATAAGACATTTAGAAAGTTCTCCTTTTTAGTAAATAATAAGAAGAAACATAGGAGAAAAGCTTTCAATTCAAGTATAAGACATCTCAAGTCATCAACATCACATTTCATAAAATAATTTTCAAGTATCAAATATCGAGACATCAAGATCATGATTAAATGTTCTCTTAAAAGAGTAAATCATACGACAATCAAGAAGGATATTTCATGTAAAATATATCGTAATTGTAAATACCGATAAATGATCTATTTGAATATATAATCTCATTAGTAAAAGAATTATATTGTTCATGCATAAGAATCTCAATTCATCATGATTCATAAAAATTAAGTTATGATTATGAGAAATCAAGAGAACGAGTCATGAATCATTTGGAAAAATCTTATTCAAATTCAATTTGTTAACTCCAAACTCATTATCAAAATCACTTTTGAGATTCATAAAATAGCATAAATATATTTATTAACACATCATCAAAATCTCTTTCATAATTTAAAAGATTCACAAAAGATAGTCTACATGGATCTTTTATTCAAAAATCGAAATGCTTTAAGGATAGAGAACTTTTTACGGAAAAAGAATGCATTCCTCTTTAAGTGATTTGTTTCATACAATCATACCTTTATATTTTTATACCAAATAAAACGATGCATCAATGTTAAGGACCAATAAACAAATTTCATCATAAAAACCATCAAGTCCAAAAATATAACACATTACACATAAGTCATCTTCAAAAGATTCGATTTATCATAATAATGTGTTTCATTTTAAGTTGTTTGTTTCATATAAGTATGCTTAAGTTTTTTATACAAAATACATGCATCATGTTTAGCACCGAAACATATGTTCGTCATAAAAAATATAACACCTTATTTCAAAACATAAGATCATTACTTCAAATCCTCATGCATAATATAAAATAATCAAGCATGATACCATAAAGCATCTTCACAATCATTTTAATTTCAAAGATGTTTCTTTTTATTGTTGTTGATTGTAACAAGATATTTTCTTTATTAAATTTTATGCTTAGTGCAAGAAATCAATGTGCAATAGTCATACTCAAATTTTCAAAATCACTAGAAAGAAAAGCATTATATATTTTTACTTTTTTTTTATTTCTTACAACCTAAATCAAGCAACTCATGAAAAGATCAAGTAATTTCATAATAAGGTAAAAACATTTCAAGTGAGTTACATACCTTATTGTCGAAAGTCATTAAGGCATAGTTCACCATCCTACCTTCGGATGTTCTCGATTTATCCTTGAGTTCTTTCTTCTTTTTAAGTTTATTTTTGTTCTTTAATTCTTGTTTTATGAATTTTTTAAATTTTATAGTCAAAAGTTCAAGGTCATCATCTTCATCATCATCACTTAAGTTATCACTTAAGTGGCATTCTATTGTTCGAAGTCTCAAATCATTCCTGTCCTTTGGAAGGTGGTTCTCATGTTTGTCATGTTTTAAGAAGTTCATTTCATTGTCATTAATGAGCCAATGAGTTCTTCCAATGAAAAAATATTCAAGTTTTTTGTTTCTTGTATCACCATTACTTTCGGATCCCACCTTTTTGGAAGGGATCTTAAAATTTTATTGACAAGTTTGAAATTAGAAAAATATTTATTAAGACTATTCAAACTATTGACGACATCCATGAAACGGGTGTATATGTCACCAATAGTTTCAATTAATGTCATTCAAAAAAGTTTAAAATCATGCATCAAAAGATTTATCTTAGAATCCTTAACTCTACTAGTGCTTTCTATGTGATTTCAAGTGTATGTCAAATATCATAAGTCATTTCACAAATAAAAATCTGATTAAACTCGTTTTTGTCTAAGACACAAAATAAGGCATTTATATCCTTTGCATTTAACGAAAATGATTTTTTTCTCAAAATTATTCCATTCATTCATGGGTTTAGAGGGTATTTGAAAACCATTTTCAATGATGTTCCATAAATTCAAATCCAAAGAAAGCAAAAAAAACTCTCATTCAAGTTTTCCAATAAGTGTAGTTTGTCCGATTGAATATGGGAGGATGAACGATAGAAAAATCCTCTTGAAAGCCGAAAAGAGCTATTTCTCTTGGGTGTTAATATAAACAAGAAATACCGTGGCTCTGATATCCATTGTTAGGATTAATACGGTACTAAGAGGGGGGGTGAATTAGTGTAGCGGTAAAGTTTCCGTTAATTTCAGAAAACCTCAGTTCAATTCAAAACACATTTCGATGATTAAGTCCATTTCGATGAAATCATATCGAAAATACTCTAACTTAAAAATGTTCATAATGAGTAGAGAGCAATGGGCAAGGAAGGTAATTTGCAATATAAATAAAGAGTAGAATAGAAAATGCATAGTAAGGGAAAGAACATATCGATTTATAGTGGTTCAGTCATCTGACTTACATCCACTCCCAATTCCTCCTTTGTCGAGGCCATCGGCTTTCACTAGTAGTCTTCTTTTAAATAGGCGAAGACTAACTACCCTTACAAACTCTTTCTTTTACAAGTCTTCCCTCACACACCTCTCTTAGAAACTAACTTTACGATCTTGGAGGAGGGATTTCTACACTTAGAATCATAGAATTTTTTCTTTATTTTCTTGCTCAATTCTTGCTATCCTAAGTAAGAATAGCTGGGGTATTTATAGACCCTAAGTGGCTTCAAATCTTAGAGCTAAAATTCAAATACCCTGAAATTTCAAGGTACTAGCAATACCACCACCCAGGCTTTCTGACACTGGGCAATACCACCGCCAAGTCTGGCGGTACCACTACCTAGCACACTGAGTTGACAATGTATTATTGGAAATCCAAGAGTGACATCACATGTGCAGCGGAAGAACAAAAAATAAAACATCCTAGATTTCCTCGAAAAGGTTTATCGTCATGCCAAGATCGATGCGTAAAAATAAATCCGCAAATCCAAAAACTACATATGTAAAAGGATAGTACCTAGGGAGATCGTATATCCTTGAATTCCTATATATCTGTTGGGAGGATGAAGGAGGTCAAGCATCCTCCTCTCTAGCGGTATCCACATGGCAGAAGCTGCGACGATGCTCCTCTATGGGGAGAGGAGAATAGGAGGTGGCTACCAAAAAACCCTAGCCTATGGACCATTAGTTCCCTCTTATTTATAGATACCCCTTGTAAACCCTAATGGATCCTACCCTATTGGGTATTGGATCTCCATCTAATTACCTAAGCCTTTTAGATTAATGGGCCTCTACCCAATAATCTAGCTCTTATTTGATCTCATCCATGGGATCTAATAATTTAGGGGCTTATTGGATATCCAATAACATAGGGGCTCCGACGGATATCTCATATTTGAATCTCTACTCATCGCAACACCTACCATATGTGTGTGACCCTCTAGGCCCAATATCGAACTCACCGTGAGTCATACCTATCAGAACTCCTTCTGACTCAATGAATTATTATCTTTATAATAATTTACTTAACTCATCACTGCGGACGTACTAGGCCACTACATCGTAGTGCCCAAATGATATAGGTGAATCAAATCCTTTGGACATATTTGTCCTTAGTTATCATGTACCTATAGTCTCTCATGATGGAAATCATCAATTTAGCAACCATACACCCCGATAGCTAAAGAGCTATGATATATATGGAATGCAAATTGACACCCTCCAATGAATTAAAACAAGGCGGATCGTTCAAGAATGAAGTAAGGGAAACTATTCTAATTACTTATCAATAGAAAATTAATGAAATAACTAGAATAACACTTTGAATTCCCTTAAGACACCACAAACTAACAAGTCTGATAAGTCAAAGGAAAAGCAAATATTTGGTTTGAATGCCATAAGCAGAAAAGCCTGATAAGTTCTAAAGTTCATGCAAGAACTTAAAAACAAAACATTCACCGGTGTTGAAGAATTGTTATACTTCCCAAATTGTCTGCCATACACTAGGAGTCAGCCTCATTTATATAGTATGAGGCTAAGTACAAAGGGAATAAATGTATTAAATAACATTTATATTCCAAATTCATGAATTTTGGTAAACATGGCTGAATGGACTTTTATTCTTTAAGATGAGATCTTCAAATTTGTCCTTCTCTCTTCATGATCATGTTGACCATTTTAGGCTCTTCTTCCAACCATAGAATCTTGACTAGCTTGATCCTTCCAAATGTTTTCCAATAAACAAGTTAAAGCTTCTTTCATCCTCTTAGCTTTAGCTTTTGTCATTGGTCCTCTATGAATAGTTAAAGGGTCTTTAATAGAATTATGATCAACTTGCTAGTTCATATCATCTCATCCATCTAATATCTCAGAGATCATATATCGGGCATGGTGATGTTAGGCCCATACGATTTTCACTCGAGTCTCGCTCTAATCGAATTCTCTTGGAGAACTCTTTCTCTCTTAATCTGAATGGCCCTGACTAGGGATTTGCCTGAGTAAGAACACATGGGATATTCCTCCCATAATACCGAGAGTGGATGATTCTCTATTGACACTCAATTACCTTCGTAAGGTTGGCTACCATTCTTGAGAACCGGTTGTACTAGATCTAGAACTTTCTAAACCTATAAGTCTGACATCAAAGAATAGAGTACTCATACAAGACATCTTTGGTATCTCAAGTCTAAGGACTAGATACACTATTAGGACTACAGAATTACTGTCTAACGTTAGGTATCAATAACCATCCAACATTCCATAAGCGGATCAATCAATGAACTCATTCTCCAATGAGCACCTGCATTGTATCCTTAGTATCCCCACATGAGTAGCTATGAGACCAGCCACCTCCATCATATGGACAAGTATACAGCACACCAGTCTGCCTGGTTATCTCGATGTCCCTCTCGAGTATCCTATGACCAAGATTATTAAGGGTTTGTATTTAAAGGTGAATCGGTCTCATTATCATGATCTCATCACGATTCAATTCCCATTGCACAGATCCAAGGATATTACAATATACATCCAATTAATGTGAGAAAATACCAATAATCATAAGTAAAGATATTGATGCAACGTGTTACAGGTGTCATCACTCACGTGATTAGCTTATAGGGCACCTATAACTAGCAATCTCCCACTTGACCTAAAGCCAATCACCTATGTGTCTGATCCCCATCAGACCTCTATGATTCTCAAAGACAATCTGAGTTAATGGCTTTGTAAATGGATTTGCAATGATATCTTCGGATAGAACTCTTTCCACTACTACATCTCTTCAGGCCACGATCTCTCTAATAAGTTAGAACCTCCTCAAAACACTTATGAAAAGACTCGGGTTCCCTTATTTGGGTAATCGCCCCGTAGTTGTCGCAATATAAGGGAATCAACTCCTCGCTGCTCGGCACAACTCCTAAATCTATGATGAACTGCTTCATCCAAACTCCCTCCTTTATTGCCTCTACTACAACAATGTACTCTACCTCTATGGTCGAGTCAACAGTAGTATCTTGCTTGGAACTCTTCTAACATACTGCTCCATTCAGGTTAAACACATGCCTTGAATTGGCTTGCCATCATCAATATCAGACTAGAAATTCGAGTCCGTATAGCCCTCAACCTTGAGGCTACTTTCTCCATATACTAGTAAAAGATCCTGAGTCCTTCTCAACTATCTAAGGATACACTTTACTGCTTTTTAGTACTCTAAGCCTAGATCCGCTTGATACCTACTATGATACTCAAAGCATATGTTATATCAGGTCTAGTACATAGCATAGCATATGTTACGCCTCTGTTAGAACCCTCCGCGGATTCTAAGCTTGGGGTTGATCTCTATAGGGGATCGGCCTCCTTGGAACTCTATAGGGGTTCCTTCCTCCAAGTTGCTGCACAAAGGCTGCTAAAAGATTGATCTATTCATTGATTAAAGAGGATGAATACATGGCTATTTATAGGGCTTCTAAGCCCCAACTCCTAATAGGACTCTTACTTAAGACTCCTACTTCTAACCAACTTCTAATTAGGACTCCTTCTCTAGTTGGACTTCTACTTCTAATAGGACTCTCTTCCAAATAGGACTTCTACTTCTAATAGGACTCTCTTCCTAATAGGACTTCTACTTCTAATAGGACTCTTTTCCTAATAAAACTCTTACTTATAATAGGACTCATTTCCTAATAGGACTTCTACTTCTAATAGGACTCTTTTCCTAATAGAACTCCTACTTATAATAGGACTCCTTTCCTAAGAAGCAACCTAACCCTAACCTAGCCGGCCTCTTCACCTCTTTAATAAGGGGCGGCTAGATAGGATTTACATGAATGCCCTTATCAATGAAACTAAATTAGGACTCTCATAGCTAGAGTCCTAACAGACCCGCCCTCTTCAAATCAGCCTTGTCCACGAGGCTGACGTTCAATGAATTCTGGGAATTTGATCTTCAAGTCGTCGTAGTTCTCCCAAGTGGCATCTTTTGCTGGTAGGTTTGCCCCTTGTATTAACACTTGATGGCAAGGTCGTCGTCGTCGATCAATAATGGCACTTGGTTGGGTCCGGAGCTCTCCTTGGGTAGTTATATTTGGTAGATGGCTTTGGGTGTCTCGTGTTGTCCCAACTTGAGCTTCAAACATGATACATGGAAGACTGGATGGATTCGGGAGTGGCGGGTAAGTCCAATCTGTATGCTCTTTGCTCCGATGTGCTCCAAGAAATATTTTAGGCTTTTATGGTCGATCTTGATGTGAAAGCGTCACCCAATTAAGTACGGTCTCCATTTGGACATCGCATACACAATCGCGAGCATCTCCTTGTCGTAAATAGTCATCTTGAGGTGGGAAGGAGATAACGCCTTACTAGTATAAGCGAGGGTCGGCCATCTTGCATTAGTACAACACCAATTCCTGCTCCGTGCATCGCTTCAATAATAAAAGTCTCATCGAAGTCGGGTAATGCTAGTATTGGTGTTGTTATCATTGCGACTTTAAGTTAAATCGTCGAAGGCGGTGGTGGCTTTGTCCGACCACTGGAAAGCATCTTTTCTAGCAAGGAAGTAAGGGTGCACTGATCTTTCCATAGTCTTTCACAAACTTACGATAGTAACTGTTAAACCAAGAAAGCCGCGCAGTGATTTTATGTTCCTCGGGGTTGGCCAGTTCTGCATTGCTTCAATTTTGGAGGGGTCCACTGTCACCCATTCCTCTGATATGATATGCCCAAGATATTCTATCTTTTGTTGAAGAAAGCAGAAATTCATAGTGACCGTTGTGCGTTCGAAAGGCAGTTTTCGGTATGTCTTTTTCGCACACTCGTATTTGATGATACCCGGATCGAAGGTCCAACTTTGTGAAGACTCATGCTCCTTTAATTCATCAAGCAATTCATCTACTACTGGAATAGGATACTTGTCCTTGACGGTTATGTCGTTGAGAGCTTGGTAATCAACGCACATTCGCCATGTTCCGTCTTTCTTTCGTACGAGGAGCACCGGTGAAGAGTAGGGGCTGCAACTTGGCCGAATAACTCCTGTTTCAAGCATCTCTTTTACAATCCTTTCTATTTCATCTTTTTGGAAATGTGGATACCAATATGGTCGAGTATTTGCTTGGAGGTTTCCCTGGAAGAATCTCATGCATCTTTATTACAAATTATTGTTGAATCTCATGCAAGATTATTTGTAATATTAATCCTCCCCTTCTTTTTGATATTGATAAAGGGGGAGAAGGCTTTTGCTAGATTGCATATTACAAATGAATGCAAAAGTCCTAGCATGCAAAGAAAAAAAAACTTGCAAGCTTGCTCTTATCAAAAGAGAAAAAAGAAATTACAAAGTTGCATGCATATCACAAAAGAAGTCAAGAAAATGCACATCATTGAATACAATTTGCTTGCACTTCTTATCATCACGACAAGTGCTATCTTGCTTATCATGATAAACATGCGATGCCTAAATGTTGTATGATGTGATTAATAGCTAGTATGTTTATAATATTTGCATATCCTTGAAAACTAGCTATGATGCAACTTCTCCTTTTTGTTGATGACATAGGGGGAGAAGTAGATTGATGACTTCATGCATTGTATTGAGTATTTTATATATTTGCATGATGGTTTGTTGTATTCTCTTAACATTGTGATGAATGTTGCTTGGATCTGGGATAATCCAAGTGTTCTATCAATGGCATATTGATAGGGGGAGTTTGTATTAAACTCCGGGGAGTTATGGTTAACTCCGTCAGTCATCAATTAGTTGTCATCATCAAAAAGGGGGAGATTGTTGAATCTCGGATTTTGATGATGAAACTAATTGAGTGTGATTTGTGGTCTAACTGCGTTTTGAGTTACGCAGGTCTACTATCGATCGAGATTAGGCAGATTTGGCTGGAGGAATTGGCGTTGCGCCGAGGTGATCACGTCAGGATATTGGATGTCGAGCCGGAGGTTCGGTTGACTATCGGCAGGAGGCTTCGTACGTCGGGCATCGGGCCAAGAGGTGCGGAGTTGCGTCATGGATATCGAGGTTGCGGAGGTCAACCGTCGATTGGGCAACAAGCCGCAAGAGAGGGCGATGTGCCGAAGGATCGGATGAAGCGCCGACCAATGATGTGCCGGGAACGGCGAATGTCAATTCGCGTTGTAATAACTGTCTAGATCGAAGTAGAGTTTTGGTGTTTGTTTGTGCAGGAGTGACTACGATAGGAATGAAGACGTAAAGCGAAACAAAGGGCCGAAGACAAGTGTGATGAATCGTTGGGAGTTCGAGTGTTCAACGGAAGTCCAGAAGATTCGTTGGGAGCTTGCCAGAACCGGCCGAGAATGAGTAGGAGCTTGCCGAAGGGTTTTCGGATGTTCACGGGAGGTTCGTCGGAAGTTCGCGGAGCTTGCCAAGAAAGATCGTGCTTGCCAAAGAAGCTCGGGAACTCGCCAAGATCATCGTGAAGTCCGAGAGCTTGCCGTGAGTCCGCGGAATGGTTTCAGAAGGTTCGTCGGAAGATTGTTGGAAGTTGACCGGAAGCTCACGGAAGAAGTTGTCATGTGGACTTTGTAATAGCTTAGGAAACGTCTTTAAAATTCGTAGTTAGCACGTATTTTGGGTTAGGATTAGATAACCCAAAGTGGGGCCCATTGGGCCTTGATTAGGATGAGTTTGGGCCAAAATTTTGGCCCAAACCGAATCAACTACGCATGCATGCATGCTACGTGCATCTTCTTGTGTAGCCCCCATCTTGTAGCGCGCCCGGATCTGTAGCGAGTCCGATATCTGTAGCAGGATCTCACCTTGTAGCGAGCCCGGATCTTGTATCGCGCTCACCGTAGTGCGCCCGGCTCTATATGTGAGCGGTAGCACCGCCGCTCTGAAGGCGTAGCACCGCTTGGCTATGTAGCTAAGCGGTAGCACCGCTTTGGTCAAGCGATAGAACCGCTTGGGTGTGTCAGTCTGCCAAGACTTGACTGCACCGAAAAACTCAAAGGATTCAAATTTTTGGCTCCAAGTTTGGGCTCCAAATTTGAATCACTTTGAGGCTTATAAATACCCCTTCCTTTTCAGCTGAAAGAGAACCCTTTTGAGCAAGAAAAAGTTTGAGTCTTGAGCTTTTGAAGAGTTTTGAAAAGTGTTGTATTCTTTGCTAAGTGTTCACCTTTTCTTCTTCTTGAGAGATCTTGTACAAGTGTGAACATCTTGTAAAGGGTTGTAAAAAGGGGTGTTTGATCCTTCCCCTTCAAAGGACTTGCTAGTGGAAGAGCGGAGCCTCATTGCAAAGGCTTCAAGAGTGGATGTAGGTCATTTGACCGAACCACTATACATCATTGTCTCCTCAAATGTGTGAGTGTTTACATTTCTGAAATCACTTCATTTCTTGGCTGCAAGTTCTTAGCAATTACTTTCAAGTTCTCTTTCGTCGAATCGAATTCTTCCACGAACTTGTGTTTCTTTGAGAAATCGGTTTCAAGAATACGAGTTTAATCCGCTGCACTAATTCACCCCCCCTCTTAGTGCCTTTTGATCCTAACAGAATCGGTATACGATGATCGTGTCGGCTGCGTGGTTCGTCAAATATATCTGAAAATTCAGCAAGCAAGGGAAGTAGGTTTGGATCTTCAAATTTGGTTGGCTCTCCCTTAGGTTGCTGCTCAAGTTGTACCAAAAAGCTGCTGCATGCTTTGTGCAAAACTTTCTCCATTCGTTGTGTGCAAATTATCGTTACGTCGCCCCCACGTTTCCCGTACAGTATCACCTATTTCCCCTTGCTGTAAAATTTCATAATTAGTTTCAAAAAATTCCAGGAAACATCACCTAATGTCATCAACCATTCGATGCCAAGCACGGCCTCATAATCATCGAGAGAGAGGAGGAAAAAATCTGCAATTATCTCTTGGTCCTACAGCAACAGTTTCACCCGTGGGTACTTACGATCATACTTCAAAATTCGTCCATCTGCGACTTTAACATCGAACCTGCTGTAATTCTCAATAGGTAAGGCCATCCGGACAGCAACCTTGCTGTTCATAAAATTATTAGTGCTCCCGGTGTCAATAAGAACGGTGATTGGTTGTTGCTTCAGAAATCCTCCCACTTTCATTATTTGCGGGTTCGCATAACCGGCAAGGGCATGCATCGTAATATCAATTGGCTACTATTCTTCATCCGTGACCTCTTCCTCATGCTTCTGGACCTCCTCCTCCATGTCTTCAAGAGGTTCAATCAATAGGAGGTGGCCCCTTTTGCAGCGATGATCGCGATTCCATGGCTCGTCGCAATGCCAACAAAGACCCTTTGCTGATCGGTCACGTAGTTCTTCTCTTGTCAATTTTGTGGGTAGCGAAGGATGGTTGGGAGCAGAAGGAGGTTTATATGTTGAGGTTCCAGGAGTGGTTCTCATCCTCCGAGCATCTTGGTTAAGTCGTTCTTCTTGTATTCGGGCAAAAGAAATCGCAGCCATCACGATGCACGGGTCATCGCGCCTTAACTTCCCCTTTTATCTCTGGCTTGAGTCCTTCGATAAATGTTCCTAACAATTGACGGTCAGTCCAATCACGAGCAAGGTAAGATAGCTTCTTAAACCTGGTTTGGTACTCTTGAATCGTAGAGGTTTGTCGAATCTTTGCGAGTTGGCCGTCGATATTTTCATACTCCGTAGGTCCGAAACGATTCAGCAGTGCATTCTTAAATTGATTCCATGTCGGAGCTCCATGATTATATTCCAGCCAATTGTACCATTGAATAGCATCTCCTTCAAGGTGGATGACAGCAATCTCCACCATAGCATTATCCGACGTTCGGTAATAGCGAAAGTAACGTTCTGTGCGCGAAATCCACCCCGCTAGGTCTCCTTCTTCCCATCGTGGGAAGTCCACCCTCATGCATGGCTGAAGCACGTCCGAGGGTTGTCCCTCCTTCTCTGGGGTCCTTTCTAAATTCTCTCCTTACTGCAGTTTGGTTGGACTCGATGGTTGTCCAATTCTGAATTCTGCAAACAAAAGCGCGTAATTTGTCTTCCAAGCGTGATTCAAGCCGTGATTCAATCCGAGATTCCCATGCTTCAAATTTGGCATCAATTGGATCTTGGGAAGCCATAGCATATGTCTATAGATCAGAGATGCCCTTGTCTTTTTTCTGTTGACGGGTTAATGGCATGGGGTGGTGGAAGGTTCGGACAATAGATCGGTGATTGAAGGGTTCAGCTGTAATAGTTTACTGTTTTGGGCTGTCATTTTTGATGCTGTTAGGGTTATGAAACTAGGTTATGATAGCTGCATCTTGAGGCTAGAGGGATGCCCTAAAGACGTCTTGGTTCGTGGCAGCAAGGTGGCTAGGGTTTGGTAGGTTACGGAGAAGAAAAAAGGACCAAGGTGCAATACCAGATTTTTCGCAGAAAAAATTCCAGCAGTAAAGATGTAATTTTTCCAGAAATTTTCAAGAGAGATTCAAGTAAAACTCAAAGGGGATCTACTGATAAGGAAGAGGTAATACTGTAAAAAATTTCGTAGGAAGAAATGACAGCAAGAGGTTTGGCAAAATTGAGAATCACGGAGAGGTATTATAGCAGATTTTTACGTCTAAAGTGCAGCAGATTGGACGTAAAAGATAAGTGGTTTTTATTGAGAATTTTTCGACAAAACCAAAGGGAAAACCACTGTTAGGAAGTGTCAAAGTCGCCGTAAAAATTCCATAGAGATTTGGATAGAAAAAACGCAGTAGCAAGATCAAAAAGGCAGTGCTATGCGGCTGAAATTCTGCAGTGCGACTTTTGTTGTAGAGATGAAAACTTTCCGACGAAAAGTTTATGCAGCAATTATAGGAACGAATTTTTTTGGATTTTTTGAATAAGGATAACTAAATTGCAGCAGCAGTAGGGTAGATAACCAGAACCTGTTGCAATTCACGGGAAGATCAAAAGATGATCTACGGTGGTGGAGATGACGGCGGAATTCAGCGATGATCTTCTAAGCAATTGTGGGAATTGCTTTGCGTGGTTGTGGAGGGCTGGTGGATGGCTGTGGAAGGGCAGCGAGATGCCAAGAACGCTGCTCTGATACCAAGTGTTAGAACCCTCCACGGATTCTAAGCTTGGGGTTGATCTCTATAGGGGATCGGCCTCCTTGGAACTCTATAGGGGTTCCTTCCTCCAAGTTGCTGCACAAAGGCTGCTAAAAGATTGATCTATTCATTGATTAAAGAGGATGAATACATGGCTATTTATAGGGCTTCTAAGCCCCAACTCCTAATAGGACTCTTACTTAAGACTCCTACTTCTAACCAACTTCTAATTAGGACTCCTTCTCTAGTTGGACTTCTACTTCTAATAGGACTCTCTTCCAAATAGGACTTCTACTTCTAATAGGACTCTCTTCCTAATAGGACTTCTACTTCTAATAGGACTCTTTTCCTAATAAAACTCTTACTTATAATAGGACTCATTTCCTAATAGGACTTCTACTTCTAATATGACTCTTTTCCTAATAGAACTCCTACTTATAATAGGACTCCTTTCCTAAGAAGCAACCTAACCCTAACCTAGCCGGCCTCTTCACCTCTTTAATAAGGGGCGGCTAGATAGGATTTACATGAATGCCCTTATCAATGAAACTAAATTAGGACTCTCATAGCTAGAGTCCTAACAGCCTCCCCCCCCCCCAAATTATCATATTCAGGAGGTGTGACCCCATCTTAAAATCCATAACATTAAATTTTTAATCAACAATCTAATGCTAGAATCCAAACTAACATTTGAGGATACAAAGAAATATTCAAATATTAGTCATATCTATAAACCTATTCAGATATAATCATACATCACATCATTGAACCCTTATGAAAATCCAAACCAACTCAACAAAATATTAACCTCACTTATAATTCCACAAGCGTAAGAATTATATAAATCAGAATTCCAACCATTTACTATAAATTCATATCATCGTAAACTAAACTCAACATTCTAAAATTTCAATCGTGCGAGGTCTTTTAAAGCTTTTACATGATTCATCAATCCAAATTTGTCGACAACATCTCATTTCATACAAAATACATTAATAAAATAATAACATAGCCATCCACAATGACTTGTCATAATCTGAATAGGTTTTCATTGCCTCAGCCCAATTCTAACATTTTAGCGCGTGATAAGCTAACCTGAAAAAAAATAGGTTATATAACAACGGATTGAGCTACAAAGCTCAGCAAGTGGCAAACAAATCCAGAACAAGAGAAGAATAGCTTCAAATAGACTTAGTATCCAAATGCAAGGCAGAGATACAAGAATTCATGGATATAAGCTCATTAGATACAGAATCACAAATGTCATTTCATTCAAATCATATTTGGTTAATAACAAATGGAGTAAAGAGTAATTTGAACTTATTAGATAACATAAAAAGAATTTCGGAGCATATCAAATGATATATAGGATATTATGGAGCATATCAATGACACTTAATACATTTTGGAGCATATTGATGTCGGAGGGAATGTTTCGGAGCATATCAAGTGCAAATGAAACATTTCGGAACATAGTAAAGATGTATGAAATGTTTCAAAGCATATCAAGGGCAAAGGAAATGTTTCAGAACATAGCAAGAATGTACGAAATGTTTCAAAGTATATCAAGAGCAAAGGAAACATTTCGTAACATAGCAAAGACGTATGAAATATTTCGAAGCATAACAAGAGCAAATGAAACATTTTGGAATATATCAATGATGCATGAATGGTTTCAGAGCATATCAAGAGCATAAGAAACATTTCGGAGCATATCAATGGTGCATAGGACATTTCGAAACATATCAATGGCACATAGGATATTTCGGAGCATATCAATGAGAGATAAAATATTTCTGAACATATCAAATAGCATATGAAATGGTTTCAGAACATATTTCGAAGGATAACAATGCCATATGAGATATCTCAGATCATATCAGAAGAACAAATCAGAAATAGAAGCTCAAATGTCATATATGATGTTTATTCATTTCATTCTCATCCAAAGTGCACATATAAACACATAAGCAAGGCTTTAGATATCATATCAAAAATACAGAGGGTGCAATGGGATCTCAATCAGAATATGGTCCATTCAAAGCATGGACCCAGATAGAAATCAGAGCATCGTAGGCTCTAAGCATATACCCTTTACCATTTCTGGCAAAGGTCCAAATAATCCCTTTACCATTTCTAACAAAAGTCCAAATCATCCCACAAGACACCAGAGTACAAAAGCGCAGTATGAACAATAACATTGGAACATATCAAAAGCACATGCGGAACAATAAAAATATGCGAATGCCTTAACGAAACAAGGTAGTGCCAACATGAACATTACATAATAGATTTTGTTGAATCTCGGATTTTGATGATAAAATCAATTGGTGAAATATTTGTTCTAATCTATATTGTCAAAGATAAGCGTGCAGGATTAACTACGATGGGTCAGAAACATAAAGTGATTTGCCGAGGTCAAGTCCGTCCAGTGTTCAAGAGTTCATCGGAAGTCCGAAGGATCATCGGAAGTGTTGCCAGAACCAATCAAGATCGAATCAGGGACTTGCCGAAGTTTTCGGAAGTTCGTCACAAAGATCGTTGAAGGTTCGCGAAACTTTGCCGAGAAGGTTCGGAGGCTTGTCGAAGACTCGTTGAGCATGTCTTACAAGCCGAGAGCATGCTGGGAACTCGTCGGAAGAAATCCGAGGGAAATATCGGAGGACCGCCGAAGTCTCAACGAAAAGCTCACCGGAATAAGACTTGAAGAAAGTCAGCTTAAATCTTTGTTAATTATATTTTTAATTTCATAGTTAGCACGCACGTAGGGCAAGGATTTGAATTAATCTTGCTCTAAATTAGTAGGGGCCAGCCCGGGCCCTTACTAGGCTTTTTGGGCCGTGGATAAGGCCCATTTAGCGAACAATCGCCCAGGCGGTACTACTGCCGCGGCCGATATCTTTGGGTGGTGCTACCGCCACTGGAGCGTAGTACCGCTTGGCCACATATTGAGCGCGGTAGTACCGCCCGGCCACACTGCTCCAGGCGGTAGCAGCGCCTGCTCTAGGCGGTAGTACCGCCTCTAACAGGCGGTAGTACCGCCCAGACCCGGGAATTCCAAATTTGATTTCAAATTTGGAGCCCAATTTTGAATCCATTTTGGATCTATAAATACCCCCCCTTTCTCAGCTGAAAGGGTAACCCTTTTTGAGAGTTAGAATCTTGTTTTTGAGTCTTTGATAAGTCTTGAAGAGTCTTGTTCTTGCTAAGTGTTCACCTCCTTCTTCTTCTTGAGAAATCTTGTAAGAGTGTGAACTTCTTGTAAAGGGTTGTAAAAAAAGGGGTATTGGTCCTTCCCCTTCAAAGGATTGCTAGTGGAAGTGCGGAGCTTCGAGAAGGCTTCAAGAGTGGATGTAGGTCATTTGACCGAACCACTATACATCATTGTGTTCATGAATGTGTGAGTGTTTACTTTTCTGAATCATTTCATTACTTAGCTGCAAATTGTTTAGTTCCTTGCTGCTTCATTTACTTAAGCAACTTCTTACAAGTTCTCTTTCAACGAATCAAGTCTTCCTACTAACTTGTCTTTATATGAAATCGGATTCAAAGTTACATATTTAATCCATTGCACTAATTCCCCTCTTAGTGCCTTTTCGATCCTAACAATTGGTATCAGAGCAAGGTTTGCTCTCATATTGGTTTAAAACCCAAGAGAGATGACATACTCCGGTATGCAAGAGGGTTACTCCATTACTAAATGCGCCTTTGTTTAATGGGTCGGATTATGCGTATTGGAAGACTCGTATGAGGATTTTTCTCATTTCTATGGATTTTGAACTTTGAAATATTGTTGAAAATGGATTTGTAAAATCTTCTCTTCCGATGAGTGAGTGGAATGAGTCAGAAAGAAAGATTTTTGCTCTCAATGCAAAGGCTATGAATGCCTTATTTTGTGCGCTTGATAAGAATGAGTTTAATCGGGTTTCTATTTGTGAATCGGCTTTTGATATTTGGCGCACTCTTGAAATCACTCATGAAGGCACTAGCCAAGTGAAAGAGTCCAAAATCAACATTCTTGTGCACTCTTATGAACTTTTTCGGATGAAACCAAATGAGTCCATTGGAGACATGTACACCCGCTTTACGGATGTCATCAATGGACTTAAGGCTCTTGGTAAAGGTTTTTCTAACTTTGAGTTGGTAACTAAAATCTTAAGATCTCTTCCAAAGAGTTGGGATCCAAAAGTTACGGCCATTCAAGAGGCTAACGATCTTAAAATATTTCTGCTTGAAGAACTTATTGGGTCTCTAATGACCTATGAGATGACGTGCCATGCTCATGAAGAGCTTGAGAACCCCCTTCCAAAGAACAGGAAGGATATGGCACTTAGAACACAAGAAGAACACTTGAAAGGAACATCAAGTGATGAGGACAGTGACAAAGACATTGCACTTTTGACTCGAAAGTTTAAGAAATTTATAAGAAAGAACAAGTTTAAAAACGATACAAAAAATAAATTTGAACACAAAAAGGACCAAGTTATTTGCTACGAATGCAAAAAGCCGGGACACTTCAAGCATGAATGTCCTCAAGCCAAGAAAAGCAACCCAAGAAGAAGAAAGCATTCAAGGCTACATGGGATGATTCAAGTGACTCCGAGGTCGAAGAGGCAAGCAACAAAGAGGAGGCTAACCGCTCTAATGGCCCTTGGAGAAGAGGTTAGTGAATTATTTAGTGAAGAATTATCTTTCGATGAGCTTTCTATCGCTTTTCATGAGTTATTTGATGAATGTAGAACTATTAGTAAGAAATTCAATTTGCTTAAGAAAGAGCATGCTTTATTACAAAATAAGTTCAATAACCTACAAACTCCTTCTCTACCCCCATGCTCTAAGTGTGAGCACTTAGAAGAAATAAAAAGGGAGAACTTGCTACTTAAAGAGACCTTAAACAAGTTCAAGGTCAATAGCAAGGGCTTGGACATGATCCTTGCAAACAAGGGTCACGTCGGAAATAGAAGTGGAATAGGATTTGTGAGTGGATCTCATCAAAATCCTACTACCTTCATTAAAGGATCCACATTGCATGTATCACCCTATTTGAAATGCAATTTTTGTGGTAAAACGGGACATGTTGCTTACAAATGTCCGTTCAAGAAAATTAGTCCACAAAAATTAATATGGGTTCCCAAAAGAACCATAAACAACTCAATGCCAAATTACAAATTAAGTAGATCAATTTGTAGGGCACCCAAAATTAAATGGGTACCTAAAAACCATCCTCTTTTGTAGATAAACTCACAAGCTAGGAGCAAGAAATGGTATCTTGATAGTGGATGCTCAAGGCACATGATCGGAGATCCATCTCATTTCTCTATGCTCTCTAGCAAAGAAGGGTATGTCACCTTCGGAGACAACAACAAGGGTAAAATCATTGGCAAAGGAACCATTGG
The DNA here is from genome assembly GCA_024322285.1 of Musa beccarii. Lineage (NCBI taxonomy): Eukaryota > Viridiplantae > Streptophyta > Magnoliopsida > Zingiberales > Musaceae > Musa > Musa beccarii. The sequence goes on from CM044394.1 coordinate 40,510,959, forward strand.
TAACAAATCAAGTTTTTCAATTGATGATGTCTTGTTAGTTGATGGCTTAAAACATAATCTCTTAAGCATTAGTCAATTGTGCGATAAAGGCTATGTTGTTAGATTTGAATCTAATGTTTGCATTATTGAAAAACCAAACAATAACATATCCATGATTGCTTTAAAGCAAAACAATGTCTACACCATAAATATTGATGAATTATGTAATGAAATGTGTTTTTCGGTTTTGAATGATGATGCTTGGCTTTGGCATAGGAGATTAGGCCATACAAGCATGAAACTAATTTCTAAGATTTCATCTAGTGAATTAGTAAGAGGCATCCCAAACATGAAATTTGTTAAGGACAAGGTATGTGATGCATGTCAACTAGGAAAACAAATAAAGACTAGTTTCAAATCAAAATATCAAATTAGCACCACTAGACCATTGCAATTGATCCATTTGGACTTATTTGGACCAATTGACATAACAAGCCTAGGAGGTAGCAAATATACCTTTGTAATTGTGGCTGACTATAGTAGATACACTTGGACCTATTTCTTGGCTCATAAAAGTGATTGCTTCAAATATTTTTCTAAATTTTGTAAACTCACTCAAAATAAAAAGGGTTTTATGATATCATCAATTCGAAGTGATCATGGAGGTGAATTTCAAAACCATGACTTCCAAAATTTTTGTGAAATTAACGGATATGATCATAACTTTTCTACTCCAAGAAATCCACAACAAAATGGAGTAGTGGAAAGGAAAAATAGAAGTTTGCAAGAAATGGCTAGAACCATGTTAAATGAATACAATTTACCAAAATATTTTTGGGCCGAAGCCGTAAATACGACTTGCTATGTTATGAATAGAGTTCTAGTGAGACCATCCCTATCTAAAACTCCATATGAATTATGGAATGATAAAAAACCCAATGTTTCTTATTTTAAAGTTTTTGGTTGTAAATGCTTTATTTTAAATGAAAAGGATGCCTTAGGAAAATTCGATGCAAAATCCAATGAAGGCATATTTCTTGGTTATTCTTCCGTTTCTAAGGCTTTTCGTGTTTTCAACAAAAGAACCTTAGTTATAGAAGAATCTATTCATGTGGTTTTTAATGAAAATTCTGAATTTAAGAAAAAACATTTTGATGATGATTTTGGCTTTGATAATTTAAATTTGAATGAATCCTCTCCTCAAAATGACAACTTGGATGCATCTTCTTCCCAAACTTCCTTACCCAAGGAATGGAAGTATGTAGATGCTCATCCCAAGGAGTTAATTATAGGAGATGCATCGAAAGGGGTTCAAACTCGCTCTTCTTTCAAAGATTTTTGTGCCCATGCCGCTTTTCTTTCTCAAGTTGAACCAAAATGCATTGATGATGCCTTGAAAGATGATTCTTGGGTTATCGCAATGCAAGAAGAATTGAATCAATTTGAGAGGAATGAGGTATGGAAGCTTGTTCCTAGACCAAATGACCACTTAGTTATTGGTACTAAGTGGGTCTTTAGAAACAAGCAAGATGAATGTGGTATCGTGGTTAGAAACAAGGCTAGACTAGTGGCCAAAGGTTTCAACCAAGAAGAAGGTATCGATTACGAAGAAACCTTCGCTCCGGTGGCAAGATTAGAAGCCATTAGGATGCTCCTTACCTATGCTAGTAGTAATGATTTCAAATTATTTCAAATGGATGTCAAAAGTGCATTCTTAAATGGTTTTATCTCTGAAGAAGTGTATGTCGAACAACCACCTGGATTTGAAAATTCTCTTCTCCCTAACCATGTGTTTAAGCTAACTAAGGCTTTATATGGTCTAAAACAAGCCCCTAGGGCTTGGTATGAGAGGCTTAGTTCCTTTTTAATTTCAAATGATTTCACTAAAGGCAAGGTTGATACTACATTGTTTATTAAACATTTTGAAAATAATTTTCTTATTGTTCAAATTTATGTTGATGATATTATTTTTGGTTCTTCGGATGAATCACTATGTGAATCTTTTGCCAAGTGTATGAGTCATGATTTTGAGATGAGTCTAATGGGAGAGTTAACCTTCTTTCTTGGATTACAAATTAAACAACTTAGTAATGGCATATTTCTTAATCAATCTAAATACATATTAGAATTGTTAAAACGATTTAATATGGACAGCTCAAAAGCCATCCACACTCCAATGAGTACTTCCACCAAGTTAGACTTGGATGAAGATGGAGAAAATTTTGATCAAAAGACATATAGGGGCATGATAGGCGACTGCTCTATCTTCTTGCAACTAGGCCGGATATCATGTTTAGTGTGGGACTTTGTGCGAGATTTCAAGCTAATCCTAAGTTGTCTCACCTTAAAGCCATTAAAAGAATTTTTAGATATCTTAAAGGTACTCCTAATCTAGGATTATGGTATCCAAAATCGATGACTTTAATTTGATAGCCTATCTGAGATGCGGATTTTGGTGGATGTAGAATAGATAGAAAGAGTACATCTGGAACATGCCAATTTTAGGACATGCACTCGTTTCTTGGACTTCCAAGAAACAAAATTCTGTCGCACTATCTACGGCGGAAGCCGAATACAAAGCCGCAAGTGCATGTTGTGCTCAAGTTATTTGGATGAAAAATACATTAGAAGATTATGGAATCTATTTAAATAACATTCCTATAAAATGTGATAATACAAGTGCCATTTGTCTTACAAAAAATCCTATTCAACACTCTAGAACTAAACACATTGATATAAGACATCACTTTATATGAGATCATGTTAACAGTAGCGATGTCACTCTTGAATTTATCGATACAAAACATCAATTAGCGGATATTTTTACAAAACCATTAAATGAGGAACAATTTGATTTTATTAGAAAGGAATTAGGCATGTTAAATTGTCCAACTAATTGAGCATTATTATATGAGATTTTTTCTTTAAAATTTCGGTTTTCATTGATTTAACTTCCTCTCGAACCTTCATTTGAAATTTCGGATTTCCTTTTGATATGATCTCATCCTTAAAATCTCTGAAAACAAAATTCTATATGATTATTAAAAAAAAAAAAAAATTGTCCAGCGGTAGCACCGCCTGAACCGGCGGTAGTACCACCTGAACCGGCGGTAGTACCGCCTGGGTACTCTGCTCCCAGGCGGTAGCACCACCTGAACCGGCGGTAGCACCTCCTGGTTGGCGGTAGTACCGCCCGAACACCCCCATAGAAGGGGGTGTTAGGGTCGGCGGTGGACGACCGAAATCAATTGGCTCGCCTGAGAGATCTCTTCCAGGCGGTCGACCGAAATCAATTTGCCCCCATCTAAACGCTGCTCCCATCTAAACTCTGCTCCCTAGCGGTCGACCGAAATCAATCTGCCCCCATCTAAACGCTGCTCCCAGGCGGTCGACCGAAATCTCTTCCCCTTCAATCCTCTTCCACCTAAGCCCCTCTAAAACCTCTCCTCTCCATTCTTCCTCCTCCTCAAGGACAATCAAAGGCGAAAACACAACAAGGTAATACATTTGAACCTTTCTTCTTCCTTAGTGTTTCAATTCTGTGATCTAAGCTTCTCTACTCTAAGCCTTCTCTTATAATTGCTTGTCTTTTCCTTCTCATTTCTTTTTGTTTTGTTCATCATAGACATGGCTCCCAAGAAATCAACAAGGGGCAAAGGGAAAAGGTTGGAAGGAGATTCATTTGATCCAACCCTTTTTAGATCTAGTGAGATAGCCTTAGAATACCCAAAGTTTGATTGTAAAACCATTCATAAGGGTAAATATGTTGATCTAGATGAACTAGGTAACCTAGAACCTATTAGATGGTTTGCTAATTTAAATGCTCTACCCATCTTGCAAATTGATGAACCAATCTATCCTAGGTTGGTTAAGCTATTCTATGCCAACATGATTATTGAAAATGATGTTATGTCCACCTATGTGTTAGGTACTACAATTCAAATTTCTGATCGTATCATATGTGAGTTACTAAGAATTGAAGAAAAAATAGAGGATATTCAGAGGGCAATGGGATATGGATGCAATCGGAGCTACCTACTCCGAAGCTTTAGAAATGATTTTTGCAAATCCTAACTTAGACATCATCCCTAAAAGCTGTGAGCATTTACTCCCTTTTAACTCGAAATTACTTCATCACATTATGATAAGCATTTTACTTCCGAAGCAGTTTCATCTTGATGAGATAAGTATGTTAGAGCTGAGTACAATGTATTGGATTATGACTAGGCAAAATAATTGCTTTGGTTATTTGATTAGACAACAGATGAAAGAAATTTTCTCTAAAGACTTGATGTTGTCATTTGGTGGGTTGATCACTAGATTCATTCTTGCCCATAATATTTGTGTGTCACCCGACGAGGAAGTATTAAAAGCTGCTAGATATAACATAATTAATAGAAGTCTCCTAAAGCGCCTTAGATGCACCTTTAGAAATGACATATGGATTAGGCAACCTAGAGGAGTTGATATAGTTCCTCCACCAGAAGAGCAACCTGAAACACAAGTTTTTAGGGGACATGAATCTCCTCCGCCTAGTCCCGTTCATCCAGCACCGGTTGAGCCAGCTCCTGCTCCATCTACTGATGATCCGATCATGCTTGCCTTACATCAAATCTCATCACAGCAAACTGAACTTTTGAAGGAAATGTAACATATGAACCACAAAATAGACCACTTGTATAGGCATCTTGGAGTTCCTCCTCCGGAGTAGCTGTTGTTTTCTGTTTTAAAACACTTGTCCTGTTATGTTTATGACTACTTTGGATGATGTGGTGTGTTGTTACTTTCATCTACTCAACTTTTGAATGAACGTTCTTAATTCGATTTGATCGTTATTTTGTGACTATTATCGATGACACTATGGATGACACTTTTTCGAATGGTTTCTTGCTCTCTCCATCGCTTATTTGATCCCAATAAGTGATTTCTCTACCTTCCTTATTTTTTGTTGATGACAAAGGGGGAGAAAAATATAACTTGCCATGATGGAGTAATATGCTTAAAGCGAAGTATCGCATTGCAAATGCTTAAGAACTCTTACTCTTGAGATAAGCTATTTTTTGATTGATATCATGTATTTATATCAAAACACACTTATGGATATCACTTGATCTTTATCATGTTGGAATTAATTTTTCTGATTCTTATAGGTGAAAATACTTTGACATTGTTTAAAGTACACTGGTTTTAGTATTTATGCCTAAGCTTGTCTTTTAAGCTTTATGTTGAATAACATCTATATGACTTAGCTTAAATTCAAAAGATTGAATTGAAGCGCCTTTTTACCTTCTGATTATATGGCATATAGATAGGGGGAGTTGAGTTTAACTCCATCATCAATTGATTGTCATCATCAAAAAGGGGGAGATTGTTGAATCTCGGATTTTGATGATAAAATCAATTGGTGAAATATTTGTTCTAATCTATATTGTCAAAGATAAGCGTGCAGGATTAACTACGATGGGTCAGAAACATAAAGTGATTTGCCGAGGTCAAGTCCGTCCAGTGTTCAAGAGTTCATCGGAAGTCCGAAGGATCATCGGAAGTGTTGCCGGAACCAATCAAGATCGAATCAGGGACTTGCCGAAGTTTTTGGAAGTTCGTCACAAAGATCGTTGAAGGTTCGCGAAACTTTGCCGAGAAGGTTCGGAAGCTTGTCGAAGACTCGTTGAGCATGTCTTACAAGCCGAGAGCATGCTGGGAACCCGTCGGAAGAAATCCGAGGGAAATATCGGAGGACCGCCGAAGTCTCAACGAAAAGCTCGCCGGAATAAGACTTGAAGAAAGTCAGCTTAAATCACTGTTAATTATGTTTTTAATTTCATAGTTAGCACGTACGTAGGGCAAGGATTTCGAATTAATCTTGCTCTAAATTAGTAGGGGCCAACCGGGCCCTTACTGGACTTTTTTGGGTCGTGGATAAGGCCCATTTAGCAGAACAGACTATCGGGCGGTAGAACCGCTTTGTGCAAAGCAGTACTACCGCTTTGGTGCCGGTGTCTTTGAGGCGGTGCTACCGCCCACTGGAGCGTAGTACTGCCCGCCACATGGTGGCGGCGGTATCGTCTTGCCCGGCCACTGGTGGCGGTGGTAGTACCACCCGGCCCACCTTTGCTCAAGCGTGCAGCGGCCTTTGCTCTAGGCGATAGTACCGCCTCTAACAGGCGGTAGTACCGCCCAGACCCGGGAATTCTAAATTTGATTTCAAATTTGGAGCCCAATTTTGAATCCATTTTGGATCTATAAATACCCCCCCTTTCTCAGCTGCAAGGGTAACCCTTTTTGAGAGTTAGAATCTTGTTTTTGAGTCTTTGATAAGTCTTGAAGAGTCTTGTTCTTGCTAAGTGTTCACCTCCTTCTTCTTCTTGAGAAATCTTGTAAGAGTGTGAACTTCTTGTAAAGGGTTGTAAAAAGGGGTATTGGTCCTTCCTTCAAAGGATTGCTAGTGGAAGTGCTGAAGCCTCATCGGGAAGGCTTCAAGAGTGGATGTAGGTCATTTGACCGAACCACTATACATCATTGTGTTCATGAATGTGTGAGTGTTTACTTTTCTGAATCATTTCATTACTTAGCTGCAAATTGTTTAGTTCCTTGCTGCTTCATTTACTCAAGCAACTTCTTACAAGTTCTCTTTCAACGAATCAAGTCTTCCTACTAACTTGTCTTTATATGAAATCGGATTCAAAGTTACATATTTAATCCATTGCACTAATTCACCCCCTCTTAGTGCCTTTTCGATCCTAACAGATTTCAGGTATACAAACAATTTCAAGATGAACAATACAAGAATTGCAAATGACTAATATAAAGCTCAACTGACGAAGAATTTAGCTGAATCAGTTTTCAATAGGATGAAACATGAATAGACAACATCAATAAAAGAACTTGATTCTGGCAGAATTGGTAAGGCACATTGCATGAATTATTTATATAATCAATTATGCTCCAAATTACTCAAGAAAGGTATCATTAAAAGCTAAATCAATCTACATTCGGGTAAAAATAAGTTTCATACAAATAGGAGTCCAATCAAAGAGTTAGAAATGCTTAAGGAACCAAGAGTCAAGGAACAAAATCTCTATTTTCAGAAACGATAGGATCAAATTCAATAGAATTCTGGGCAGTAATTTGGACTCTAAACCTTTCAATATAGGTACCAAAAGAAAGACCAATAAGTCTAGTTTCCAAGAAAGCAAGTTTCATATAAATCAGAGTTCTCAATAGAGAGTTAAAGGCAGTTTAGTATCAAAAGGTCAGAGCTTATTGTCTCTGTTTTAGAGATTTCGTAGAGCTGATTCAATTTGATGTTTGGATAGACAAATTTACTCCAAATCATACAAGTAAGCTGTCAAAAGAAAGATTTACAAGTCTATATTCAGATCAAATAAGTTTTACCTAAATTGGAATTCTGTACAGGGATTTATAGCCAAAACAAAGTAGAAGGGTCAGAATGATTTAAATTTCAAACATTTACATTTCAAACAATAGAGATATCGGATTTCAAGGCTAGAATGATCTAAATTTCTTATATCCAAGGCAAAAGCAAAGATTGGAATTGCAATAGAAAGGAGTGGAACACTTACCTTTCGAAGATTTCGATCCAACAAAATTATAAGCCCAAATCCTTCTACCTTTCCTCCATCTCCTCTCCGTGTGTCGTTTTCTGCACCTATCTTCTTTCTTTCTCCATAGTTGCAGCTTGTGTAGAACATAGGAGGTGACAGTCACGTACTTTCCTTTACTTTTTCCTAACCATAGCTGCTGCTGCAGATCGTGATCGCGATCGCCAGTGCATGCCACAATCGTAGCCGCAACCATAGCCACAAGCCCCTCTCTTCTTCTTCTTCTCCTCTTCTTCCTTCCTCTTCTTTTTCTTTCTAGCCACAGCTGCCACACAGCAGCCACAGCCTTCCTTCCTTCCTCTGCTTCTTTCCCAGCCACAGTTGTGGTCACTGACGCATCCACAGGCACAGCTACAGCCGCAGCCCTCGTTCCTCTTCCCTTCCTCCTCTTTTCCCTCTTCTTCTACTCCTCTTCTTCCCTTTTTCTTCTTCTTTCCCAGCTTAGCTGCTGCACATCCACACCACACCGTAACCCTCTTTCCTCTCTTTTTCTTCTTCCCTCTCTTCTCCCTCTCCTTCTTCTCCTCTTCTTCCCTTCTTCTTTTTCTTTCCCAGCTGCAGCTGCCACAATCGCAGCCACAACCGCAACCCTCTTTCCTCTCTTCTTCTTTCCTCTCTTCTCCCTCTCCTTCTTCTCCTATTCTTTCCTTCTTCTTTTTCTTTCCCAGCTGCAGCTACCACAATCACAGCCACATGCAGCCACGGCCACCCTCTCTGTAGCCACACCCAGAGCTTTGCAGCCCTCTTTCCTCTTCTTCTTCTCTTTTCTTCTCCCTCTCCTTCTCTTCTTCTTCTTTTCTTCCCTTCTCCTCCCGACACACCACACCACTTCTCCTCTGTTTCCTCCTGTGGGAAACAAAGGTGCGTAGCCCTAGCTGCAGCCACCTCCTTCCTCTCTTCTCCCTCTTCTTCTTCTTCTCTTCTTCTTCCCTTCTCTTCCCCGACACACCACATGTTCCTCTCCTCTATTTCCCGACACACCACGTGGGAAATAGAGGTGCATGGGTGGCAGTGGGATGAGACTGCCATTTTTTTTCTTTTTTTTCAACTTAACAATTTAGCTCCTAAAATTTGTATATTTACAAGTAGGACCTCCAATTTTACAAATAAGTCCTTAACTTTTACAATTATGTCCTTATGAATAATTTAAAATAAATCATTATATAAATTCTAGAAATAAGGGTTATTACAGCATACATGATAGGTCCTATCGTTAAGGTATAGGGTATCCTATCCATGTGTGCTCTTTCTCAGGAGTCTTTGGGGACATACTCCTAGAAAGTGATAGTTTATGTCTCATCGGTATGAGACTTTTCTTGGAATTTTCTATGCTAAACCTTTTGACAATGGTGTCTATGTACCTGGATTGGGACAAGCCAAGCATCCACTTGGATCTATCTCTATAGATCTGAATCCCCAATATATAGGATGCTTCCCCTGAGTCTTTCATGGAGAAGTGTCTAGATAGCCAAGTCTTTACTATAGAGAGCATTACTACATCATTCCTAATGATTAGGATGTCATTCACATATAACACTAAGAAAGTGATAGCGCTCCCACTTACCTTCGTATACACACAAGACTCATCTTCATTCTTAACGAAGTCATAAGATTTGATCGCCTTATCAAATCTTATGTTCCAACTTTAAAAAGGTTGCTTCAGTCCATATATGGACCAAAGCAACCTATACACCCTATTTGGACTATTCTTGGGCATAAATCCCTTAGGCTGTATCATATACCTCCTCCTTGAGGTTGCTATTGAGGAATGTAGTTTTCACGTCCATATACTCGATCTCATAATCATAGTGTAATGTAATAGCCAAAAGAATTCGGATGAATTTTAACATAGCTATGGGTGAGAAGGTTTCGTCATAATCAATACCTTAGCTTTGACGATGTTGGGATCTAGAGCGACACTAAGAGGGGGGGGTGAATTAGTGTAGCGGTTAATAACAAAAATTTTTAGCAATTCAAACAAGTTCATACGTTGAAAACTTCGTAGAATAAAATCACGTTTCGACGAAAATCGATTTTGATCAAAGCGTATCAATAAAGTATTTAACTCGCAAGCATTTAGAGATGAAGAAATGGAGCAACAAGTGAAGATGGTTTGTTGAAATGTAAATTATGAGAAAGTAAATGCAACCTGAATTTATAGTGGTTTGGTCATACGACCTACATCCACTCCCGATTCCTCTTCACTTGAGGCAACCGGCTTTCCACTAGTTATCTTCCGTCTAACAGGCGAAGACAAGTTCCTTACAGTGCTCTCCTTTTGACGGGCTTAGGAGGTAACCTTTACAAGAACTCTCTCTTCTCTTTTAACTTGAAAACAAGTAAGGATTAGAGGAGGGGATTTCTAGAGATTTAAACAATGTTTCTCTACTTTCAAAGTGTACGTGCTTATGTATTCAACCTAGGGATGGGAGGGATTTTTATAGGCTCCAATCTAATACAAACTTGGAGCTAAAAACTTTTGCATCCTGGGTTTACCGGGTACTAGCGATACCACCGCATGTCACTAGCAGTACCACCACCGGTTTGACCCTGATATTAGCGGTACTACTACTAGTCTAGCGGTACCACCACTTGACACATTGACATGGTCAGTGTATTGGGCGGTACCACCACCCAAGTATTCTGTCATAGGCGGTTCTGTCCAATCTGGGTGGTACCACTACCCAGTACAACTTGGGGAGCTAGACCTGGGCGGTGCTACTGCCAAACAGGTCCAGCACTCTTGATTGGGCCTTGAACCAAACCCAAACTAGTCCAATACCAAGCCCAATTGGCCCCTACTAGGGTTATAGGATTAATACTTAATCCTAACCCCAATTATGTGCTAACTATAAAATTAAAAATATTTTCTAAGCTAATACAAAGTCCAAAAAGTCAAGACTTCTTCTAGGGAATTTTTGACGGTCTTCCAATGAACCCTCAGACACCATTCTATAGACTCCCGGCAAGCTCCTAGACTTCACGACGATCTTGGCGAGTTCCAATGAGCTTCTTTGGTAAGCTTCGATCTTTCTCGGAAAGCTCCATAAACTTCTGACGAACCTTCTGGCGAACTTCCAAAAACCCTTTGGCAAGCTCCCTACTCATTCTCGGCTAGTTCCGGCAGCACTCACAATGAATCTTTAGACTTCCGTCGAACTCTCGAACTCCCAACGATTTCATCGTACTTGACTCCGGCACTTTGCCTTACTTTATGTCTTCATCATTATCATAGTTAATCCTGCACATAAAAATCTTAAATCTACTTCGATCTAGCTAGTTATACGAATCAACCTCCTATTGCCTGGCACGTCATTTGTCGGCACTTCGTCTAGTTCTTCGGCATATTGTCCACTCTTGTAGCCTGTTGCCCAATGGATGGTTGACATCCGCAACCCTGATCTCCTTGGCACAATACCACTCTTCTTGGCCTGATGCCTAATGTTTGAAGCCTTCTACCAATTATCGACCAGAACTCCGGCACGACGTCCAATATACTAACGTGATCTCTTCCGGTACAATGCTAATTCATCCTATGTTAACTGTCTAATTCTGATCGATGGTAGACCTGCATCACTCAAAATGCAGTTAGATAATAAAACACAATCAATTAGTTTCATCATCAAAATCCGAGACCCAACAGTCTCCCCCTTTTTGATGATGATAATTAATTGATGACGGAGTTAATCCTAACTCCCGGAGTTTAACCAAACTCCCCGTATCAATATGCCATATTGATAGAACACTTGGATTATCCCAAATCCAAGCAACATGTATCAAGATTATGTCAACAAAAATATTATGCAAATATATAAAATATTCAATCAATATTACATTGCATAAAGTCATCAATCTACTTCTCCACCTATGTCATCAACAAAAAAGAGAAGTTGCATTATAGCTAGTAATTTTTATAAAATTTGTAACATTTTAAATATACCAGCTCATGAGTTAAAAAAAATACAACTTTACAATTTCTTTCTCATTTTGAGAAGTGTAAGTTTTTCCTTTTTGCAAGTTCTTGATAGCTATGTTTGCCACTTTCTCTTATGATACATAAGCTAGCAAGCTAACTCCCCCTTAGTTATTGTCAAATTGAAGTGGTGGATCCAATGATATAGACTTTTACATCAATTATAAATTTGCATCAATAAGAGTTTACAATAATCTTTCAATCATCACATGATGCATTCAAACCATAGATGCAAAGAATTCATATCATGAAAGATATCAATCATGGTTCATAAATATTCCTTTAGGAAGTATCAAGATCATGATTCAATGATCACATAAGGCATGCAAGCCAAAGTAATCATGTCATTTCTAAATCAAGAAAGATATGAAATCAAAGCTCTAGAAAATCAAGAAGAACATGATTCATTTGACAAATTCTTTTAATAATGATTCATCATAAAGATACAAGATCGCATTTCATAAAGAAGGATTTTAATCATCAAGATATCAAGATCACAATATAGATAAAAATTCTCTTAAAAGGATTTTGATTAAAAAGGAACTCAAGTTGTAAATCTAAGAGATCAAGATCATGAATTGTAAATATTCTTTAGCATCAATTTTCAATTCATGATAAGGAGTATATAATCAATATAAAAGAATCATGAAAAAAAAAATCAATATCAAAGATCAAGTCATGATTCGTTATATCATCTCATTCTATTTCAATTTATCAACTCCAAACACCATCAAAATCACATTCAAGAAATTCACAAGATTTATAAAACATACATAGATTCATCATTTGTCTTTTATCCAAAAATCAAAAACTCTAGAGATAGAAAAATTTTCAAGAGTCATGCATTTTCTTTTTATGATTTACTTCATATAAGCATGCCTTTATCTTTTAATGTCACATTGAGACAATCATGAAAGTTCAAGACATAAAGGTAAAATTTTGTAAAACAAATCATAATATGTATTATCGTATAAATCCAAAATCAAGTTTCAAGAGAAATCACTAAAACCAAAAACATGATACACACATTTGTTTTTAAAACATTCATCACGATTATTTTCAAGAGATTCATAAGATTCATAAAATGAATTCATTAACCTCAATAGGATAGAAATACAATCTCTTTTTATGTGTTTTATCCTATTAATCGCGCCTTTGCCTTTAGTAAAAACAAGTATCAATATTCAAGGGCGAAAAGTTAAATTTCATAAAACAATTCATCAAGCATGATTCCATAACTTTCAAGCATGATACCATCCTTTTAATATCGAGATATTCATCATCAAGTATGACTTCAAAAGGTATGTTCAAGATTTTTATTCGAAAGCCATGTATCATCATACAAATTAGATATTATTATCAAAATCTTTCATTCAAAAATTTTATTTAAAACAATGTAGATTAATTACATGTAAGCATGCTCAAGTCCTCTTTCTGTAAAAGTTGTGAATCAAGTTTAAGATCAAAATGGTGATTTCATCAAAGTCATCAAGAACAAACACAAAAAACATAAAAACATCATGATAGCACATTTTCCATTTTTATGTGTTTTATTTCATGTGATTGATCTTATACGAGTATGTTCAAATATTTCATATGAAAGCCATTATTGTATAAATTCAAAATACAAGTTTTGTTATTAAACCCATTAAGATCTAATGTATCACACATAAAACATCATGATAGTGCATTTTCTCATTTTTATGAGTTTCAATTTAAGTGATTTGATCTTTCATAAGAATGTTCATAAAAGCCAAGCATCATATAAATTCAAAATCATTATCAAAGCCATGTTTCTTTCAAAAAAATTGTTAATAGAAATGTGGGTTAGGTCTTTTAGTTTTACAATTTATTTCATAAAGACATGCATCATTGTACAAATTTCATCAAAGCCATCAACATATTATTCCAAAACGTAGGATTTCAATTTTCAAATCCTCATGCATCATCAAGCATGATACCATAAAACATTCTCAAAAAAAATTTTATACGAAAACCAAGCATTTACACATACATTTGTCTAAGACATAAGATTCGCTCATTATTCATAGTTTTAAAATGTAAAATCACCAAGATAAATGTTTATTGATTTTATCTTGTTAAGGTGTAATAGCATGAGATGCAATTATCATGATAATTCATTTTGTGTCAAAAGGCATGCATCTTATTTTAAACTAAAAGCAATACAAATCCATTAAGATACACATGCATGGATTAATCCTATTAGGTGTACACAAATCATGCAAGTATTATTTTAATTTTTTTTAATACTAGAAAGAAAAGCATGATATAATTTTTAAAAATAATTTTTTATTTCCTACCAACTAAACTAAGCAACTCATGAAAAGATCATATAATTTCAAAATAATGTAACAACATTTCAGGTGAGTTACTTACATTGTAGTCAAAGGCGTCAAAGCACATTTTGTCTCTTCTTTTCTTGATTCTACTTTACGAGCCTTCTTCTTCTTCACTTTAGTGTACTCATCTTTGGAGCATTCCATCTTCTTGCATTCATAACAAGAGTTGTTGTTCTTTTTAGGTTCATTTGTGTTTTTTAATTTTTGTCTTATGAACCTTTTAAATTTCAATATCAAAAGTTCAAAGTTCTCATCATTATCGTCCTCATCACTTGAGCTTTCTCTTAAGTGGTATTCCATAGTTCAAAATTTCAAATCTTTTCTGATCTTTGAAAGGTAGTTCATGTGTTCTTCATGTTCATTGTGTTCCAAGAATGTTATCTCATAGGTCATTAATGACCCGATTAGTTCTTCCAATAGATAATCATTTAGATCTTTAGTTTCTTGTATCGTCATTACTTTAGGATCCCACCTTTTTGGAAGGGATCTTAAGATCTTGTTAGTGAGTTCAAAATTTAAAAAATATTTACTAAGACTTTTCAAACTATTGATGACATCCATGAAACGGGTGTATATATCGATGACAGTCTCACTTGGTACCATTCGGAAAAGCTCAAAATCGTACATTAAGATGTTTACTTTTGAGTCTTTGACTCTACTAGTGCCCTCATGTGTGATTTCAAGTGTGTGCCAAATATCGAAAGCTGTTTGGCACGTTGAAATCCGATTAAACTCATTTTTATCTAAGGCGCAAAATAAGGTATTCATAGCCTTTGCATTTAATGAAAAAGATTTTCTCTCTAAATCCGATCATTCGTTCATCGGTTTAGAGGAAAGTTAAAATCTATTTTCAACGATGTTCCATAAATCCAAATTCATATAAAGCAAGAAAACTCTCATTTGAGTTTTCCAATAAGTGTAGTCCGACCCGTTAAAGAACGAAGGATGAACAATCGAAAAACTCTCTTAAAAGTCGTGAAGAGCCATTTCTCATGGGTGTGAATCCGAAAGAGAAATAACGAGTCTCTGATACCAATTGTTGATATCTAGAGTGGCACTAAGAGGGGGGGGGGTGAATTAGTGCAGTGGTTAATAATGAAAATTTTTTATGATTCAAACAAGTTCATACGTTTAAAACTTCGTAGAATAAAATCACGTTTCGATGAAAACCAATTTTGATCAAAGTGTATCGAGAACATATTTAACTTGCAAGCATTTAGAGATGAAGAAATAGAGCAACAAGTAAAGATGGTTTGCTAAAATATAAATTATGAGAAAGTAAATGCAAACTGAATTTATAGTGGTTCAGTCATACGACCTATATCCATTCTCGATTCCTCTTCACTTGAGGCAACCGGCTTTCCACTAGTTGTCTTCCTTCCAATGGGCGAAGACAAGTCCCTTCCAATGCTCTCTCCTTTTGATAGGCTTAGGAGGTAACCCTTACAAGCACTCTCTCCTCTCTTTTAACTTGAAAACAAGTAAGGACTAGAGGAGGGGATTTCTAGAGATTTAAACAGAGATTCTCAACTTTCAAAGTGTATGTGCTTATGTATTCAACCCAAGGATGAGAGGGGTTTTTATAGGCTCTAATCTAATTCAAACTTAGAGCCAAAAACCTTCCCATCTCGAGTTTACCAGGTACTAGCGGTACCACCACTTGTCATTGGTAGTACCATCGCCAGTTTAACCCTGACACTAGTTGTACTATAGCTAGCCTGGGGGTACTACTGCCTGACACACTAACATGGTCAATGTATTGGGTAGTACCACCGCCCAGGTATTTTGCCATTGGATAGTACCACCACCCAGTACAACCTAAGGAGCTGGACTTGGGCGATGCCACCACCCCAGTCTGGCAGTGCCATCGCTAGACAAGTCCATCGCTCCTAGTTGGGCCTTAAACCCGACCCAAACTAATCCAATACTAGGCCCAATTGGCCCCTACCAGGGTTATAATATTAACACTTAATCCTAACCCTAATTACATGCTAACTATGAAATTAAAGACATTTCCTAAGCTAATACAAATCTAAAAAGTTAAGACATCTTCCGGTGAGCTTCCGGTGAACTTCCGACGGTCTTCCGACGAACCCTCGGACACCATTCTACAGACTCCCAACAAGCTCCTGGACTTTACGATGTAGATATATATTAAATATATATATATATATGTGTGGCATGCTATATTAGGAGACCGAATCAAAATCCCTTTTCTCAGTAATATTAAGTCGGTAAACGTAAGGCAATTGGATTGACCCACGTGACCTTCCATCGTTATAGGTAGAAACCGATTCCTAATATGGGTTGAGTTAGTCGAGTCCCTTGAGACTCACCTATATCACGATTTGCTATCTTATCTACAACATAGAGATGTCACCAGTGACTTGAGGACATGGTATGCTTGATCGAGTCCCTTGAGGGTATATCATCGAATCAGACTCATCTTGTAACGATGGTGATGACTTAACCGAACATCATGGTTGGTCGAGTCCCTCAAGGCCTTGGTGGTTCGAAGGCTGAATAGGATGGGAATCATAAGGAGTTGTGATCGGTAAGAGTTGACTACCTTTTAGGCTTAATGTGATTAGTCGAGTCCCTCGAGGTTACACTAAGATGCTGATTGGATCTCGATCCTCACTAGAAGTCTACTAAAGACTTTCGTTTCACATGCTAAGGGTGTCACATGACTCGCTAGAAAAATAGTGGGAGCACATCAAGATAAAACTCCATATCTTGATCATTTATATTTTTACAAAATCTGCATGTTATTTATTTATGTTGCATCTTTATGTTTTAGAAAATATCGCCATTAGACTCTCTATGTGGCATACTTGATGCCAACTGCATCACTGGTCCAAATTATACAGATTGACTCTACAATTTGAGAATAGTTCTCATAGTAGAGAAAGTCGCATACGTCCTTAATATAGTAATCTCTATGCCCGACGAAGGGGCAAGCAAGGATAAAATCGCTCGCTACGTGAAGTATACAAATGGCTCAACTCTTGCTCAATATTATATATTGACTCCATGAGTCTCGAGTTATAGAGATAACATGAAAAGGTGGATGTTAGATCCATACTCCATCTCTGTAAATTGTTTGAAAAACAAGGAAGAACTCAATGATATGAGATATCGAAGAGTCTCTTCTACAGTAGGATGATTGAGGGGACACTGGTTCAGAATCATGTCCTTAAGATGATTGAGTGGATAAAGAAACTCATAGGTCTAGGAATGGTCCTAGAGGATAACCTATATGTGGATCTTGTACTTCAGTCCCTACTAGATTCCTTTTCACAGTTCTATATACTGGTAAGACCAGAAAGAAAAGGAAGATAGAGAAGTCCCTTAAGAAGGGTAAGGATAAGGGTAGATCGGGTAAAGCAAAAGTTGCCAAAAAGGACCCGATGAAGGACAAAAGCCAGTGGTTCCACTACGACCAAGATGAGCACTAGAAGAGAAACTACAAGGAGTATCTCGCATAAAAGGCAAAACATAAGCTTAGAGAAGCTTCAGATATGCATTCATGATTAGTCTCTATTTGTCAGACCTGTATGATAACACATGGGTATTGGATACATATTGTTTATTATTTCTGCAATTCGTTGCAGGTTTTAGGAAAACCTAGGAGATTGATGAGAGGTGAGATGAACCTCAAAATAGGCAATAAAGTAATAGTTATTGTTATTGCTATTGGCGAGGTCACCCTACACCTGCTTGGTAGAGCTACTATTACATTAGATGCATGCTATTTTATTCTCTTTATTATAAAAAATATTATTTATATTTCATGTTTGATATTGAATAGTTATAAAGTAATTTTTGAGAATAATAGTTATTCAATTATTGAGGATGATGAGAACATCATGAGGGAAACATTGCATGATGGTTTGATTATGCTAGACACTACTCCACACATCATGAATGTAATTGTGTCCAAAAGGAAATGAGATGAGGTGAACAGTGCATACCTATGACATTGTAGGCTAGGTCATATCCATGAGGGAATGATTCAAAAGTTACTAAAAGATGGATATCTAAATTCATTCGACTATGAGTTATATACAACTTGCGAATCTTACCTTCATGAAAAGATGACCAACTCTCCATTTAGTGGAATTGGAGAGTGAGCCATTGAGTTATTGGAACTCATACATAATGATGTACGTGGTTACATGTCAACTCAGGCTATAGGTGGTAACTCCTACTTCATTATTTTCACTGATGATTTCTCTAGGCACGAATACATGTGCTTGATGAAGTATAAGTTTGAAGGCTTCAAGAAATTCAGGAAGTATAAGAATGAAGTAGAGGCTTAGATTAGAAAGAGTAATAAGACTCTTCGATTAGATCAAGGAGGTGAGTACTTGAGTACAGAGTTCACCCAATTTCTTAAGGACCATGGGATTTTATCCCAATGGACACCTCCTTATATACCCTAGCTCAATGGTATATCCGAAAGAAGGAATCATACACTATTAGACTTGGTGCGATCCATGATGAGTTTCGCCATCCTACCCATCTCATTCTGGGGATATACCTTAGAGTCTGCAGCTTACTTTCTGAATAGAGTTCCAACTAAGTCGTTAGTATATACACCATATGAGACATGGAAAGGGAAGCCCGATCTTAAAGTTGTTAAGATTTGGGGTTGCCCTACCCATGTTAAGAGACACAAGCCCAACAAGTTGGAATCTAGGATGGAACGGTGCAAGTTCGTGGGATATCCCAAGGAAACTTGTGGGTATTATTTCTATCACCCCAAGGACCAAAAGATCTTTGTAGCCAAGAGTGTAGTGTTCCTTGAGAAGGAATACATTCTTGGTAGAGACAATGAGAGTATGATAGAGTTGAGCGAGGTTGGAGAACCTAGCTTAAGCACCATTCCATAGCCAGAGTCTATTTAAGTACCTAGCATACAAGTTTTAACTTTATGAAGGTTCGGAAGAGTATCCCATCCTCCTGAGAGATATGTGGGACATAGTAGAGGAGAGGATATTAAGGATATTGATCCTTGGACCTACAAGGAGGCTATTACGAGTATAGACTCCAGGAAGTGGTAAGAAGCCATGAATTCAGAGATGGATTCCATATACTCCAACAAGGTTTGGAACCTAGTTGATGCATCCGAGGGTATCATACCCATTGGCTACAAGTGGATCTTCAAAAAGAAGATCAGAGTAGATAGAAAGGTAGAGGCCTATAAAGCAAGGCTAGTGGCTATAAAGGGTATCATCAAAGCCAAGGTCTTGACTATGACGAAACCTTTTCACCCATAGCTATGCTAAATCCATCTGAATTCTATTGGCTATTGTAGTACATTATGATTATGAAATTAGGCATATAGATATAAAAACTGCATTCCTCAATGGTAACCTCAAGGAGAAGGTATATGATACAACCTGAGGGATTTGTATCTAAGGATTGTCTAGATAAGGTGTGCAAGTTGCTTAGGTCCATGTATGGACTGAAGCAAGCTTTCTAAAGTTGAAACATAAGATTTGATGAGGCGATCCAATCTTATGACTTCGTTAAGAATGAAGATGAGCTTTGTGTGTACAAGAAGGTAAGTGGGAGCACTATCACCTTCTTGGTGTTGTATGTGGATGACATCTTGATCATTGGGAATGATGTAGGAATGCTCTCTACAATAAAGGCTTGGCCATCTAGATACTTCTCCATAAAGGACTTAGGGAAAGCATCCTACATATTGGGAATTCGAATCTATAGAGATAGATCCAAGAGGATATTTGGCTTGTCCTAGTCCAGATACATAAACACCATTGTCAAAATATTTGACATGAAAAATTCTAAGAGAGGTTTCATACCGATAAGATATAGGCTATCACTTTCTAGGAGTATGTCTCAAAAGACTCTTGAAGAAAGGGCACAAATAGATAGGATACCCTATGCCTTAGCGATAGGGTCTATCATGTATATTTTGCTATGTACTAAGCCTGATATTGCTAGTCATATGTGCCCTGCAAGCCAATCACATGAGTGATGGCACTTGTGACTTGATATGCAATTTTTCTCGTTGCTTATAATTAGGCATTTTATCATTTTATCTTACATGTTGCATATATTGTGATGTCCTAGGATCTATGCAACGGGAATCGGATCGTGATGAGATCACGATAATGAGATCGATTCACCTTTAAACACAGACCCTAAATTATCCTGGTCATAGGTTACTCAAGAAGGACGTCGAGATAACCAGATAGATTAGTGTGCTGTATACCCATCCATATGATGGAGATAGCTGGTCTCATAGCTACTCGTGTGGGGACACTAAGGGTACAGTACAGGTGCTCATTGGGGAATGAGTTCACTGATTGATCCACCTACGGAATGCTGGATGGTTATTGATACCTCACGTCGACAAATGATTTCAGTAGTCCCAATAGTGTATCTGGTCCTTAGACTTGAGACACCAAGGATGTCCTATATGAGTACTCCACTCTTTGATACTAAACTTATAGGTTTGGAAAGTTCCAGATCTAGTACAGCCAGTCATTGGGAGTGGTAGCCAACCTGATGAGGGCTATTGAGTGTCAATAGAGGATCATCCGCTCTCGGTATCATGAGAGGAATATCTCATGTATTCTTGCTCGAACAAATCTTTGGCCATGGTTATTCGGAATGAGAGAGAAAGAGTTCTCTGGGAGAATCCGACAAGAGCAAGACTCGAGGAGAGACCGTATGGGCCTGACAGCACCATACCCGGTATAGGGTTTTTAGGAAATTAGATGGATGAGGGACTATAGATACATGGTAACTGAGGACAGATAGGTCCAAAGGATTGGACTCCCCTGTATCATCTAGGGGTCGCGGCGTAGTGGCCTAATACGTCCGTAGTCGATGAGTCGGGTGAATTATTATAGAGATAATAATTCACTAAGTCCGAAGGAGTTCTGACAAGTATGACTTACGACTAGCTCGATATTGGGCCTAGAGGGTCACACACATATGGTAGGTGTTGCGACGAGTAGAGGTTCAGATATGAGATATCCGCTGAACCCCCTATCTTATTGGATATCCATTAAGCCCCTGAATTATTGGATCCTGAGATGAGATCCAATAATTGTTAATAAGAGATTATTGGGTAGAGACCCACTAATCCAAGAGACTTCGGTAATTGGATGGAGATCCAATACCCATTAGGGCAAAAGATCTATTAGGGTTTTCAGGGGGCCTCTATAAATAGGAGGGAACCAAAGCTATATAGGCTGAGGGTTTCTTTTGGTAGCCACCTCCTATTCTCCTCTCCCTAGAGAGAGAGGTGCATCGTCGTAATCCCTGCCATGTGGATATCGCTAAAGAGGAGGACGCTTGACCTCCTTCATCCTCTCCCACAAATCTGCAGGAATTCAGGGATATACGATCTCCCTAGGTATCATCTTTTACACGTGCAGTTTTGTGGATTTATTTTTGATGCACTGATCTTCGCACGACGAGAAAAATTTTCTATGGGAAATTTGGGGTTTTGTTTTTTGTTCTTCTGCTGCACATGTGATGTCGCTCTCCTGAAGGATTTCCTAATAGTGGTATCAGAGCCAGGTTGTTCGTGCGAAGATTGGATCTTAAATTGCGTGTGTTGTGTTTTAGATCTGCTTTTGATGCCAAAATCGTTGGCGCGAAGGGCGAGAAAGGGCAGCAACTGTTGCTGCCCGCTAGTGCAGCAACCGCAAGGATGCTTGCAGCCTTGCTGCCTGCACAGGCAGCAACCGATGGCCGGTGGCTTACGTGCAGGCGGCAGCCAACCGGCAGGCTACGGGCCACCAACAGGCAGCACCTGCTGGCTGCCTGTGCCGACAGCCTACCCACAGGAGTCGGCATCACCTGCTGGCTGCCTGTGCCGACAGCCTACCCACAGGAGTCAGCCTACAACTCTGCATGAGGGATTAGGGTTTTTGGGCAAAAGATAGTTTTGCCCCTCGGAATTTAAAAAATTTTAGTTTCTGTCTCTTTTGATAGAATGACTAAAATACCCTAGGAATTTTCAAATTTTCAATTTTATCCCTTATGGCCGAATGACCAAAATACCCTTAGGAATTCAAAAATTCTCTTTATGTCCCTGATTTCAGAAAAATAAATATGTTAATTAAATAGTTTAATTAACTATTATTATTTTTATCTAGTAGTCTTATAAAATAATATATGTATGTGATGTATGATGTGGATAGATAATCATGGACCTATGATGTGATGTGTGTACATGTGATTATTATTATTGGGGCCTGTGAGCTTCTATTCTTTTCTCATTTATTGTCGGGCCTGCGTGCTTGTAATTATGTTATAATTACATGAGGAGACGCAGCGGTAGCATGACTCACGAGGTCGAGACGGACGATCCGACGCATGAAGATGCGTTGAGATGCCGATAGATCCGACGAAGCGAGATAGACGATCACAGGGCATAGAGATGCGCTGACGTATACATAGATCTTGATGTGAGTGATTGGGCCCACTGGCTTGGGCCTGATCACATTAGGATGTGGTCTATGATCATCTGGTGTGATTGCTCATGTGATGTGTGATTAGATATACACCTACTAGATATGTATATATATATTTGCATGCGATGTAGATATAATACGTATGTGTGTGATACATTATGTTAGAAGACCAAATCAAAAATCCTCTCTATTAATAATATTAAGTCGGTAAACGTGAGGCAGTTAGATTGACCCACGTGGCCTTCCATCGTTATAGCTAGGAACCGATTCCCGGTGTAGGTTGAGTTGGTCGAATCCCTCGAGACTCACCTATATCGCATCTCGCTATCTTATCTATAACATAGAGATGTCATTGGTGACCTGAGGATATGGTATACTTGGTCGAGTCCCTCAAGAGTATATCACTGAATCAGACTCTTCTGGTAACGATGGTGATGACTTAATCGAACATCATGGTTGGTCGAGTCCCTCGAGGCCATGGTGGTTCGGAGGCCGAACAGGATGGGAATCACAATGAGTTATGATTGGCAAGAGTTGCCTACCTTTACGGGCTTAACGTGATTAGTTGAGTCCCTCGAGGTTACGTTAAGATGCCGATTGTATCCTGATCCCCAATAGAGATCTGCCGAAGGTCTCCGATTCACATACCAGAAGGTGTTGTGTGTCTCGTGAAAAATTAGTGGGAATATATTAAGATAGAAGTCCTTATCTTAATTGTTTAAATTTTTGTAAAGTCTACATGTTATTTATTTCTGCTACATCTTTTATTTCAGAAAAATATCGCTTTCAAATCCTTTATGTGGCATACTTGATGCCAACCACCTCATTGGTCCAAATTATACAGATTGGCTTCGCAATGAGAGAATCGTTCTCACGGCGGAGAAAATCGCGTATGTCCTTGATACAATGATCCCTATGCCCGACGAAGGGGCAAGCGAGGATGAGATCGCTCATTATGTGAAGTACTTAGATGATTCCACTCTTGCTCAGTATTATATGTTGGCCTCTATGACTACTGAGTTACAGAGACAACATGAAAATATGGATGCTAATTCCATACTCCTGCATCTCCGTAAACTGTTTGAGGAACAGGGAAGAACTTAGCGATATGAGATATCAAAGAGTCTTTTCGTGCTAGAATGACTGAGGGGACATCGGTTCAGAACCATGTCCTTAAGATGATTGAGTGGATCGAGAAACTCACAGGTCTAGGAATGGTCCTAGAGGATAACCTGTGTGTCGATCTTGTATTTTAATCCCTACCAGATTCTTTTTCTTAATTCATAATGAATTTTAATATGAACAAACTTGAGGTGAACCTCCTAGAGCTCCTCAATATGTTGAGAGAAGTAGAGAGCACCATCAAGAAAGAGAAACCGGTTCTCTACACTGGTGAGACCAGAAAGAAAAGGAACGCTGAGAAGACCCTTAACAAGGGCAAGGGCAAGGGCAAAATGGGTAAGGCAAAGGTTGCCAAGAAAGACCCAACAAAGGACAAAGGTCAATGCTTCCACTGCGGCAAAGATGGGCACTGGAAGAGGAACTGCAAAGAGTACCTTGCAGAGAGGGTGAAACAGAAGCTTGCAGAAGCTTCAGGTACATTCATGATCAGTCTCCAATTATCAGAACCTTATGATAACACATGGGTATTGGATACCGGGAGTGTTTATCTTATTTGCAATTCGTTGCAGGTTCTGGCAGGACCTAGGAGATTGAACATAAGCGAGATGTACCTTAAGATGGGCAATAAAGCAAAGGTTGCTATAGTGGCTATTAGCAAGGTCACCTTACATCTGCTTGGTGGAGCTATTATTGCATTAGATGCATGCTATTATGTTTCTTCTATTATCAAAAACATTATTTCCATTTCATATTTGACAGTTATTAGATATAAATTAGTTTTTGAGAACAATAGTTGTTCAATAATATTAGATGATTAGATCGTCACAAGAGGAACATTGCATAATGGTTTATTTATGATAGATACAGCTTCACATATCATGAGTGTGAGTCTAAGAGGAAACGAGAAGTGGAGAACTAGACAGAAAAAAGTATTAAAACCCTTCGATCAGATCGAGGAGTTGAGTACTTGAGTACAGAATTCACCTAGTTCCTCAAAGACCATAGGATTTGATCCCAATGGACACCTTCTTATACACCACAGCTTAATGTTGTATCAGAAAAGAGGAATCGCACACTGTTAGATATGGTGTGTTCCATGATGTGTTTCACCGGCCTACCCATCTCATTTTGGGGATATGCCCTAGAGACTGCAGCTTACCTTCTGAACAGAATTCCAACCAAGTCAGTGATGTCTATTCTATATGAGATATGGAATGGGAAGATGCCTGATCTTAAGATTGTTAAGATTTGGAGCTACCCTACCCATGTTAAGTGACACAACCCTGACAAGTTGGAATCTAGAATGGAACGGTGCAAGTTCGTGGGATACCCCAAGGAAACTTGTGGGTATTATTTCTATCATTCTCAGGACCAAAAGGTCTCTGTAGCCAAGAGAGCAGTGTTCCTTGACAAGGAACACATTTTTAGTGGAGATAGTGGGAGCATGATAGAGTTGAGCGAGGTTGGAGAACCTAGCTCAAGCACCATTCCAGAATCTGTTCAGATACCTAACACACAAGTTCCAACTTTACGTAGGTCCGATAGAGTATCCCATCCTCTTAAGAGATATATGGGATATATCAGAAGAGAGGATGTTGAGGATACTGATCCTCAGACCTACGAGGAGGCTATTATGAGCATTGACTTTGGGAAATAGTAAGAAGCCATGAATTCAGAAATGGATTCCATGTACTCCAACAAGGTTTGAAACCTAGTTAATGCACCCGAGGGTATTGTACCAATTGGCTGCAAGTGGATCTTCAAAAAGAAGATTGGAGTAGATGGAAAGGTAGAGACCTATAAAGCAAGGCTAGTGGCTAAGGGTACTGTCAAAGGCAAGGTGTTAACTATGTCGAAACTTTCTCACCTGTAGCCATGCTAAAATCCATTCGAATTCTATTGACTATTGCAGCACACTATGATTATGAGATCTGGCAGATGGACGTCAAAAATGCATTCCTCAATGGTAACCTCAAGGAGGAGCTGTATATGATATAGCCTGAGGGATTCGTGTCCAGGGATAACCCAGATAAGGTGTGCATGTTGCTTAGGTCTATTTATGGATTAAAGCAAGCTTCACAAAGTTGGAACATAAGATTTGATGAGGCGATCAAATTTTATGACTTCATTAAGAATGAAGATGAGCCTTGTGTGTACAGGAAAATAAGTGGGAGCACTATCACCTTTTTGATATTATATGTGGATGACATCCTGATCATTGGGAATGATGTAGGAATGCTCTCCACAGTAAAGACTTGGTTATCTAGGCACTTCTCCATGAAGGACTTAGGGGAAGTATCCTGCATATTAGGGATACAGATCTATAGAGATAGATCCAAGAGGATGCTTGGCTTGTCCCAATCAAGGTACATAGACACCATTGTCAAAAGGTTTGGCATGAAAAATTCCAAGAGAGGTCTCATACTAATGAGACATGGAATATCACTTTCTAGGAGTATGTCCCCAAAAACTCCTAAAGAAAGGGCATACATAGATATGATACCATATGCATCAGCGATAGAATCTATCATGTATGCTATGCAATATACCATGCTTGATATAGCGTATGCTCTGAGTGTCACGAGCAGATATCGAGCGAGATCAGGCTTGGAGCACTGGAAAGTAGTAAAAAGTATCCTTAAGTACTTGAGAAGGACTAAGGATCTTTTACTGGTATTTGGAGGTAGTAGCCTCAGGGTTGAGGGCTACACGGACTCGAGCTTCCAGTCCAATGTCGATGATATCAAGTCTAATTCAGGGTATGTGTTCACCCTGAATGGAGGAGCAGTATGCTAGAAGAGTTCCAAGCAAGACACTACTGCTGACTCGACCATAGAGGTGGAATACATTGCTGCGGTAGAGGCAGCAAAGGGGGTGGTCTGGATAAAGAAGTTTATCACAAATCTAAGAGTCATCCCAAGCAACGAGGAGCTGATTCCTTTATATTGCAACAAATACGGGATGATTACTCAAATAAGGGAACCTGGTCTCATCAGATGTGTTCTGAGAAGGTTCCAACTTATTAGAGAGATCGTGGCCCGAAGAGATGTAGTAGTGGAAAGAGTCCATCAAAAAATAACATTACAGATCCATTGATAAAGCCATTGACTCAGATTGTCTTTGAGCATCACAGAGGTTTGATGGGGATCAGACATGTTGGTGATTGGCTTTAGGTCAAGTGGGAGATTGCTATTCATATGTGCCTTGCAAGCCAATCACATGAGGGATGGCACTTGTGACTTGATATGCACTTTTTTTCTTTGCTTATTATTAGGCATTTTATCACTTTATCATACGTGTTGCATATATTGTGATGTCCTTTGATCTTTGCAATGGGAATCAGATCATGATGAAATCATGATAATGAGACCGATTCTCCTTTAAACACAGACCCTGAATTATCCTGGTCATAGGTTACTCGAGAAGAACATCGAGATAACCGGATAGACTTGTGTGCTATATACCCGTCCATATGATGGAGGTAGCTGGTCTTATAGCTACTCGTGTGGGGACACTAAGGGTACAGTGCAGGTGCTCATTGGAGAATGAGTTCGCTGATTGATCCGCCTACGGAATGCTGGATGGTTATTGATATCTCACGTCAGATAGCGATCCTGTAGTCCCAGTAGTGTATCTAGTCCTTAAACTTGAGACACCAAGGATGTCCTGTATGAGTACTCCACTCTTTGATACCAGACTTATAGGTTTGGAAAGTTTTAGATCTAGTACAACCGGTCATTGGGAGTGGTAGCCAACCTTACGAGGGCTATTGAGTGTCAATAGAGGATCATCCGCTCTCAGTATCAAGAGAGGAATATCCTATGTGTTCTTGCTCGAACAAATCCTTGGCCAAGGTTATTCGGATTGAGAGAGAAAGAGTTTTCAAGGAGAATCCGATAAGAGCAAGACTCGAGGAGAGACCGTATGGGCCTGATAGCACTATGCCCAATATAGGGTCTTTAGGATATTAGATGGATGAGGGACTATAGATACATGGTAACTAAGGACAGATAGGTCCAAAGGATTGGATTTCCCTGTATCGTCTGGGGGCCGCGACGTAGTGGCCTAGTACGTCCGCCGTCGATGAGTTGGGTGAATTATTATAGAGATAATAATTCACTAAGTCCGAAGGAGTTCTAACAAGTATGACTCATGGCCAGCTTGATATTGATTCTAGAGGGTCACACACATATGGTAGGTGTTGCGACGAGTAGAGGTTCGGATATGACATATCCGCTGAACCCCCTATCTTATTGGATATCCATTAAGCTCCTGAATTATTGGATCTTGAGATGAGTTCGAATAATTGTTAATAAGAGATTATTGGGTAGAGACCCACTAATCCAAGAGGCTTGGGTAATTGGATGGAGATCCAATACTCAATAGGGCAAAAGATCCATTTGGGTTTTCAAGGGCCCTCTATAAATAGGAGGGAACCAAAGCTCTATAAGCTGAGGGTTTCTTTTGGTAGCCACCTCCTATTCTCCTCTCCCTAGAGAGAGAGGTGCATCGTCGCAATCCCTACCATGTAGATACTGCTAGAGAGGAGGATGCTTGACCTCCTTCATCCTCTCCCACAGATCTACAGGAATTCAGGGATATACGATCTCCCTAGGTATCTTCTTTTACCCACGTAGTTTTGCGGATTTGTTTTTGACGCATCGATCTTCGCACGACGATGGAAACTTTCTACGGGAAATCTAGGGTTTTGTTTTCTATTCTTCCGCTATGCATGTGATGTCATTCCCCTGAAGGATTTCCCAACAGATATAGCATATACTATAAGTATCATGAGCAAGTATTATATGGATCCAGGCTTAGAGCACTGGAAAGCAGTAAACTGTATCCTTAAGTACTTAAGAAGGACTAAGGATCTTTTACTGATATATGGAGATAGTAGCTTCAGAGTTGAGGGCTACACGGACTCGAGCTTCCAGTCTAATATCAATGATAGTAAGTCTAATTTAGGATGTGTGTTCACCCTGAATAGAGGACCAGTATGCTAGAAGAGTTTCAAGCAAGATACTACTGCTGACTCGACCATAGAGGTGGAGAACATTACTACAGTAGAGGTAACAAAGAAGGGAGTCTAGGTGAAGTAGTTCATCACAGATTTGGGAATCATGCCGAGTAGCGAGGAGGCGATTCCCTTATATTACGATAACTACGGGGCAATTAGTCAAATAAGAGAACCCGGGTCTCATCAGAAGTGTTCTGAGAAGGTTTCAGCTTATCAGAGAGATCGTGGCCCGAAGAGATGTAGCAGTGGAAAGAGTTTCATCCGAAGATAATATTGTAGATCCACTGACAAAGCCATTAACTCAGATTCTCTTTAAGCGTCATAGAGGTCTGATGGGGATCAGACATATAGGTGATTGGCTTTAGGTCAAGTGGGAGATTACTAGTTATAGGTGTCATACAAGCCAATCACGTGAGTGATAACACATGTAATACGTTGCATCAATCTCTTTGCTTATGATTATTAGCATTTTCTCACATTATCTGAATATATATTGTGATGTCCTTGGATCTGTGCAATGGAAATTGGATCGTGATGAGATCACGATAATGAGATCGATTCACCTTTAAACATAGATCCTAAATAATCCCGGTCATAGGTTACTTGAGAGGGATATCAAGATAACCGGATAGATTGGTATATTGTATACCTGTCCATATGATAGAGGTGGTTAGTCTTATAGCTACTTGTGTGGGGACAATAAGGATACAATATAAGTACTCATTGGAGAATAAGTTCACTAATTGAGCCACTTATGGAATGTTGGATGGTTATTGATACCTGACGTAATATAGTGATTCCGTAGTCCTAGTAGTGTATCTAGTCCTTAGACTTGAGACACCATGGATGTCCTGTATGAGTACTTCACTCTTTGATACTAGACTTATAGGTTTGGAAGTTTCAGATCTAGTACAGTTAGTTATTGGGAGTGGCAGCCAAACTTATGAGGGCTATTGAGTATCAATAGAGGATCATTTACTCTCGGTATCATGAGAGGAATATCCCATGTGTTCTTACTCAAGCAAATCCCTAGCCAGGGTCATTTAGATTGATAGAGAAAGAGTTCTCGGAGAGAATCTGATTAGAGTGAGACTCTATTAGGGATCGAGTGACACTAAGAGGGGGGAGTGAATTAGTGTAGCTGTAAAGAACGATAAATTTCTACGATTTAAACCAAGTTCAGAAACATCGTACGATAGAAATCATATTTTTGACTAAAATCGATTTTGATTAAAGTCTAATGGAAAGTGCTTAAAGTAGGGAGTGTTTAAAGAGGAAGAAGGCAATGATGAGTAAGTTGAGCAGTGAAGAAAAGGCGATTTGCAGAAAGGTAAATGCAAGAACATAAACACAAACCGTTTTTATAGTGGTTCGGTCATCCGACCTACATCCACTCCCGATTCCTCTTTGCTTGAGGCCACTGACATTCCACTAGCTGCCTTCCTTCCAACGGGTGAAGACAAACTCCCTTTTATAAACTCTGTTTACAAGGCTTCTATCAACACCTCTCTTAAGAATACTTCTAAACTTCCGGAGAAGGGATTTCTACTTCAAATGACAAAGTCTTCCCTTAATTTTCTTGCATACTTTTTGCTCTCTTAGCAAGAATATCTGGGGTATTTATAGACCCCAAGAGGATTTAAATTTGAAGCCCAAATTTGAATTGCCTTGGCCTTTGTCATTCTGGCGGTACAACCGCCTGACACTAGCGATACCACCGCTAGTCTGACATTGACACAATTAGTGTACCAAGCGGTGCCACCGTCCAGCTCGGCGGTGCCACCACCTGGGCTCTCGGGCTCTAGGCGGTGCCATCGCCTAGGCTCTCGGCCACTGGGTGGTGCCACTGCTAGTCATATGTGTCCTGCAAGCCAATCACATGAATGATGGTGCTTGTGACTTGATATGAACTTTTTCTCTTTGCTTATTATTAGGTATTTTATCACTTTATCTTGCGTGTTGCATATATTATGATGTCCTTAGATCTGTGCAATGGGAATCGGATCGTGATGAGATCACAATAATGAGACTAATTTATCTTTAAACACAGACCCTAAATTATCCTGGTCATAGGTTACTCGAGGACATCGAGATAACCGGATATATTGGTGTGCTGTATACCCGTTCATATGATGGAGGTAGCTGGTCTCAAAGCTACTCGTGTGGGGACACTAAGGGTACAGTGCAAGTGCTCATTGGAGAATGAGTTCACTGATTGATCCGCCTACGGAATGCTGGATGGTTATTGATACCTCACGTCAGACAACGATTCCATAGTCTCAATAGTGTATCTGGTCCTTAGACTTGAGACACCAAGGATGTCCTGTATGAGTACTCCACTCTTTGATACCGAACTTATAGGTTTGGAAGGTTCCAGATCTAATACAGCCGGTCATTGGGAGTGGTTGCCAACCTTACGAGGGCTATTGAGTGTCAATAGAGGATCATCCGCTCTCAGTATCATGAGAGGAATATCCCATGTGTTCTTGCTCGAACAAATACTTGGCCAAGGTTATTCGGATTGAGAGAGAAAGGGTTCTCCGGGAGAATCTGACAAGAGCAAGACTCGATGAGAGACTATATGGGCCTGACAGCACCATGCCCGGTATAGGGTCTCTAGGATTTTGGATGGATGAGGGACTATAGATACATGGTAACTGAGGACAGATAGCACCGTAGTGGCGCTGGGCGATCGCACTTGCGGTGGGCACGAGCCAGCCAGAGGCGCCGTCTTTGGCGCCGCGCTGCGCGCACTGTGAGCCAAGACTGTCAGAGAGCGCGGCGGCGCTAGGCTCCCGCACCCGTGGGCGCTGGCGGTGGGCGCTCCGCCCGCGGGGCAACGACGGCGCCGCCGCCTTCCCGCGCACTAGGGGCGCCGCCGATTGGGTGGCGGCGAGCGCACCGCAGCCCCAAGCACAGTAAGGGTGAGGGATTAGGGTTTTTAGGGCAAAAGATGGTTTTGCCCCTCAGAATTTTAGAAATTTCAGATTCTATCCCTTTTGATAGAATTACCAAAACACCCTTTTGGCCGAATTACCAAAATACCCCTGAGAATTTAATAATTCCCTTTATGTCCCTAATTTTAGAAAATTAAATATGTTAATTAAATAGTTTAATTAACTATTATTTTCTTTATCTAGTAGTCTTTTAAAATAACATATACATGTGATGTATGATGTGGACAGATGATCATGCACCTGTGATGTGATGTGTGAACATGTGATTATTATTATTGGGGCCTGCGAGCTTCTATTCTTTTCTCATTTATTATCGAGCCTGCATGCCTATAATTATGTTGTAATTACATGAGGAGACACAGCGGTAGCGTGACTCTCGAGGCCGAGACGAATGATACGACACATGAAGATGCGTTGAGATGTCGACGGATCCGACGAAGCGAGATGGATGATCACAAGGCATAGAGATGCGCCGAGGCACATATAGATCTTGATGTGAGTGATTAAGCCCACTGGCTTGGGCCTGATCACATTAGGATATGGTCCATGATTATCTGGTGTGATTGCTCATGTGATGTGTGATTAGATATACACCTACTAGATATATATATATATATATATATATATATATATATATATATATATATATATATATATGTAGATATATATATTAAATATGTATGTGTGTGACACATTATGTTAGGAGACCAAATAAAAAATTCTCTCCATTAATAATATTAAGTCGGTAAACGTGAGGCAATTAGATTGACTCACGTGACCTTCCATCGTTATAGCTAGGAACCGACTCCCGGTGTAGGTTGAGTTGGTCGAGTCCCTTGAGACTTATATATATCGCGTCTCGCTATCTTATCTATAATATAGAGATGTCATCGATGACCTGAGGACATGGTATACTTGGTCGAGTCCCTCGAGAGTATATCACCGAATCAGACTCATCTTGTAATGATGTTGATGACTTAATCGAACATCATGGTTGGTCGAGTCTCGAGGCCATGGTGGTTCAGAGGCCGAACAGGACGGGAATCATAAGGAGTTATGATTGGCAAGAGTTGCCTACCTTTACGGGCTTAACGTGATTGGTCGAGTCCCTCGAGGTTATGTTAAGACGCCGATTGGATCCCGATCCCCACTAGAGATCCGCTGGGGGTCTCCGATTCACATACTGGAGGGTGTTGTGTGTCTCGCAAAAAATTAGTGGGAGTACATTAAGATAGAAGTCCTTATCTTAACTATTTAATTTTTGTAAAGTCTGCATGTTATTTATTTCTGCTACATCTTTTATTTCAAAAAAATATTATTTTCAAATCCTTTTATGTAGCATACTTGATGCCAACTGTCTCACTGGTCCAAATTATACGGATTGGCTTCGCAATCTGAGAATCGTTCTCATGGCAAAGAAAATCATGCATATCCTTGATACAGTGATCCCTACGCCTGACGAAGGGGCAAGCGAGGATGAGATCGCTCGTTATGTGAAGTACTTAGATGATTCCACTCTTGCTTTGTGTTATATGTTGGCCTCTATGACTACTGAGTTACAGAGCCAACATGAAAATATAGATGCTAATTCTATACTCCTGCATCTCTGCAAATTATTTGAGGAACAATGACGAACTCAGCGATATGAGATATTAAAGAGTCTTTTCCGTATCAGGATGACTGAGGGGACACCGGTTCAGAACCATGTCCTTAAGATGATTGAGTGGATCAAGAAACTCACAGGTCTAGGAATGGTCCTAGAGGATAACCTGTGTGTGGATCTTGTGCTTCAGTCCCTACCAGATTCCTTTTCTCAGTTCATAATGAATTTTAATATAAACAAACTTGAGGTGACCCTTCCAAAGCTCCTCAATATGTTGAGAGAAGCAAAGAGCACCATCAAGAAAGAGAAGCCAATTCTCTATGCTGGTGAGACCAAAAAGAAGAGGAAGATTGAGAAGACCCTTTAAAAGGGTAAGGGCAAGGGCTAATTGGGTAAGGCAAAGGTTGCCAAGAAAGACCCAACAAAGGACAAAGGCCAGTGCTTCCACTGCGGCAAAGAGGGGCACTAGAAGAGAAACTGCAAAGAGTACCTTATAGAGATGGCGAAATAGAAGCTTTCATAAGCTTCAGGTACATTCATGATTAGTCTCCATTTATCAAAATCTTATGATAACACATGCATATTGGATACTGGGAGTGCTTATTATATCTGCAATTCGTTGCAGGTTCTGGCAGGACCTAGGAGATTGAACAAAGGCAAGATGGACCTTAAGATAGGCAATGAAGCAAAGGTTGCTATAGTGGCTGTTGGCAAGGTCACCTTACATCTGCCTGGTGGAGCTATTTTTGCATTAGATGCATGCTATTATATTCCTTCTATTATCAAAAATATTATTTCCATTTCATGTTTGATAGTTAGTGGATATAAATTAGTTTTTGAGAACAATGGTTGTTCAATAATATTAGATGATCAGATCATCATGAGAGGAAAATTGCATAATAGTTTATTTATGATAGATACAGCTCCACATATCATGAGTGTAAGTGAGTCTAAGAGGAAACGAGAAGTGGAGAACCAAACAAGAAAGAGTATGAGATTTTATCAGATCAGACCAAGGAGGTGAGTACTTGAGTACAGAGTTCACCCAGTTCCTCAAAGACTATGGGATTTTATCCCAATGGACACCTCCTTATACACCACAGCTTAACGGTGTATCAGAAAAGAGGAATCACACACTGTTAGACATGGTGCGTTCCATGATGTGTTTTGCCGACCTACCCATCTCATTCTGGGGATATGCCCTAGAGAACGTAGCTTACCTTCTGAACAGAATTCTAACTAAGTCAATGATGTCTACTCCATATAAGATATGAAATGGGAAGATGCCTGATCTTAAGATTGTTAAGATTTGAGGCTACCCTGCCCAAGTTAAGAGACATAACCCTGATAAGTTGGAATCCGGAACGGAACAGTGCAAGTTTATGGGACATATCAGAAGAGAGGATGTTGAGGATATTGATCCTTAGACCTACGAGGAGGCTATTTTGAGCATAGACTCCGGGAAATGGCAAGAAGCCATGAATTTAGAAATGGATTCCATGTACTCCAACAAGATTTGAAACTTAGTTAATGCACTCAAGGGTATTGTACGCATTGGCTGCAAGTGGATCTTCAAAAAGAAGATTGGAGTAGATGGAAAGGTAGAGACCTATAAAGCAAGGCTATTGGCTAAGGAGTATCGTCAAAGGTAAGGTGTTCACCATGATGAAACTTTCTCACCTATAGCCATGCTAAAATCCATTTAAATTCTATTGGCTATTACAGCACACTATGATTATGAGATCTGGCAGATAGACATCAAAATCGCATTCCTCAATAGCTACCTCAAGGAGGAGATGTATATGATATAATCTAAGGGATTCGTGTCTAGGAATAACCCAGATAAGGTGTGCAGGTTGCTTAAGTCCATTTATGGATTAAAGCAAGCTTCCCGAAGTTGAAACATAAGATTTGATGATGCGATCAGATCTAATGATTTCGTTAAGAATGAAGATGAGCCTTGTGTGTACAAGAAAGTAAGTGGGAGCACTATCACCTTTTTGGTATTATATATGGATGACATCCTGATCATTGGGAATGATGTAGGAATGCTCTCCATAGTAAAGACTTGGTTATCTAGGCATTTCTCCATGAAGAACTTAGGGGAAGTATCCTGCATATTGGGGATACGGATCTATAGAGATAGATCCAAGAGGATGCTTGGCTTGTCTCAGTCAAGGTACATAGACACCATTGTCAAAAGGTTTGGCATGAAAAATTCAAAGAGAGGTCTCATACCAATGAGACATGGAATATCACTTTCTAGGAGTATGTCCCCAAATACTCCTAAAGAAAGGGCACACATGGATATGATACCATATGCATCAGCGATAGGATCTATCATGTATGCTATGCTATGTACCAGGCTTAATATAGCATATGCTCTGAGTATCACGAGCAGATTTCAAGCAGATCCAAGCTTGGAGCACTGGAAAACAGTAAAAAGTATCCTTAAGTACTTGAGAAGGACTAAGGATCTTTTACTGGTATATGGAGGTACTAGCCTCAGGGTTGAGGGCTACACGGACTTGAGCTTCCAATCTGATGTCGATGATAGCAAGTCTAATTCAGGGTATGTGTTCACCCTGAATGGAGGAGCAATATGCTGGAAGAGTTCCAAGCAAGACACTACTGCTGACTCGACTACAGAGGCAGAATACATTGCTGCGGCAAAGGCAACAAATGATGGAGTCTAGATGAAGAAGTTTATCACAGATCTAGGAGTCATCCTAAGCAGCGAGGAGCTGATTCCTTTATATTGCAATAAATACGGGACGATTACTCAAATAAAGGATCCCGGGTCTCATCAAAAGTGTTCTGAGGAGGTTCCAACTTATTAGAGAGATCGTGGCCCGAAAAGATATAGTAGTAGAAAGAGTTCCATCCGAAGATAACATTGCAGATCCACTGACAAAGCATTGACTCAGATTGTCTTTGAGCATCACAGAGGTCTGATGGAGATCAGACATGTTGGTGATTGGCTTTAGGTCAAGTGGGAGATTGCTAGTCATATGTGCCCTACAAGCCGATCACATGAGTGATGACACTTGTGACTTGATATGCAATTTTTCTCTTTGCTTATTATTAGGCATTTTATCACTTTATCTTACATGTTGCATATATTGTGATGTCCTTAGATCTATGCAATGGGAATCGGATCGTGATGAGATCATGATAATGAGACCAATTCACCTTTAAACACAGACCCTAAATTATCCTAGTCATAGACTAGTGTGCTGTATACCTGTTCATATGATGGAGGTAGCTGGCTCAGAGCTACTCGTGTGGGGACACTAACGATGCAGTGCAAGTGCTCATTGGAGAATGAGTTCACTGATTGATCCGCCTACGGAATGCTGGATGGTTAATGATACCTCACGTCAGACAGCAATTCCGTAGTCCCAGTAGTGTATCTGGTCCTTAGACTTGAGACACCAAGGATGTCCTATATGAGTACTCCACTCTTTGATACCGGACTTATAGGTTTGGAAAGTTCCAGATCTAGTACAGCCGATCATTGGGAGTAGTAGCCAACCTTACGAGGGCTATTGAGTGTCAATAGAGGATCATCTGCTCTCGGTATCATAAGAGGAATATCCCATGTGTTCTTGCTCGAACAAATCCTTGGCCAAGGTTATTCGGATTGAGAGAGAAAGAGTTCTCAAGGAGAATCCGATAAGAGCAAGACTCGAGGAGAGACCATATGGGCCTGATAGCACTATGCCCAATATAGGGTCTTTAGGATATTAGATGGATGAGGGACTATAGATACATAGTAACTAAGGACAGATAGGTCCAAAGGATTGGATTTCCCTGTATCGTCTGGGGGTCGTGTTGTAGTGGCCTGGTACGTCCGTAGTCGATTGATAGAACCCCAGAGGAATTCTATCGAGATTGATCTTTTAGGGGGATCAACCCTTGGAACGCTATAGGGGTTCCACCCTCCAAGTAGCCTGGTGGCTGCAATTGTAGATTGATCTTTCTTATTCCAAAGAGGTGGAGGCTACAAGCTTATATAGAGCTCCAAACCCTAACCCTAGGGGTTGCTTCCTAAGTGAACTACCCAATTTGCCCTCAACCTTGATAGCGGGCCGGCCCAAGATAACAAGAGGGGCGGCTAAAAGCCAAAGACCCAAATATAAACCTAGCCTCTCTTCTTTATAGGATAGAGGCGGCTAGGTGGGGTTTATTACATTCTCACAGGGTTTTTTATTATTTTTGATGTTACATGGTTGAGTAGGACCTAACCTCGCTAGGGTCCTATCAAGCCCGCCCTCTTCAAATCGCCTTGTCCTCAAGGTGGGTTCCATGAACTCGAGGAACCGGGACTTAAACTCCTCATATGATTCCCATGTGGCATCTTCAAGTGATAAATTAGTCCAATGTACTAGTACAAATTTTAGAGGGGCGTCGGACGACGCATCACGACTCTGCGGTCGAGGATGGCTTGTGGTTGGGCTTGAATATTTCCATCATCGGTGGTGTTGGGCGGTTGGATGCAGGATGCCTCGTGTTCTCCCAACTTGGGCTTCAAGCATGACACGTGGAAGACAGGGGTGAATTTTGGCATCTTTAGATAATTTAAAACCCATGCGCCACGGCTCCAATACGCTCTATGATCTCGGATAGGGCCCATAAAAACATGGAGATAGCTTCATGGAGGCTCGTGTGTTGATGGATAGTTGCTTGTATGGTTGTGGCGAAGATAAACCAAAACGGTCTCCTACTAATAATTCTCTTTCACTTCTTCAGTGTGTCACTTGCTTGTCGCTTCATTCTAGCTTGAGCGGTAGAGAGATTATTCTTTAGCTGAATTTGTGAGGAGTTTGTCCATGTCAATTAAATCTTGATCGACTGATCTACCTTAGTGAGCCAATTACATAAATTGGAATCACAGAGATCGCATACGCCGACCATATAATGCTTCATATGGGGTACATTTTGTAGATGAATGATATATAGTATTATACCACCATTCGGCCCAGGGAGCCATTTCGTCCACTCCTTTGGTCGATCACTAGCGAAGCACCAAAGGTATGTCTCTAAACATCTGTTTCACCACTACTATTTGGCCGTCGGTTTGTGGATGATATGAAAGTGCTCATCTTGAGTTTGGTGCCTCAGAATGAAATAACTCGGTCCATAATTTACTAGTGAAGACCTGTCACGATCACTTACGATGGACCTTGGCATCCCATGTAGTTTAACAATATTTTCTATGAAAATCTGAGCAATACTAACAACAGTGTAGGGATTTCTCACAGCACAAAAATAAGCATATTTCGTAAGTCGTTCAACCACCACAAGGATTGTGCTTTTACCTTTGGAAGGTGGCAACCCTTCGATGAAGTCCATGGATATGTCGAGTCCATCATTTTTGAGTGCAAGTATAGGTAGTGGTTGTAGTTTCCTTGGACTCGCCAACTGTTTCGCCTTTTTCTTTGTTGACATACATCACATTGTGCTACGTATTCAGAAATAATTTTTTCATCCCTTTCCAATAAAAGTTTTGCTTCACTCTTTTGTAGGTTCTTAGAAATTAGGAGTGCCACTTTGCAAAGGTATGGAGTGCATTTCGTGCAGAATGACTTTGATGCAAGGGAGTTTGGTATAAGCACAATCGACCTTTATAGCATAGATCCTCGAATCCCAAGTATAGTGAGCTATTGCGCTTGGATCCTCCTCATGTGGGGACACACGTAATTTTTGATGATGTTGCTGGTTTCTGGATCCTTCTTCCATTCCTCCCCTCGGTTGGTGCTAGTTGGAGATGCACAAGAAAGCCACCATTTATCTTGTGTAAAACTTTCTCCATTCGTTGGGTTGAAAGCGGTGGTTACGTTGCTTCCACGCTTCCCGCGTAGGGTGATATCTCATGTGTTACCTTTGCAATAGAATTTCATAATCAATTTGGAAAAGTTCCAAGAGACATCACCTAGTGTCATCGACCATTCTATGCCCATAAGCACAGCCTCATAATCATTAATTGGTAGGAGGAAGAAGTCGGCAACAATTTCTTGGCCCTGCGATTAATAGTTTCACTGTGGGCATCTTTGGTCGCATTTTAGGATGAGTGGCCATCGGCAACCTTTACGTCGAACTTGCTGCAACCTTCGATATAGGCGCCATCCGAGCAGCAACCTTACTATTTAGAAAATTATTAGTACTGCTGTATCGATGAAACGGTGATTGGTTGTTGTTTGAGCAGGCCTCCAACTTTCATCGTTTGCGGATTTGAGTAGCCGGCTAGCGCATGTACCATAAAGTTGATTGATTGTGGCTCTTCTTCCACATCTTCATCCTCATGTTCAAGACTCTCTTCTGGCTGTTCACTGATCTTTTCTTCCACTGGTTCAATCACAAGAAGTCTCCCCTTTTTACAACGATGCTCGCGCTCCACGGCTCGTCCTACAATGCCAACATAACCCCTTAGCGGATCGGTCTCGAAGCTCTTCGCTTGTCAACCTTTTTTGGTGCAGGAGCTCGGTGATAGTAGGTGAGGTGAGGGCTTCAATATTTCTAGTCGGGAGCGACCCTAGTCCTCCGGGCTTCATGGTTCAATCGCTCCTCCTAAAGTCGTGCGAAAGAGATGGCTGCCATAAGCGTATGCGGTTGTCGCGCTTTAACTTCTCCCGGATCTCCGGCTTCAAGCCCTCAATAAATGTCCCCAATAACTGTTTTTCAGACCAATCACGAGTTTGATTAGAAACCTTTCAAACCTGGTTTGATACTCTGGATGGTGGAGGTTTGTCGGATCTTTGCTAGTTGTCCGTCGATGTTCTCGTAATCGGTTGGTCCGAAACGGATCAGCAGTCCTTCTTTGAATTGTCGCCATGAGAGGACTCCATGAGTATGTTCAAACCAATCAAACCATTGTATGGCATCTCCTTCAAGATGTATAGCTGCAATTTCTACCATAGATGCATCTGCGGTTTTGTGGTACCGAAAATATCGCTCAAGGCTAGTGGAGATCCAACCAATCGGGTCTCCTTCTTCCCATCTAGGGAAGTCCACCCTCATGCGTGGATAGTGAGGATCGGTCATAGAGCCTCCTCTCTCTTGGAGGTCATCTCTTCGATTAGAGCTTTCCCCTTGATGTGATTTCTTTGGGCTCGGTGGTCGACCCAAACTAAGTTCGACAAAGAGAGTCGAATCTTCTCCTCCATTCGTGTCTCGAAAGCTTCAATTTAGCATCAATTGCCTCCTCGGATGCCATAGCATATGTCTCCAAATCTGTAATATTAAGATCTCTCTTTTGTTGCCGGGTTAAAGGCATGAATTATTTGAGGGAAGTGGTGGCGAAATGGTTTGTGGATTGGTGGATGTAGGCTGCGGTTTAGGCTTGTTTTGTGGCTGTTTTGGGTGCTGTTTGGGGCTGCGATTTGATGGAGTTTTGGACTGAGATGGTAGTGGATGAAGGTTAGGGAAGAAAGTTTTAGATCTGTGGTAGCTCAGCAAAGATTTGACAAAAATCAATAGAAATTGCTGCCTATGTGCGCTGTCTCGTAAGAGCAGAATTGTCGTCGAAGAAATATCGGTTTCTCGACGAAATTTCCAGCATAAAACTCAGGGGTTTGAGGAGGGGTTTGATGGTAGAATCTTAGTTTAGATAGTAACAAGGATAACAAATTGGATCAAGAAATTTTGGCAGCAAAGCAGTAAAGAAATCGGTGCAAGTTGCGATAGCAGAATTCTCGTCGAAAAATTTCAGCGGATTTGCGATGAAGAGAGATTGCAGCAACACACGAATTTGTTTTGTGATGAATTCCACAATAGATCAATCATGGATGGGAGCCAAGATGATCTATGAGGTGCACAAAAATTTCGTTAAAAAGGATAACAATTAGATCGGTTAAAAAGCATTGACAACAGCGGCTGAAATTTTCTGCAGTGCAATCCTTCGATTCGCAAAGATGGTAACTTTTCGCGACGCAAAGAATTTGCAGCAAGGGATCGATAGAAAAACTTCTTTTGATATTTTAGATGAAAAATTGCAGCAGCAAAGGTATTGGTGGTAGAAAAATACCAGATCTCGATGCAATTGGAGGTGGCGACGATGATCGATTTGATCTACGTCCAGGGAGATGACATGGAGATGATGACGTCAAGAGCAATTGTGGGAATTGCTTGGCTGATGGCGGGCGGTTAGAGATGGCAGCAAAAGCAGCAAGATCGCTGCTCGATACCAGATGATAGAACCCCAGGAGGAATTCTATCGAGATTGATCTTTAGGGGATCAACCCTTGGAGCGCTATAGGGGTTCCACCCTCCAAGTAACTGGTGGCTGCAATTGTAGATTGATCTTTCTTATTCCAAAGAGGTGGAGGCTACAAGCTTATATAGAGCTCCAAACCCTAACCCTAGGGGTTGCTTCCTAAGTGAACTACCCAATTTGCCCTCAACCTTAGCGGGCCGGATTGAGAGAACAAAGGGGGCGGCTAAGAAGCCCAAAGACCCAAATATAAACCCTAGCCTCTCTTCTTTATAGGATAGAGGCGGCTAGGTGGGGTTTATTACATTCTCACAGGGTTTTTATTAGCTGTTACATGGTTGAGTAGGACCTAACCCTGCTAGGGTCCTATCATCGATGAGTTGGGTTAATTATTATAGAGATAATAATTCACTAAGTTAGAAGGAGTTCTGACAAGTATGACTCACGGCCAGCTCAATATTGGGCCTAGAGGGTCACACACATATGGTAGGTGTTGCGACGAGTAAAGGTTCGGATATGAGATATCCACTAAACCCCCTATCTTATTGGATATCCATTAAGCCCCTGAATTATTGAATCCTTAGATGAGATCCAATAATTGCTAATAATAGATTGGTAGGTAGAGATCCACTAATCCAAGAGGCTTGGGTAATTGGATAGAGATCCAATACCCAATAGGGCAAAAGATCCATTAGGGTTTTCAGGGGGCCTCTATAAATAGGAGGGAACCAAAGCTCTATAGGCTGAGGGTTTCTTTTGGTAGCCACCTCCTGTTCTCCTCTTCCCAAAGAGAGAGGTGCATTGTTGCAGTTCCTATCCTATAGATACCGCTAGAGAGGAGGACACTTGACCTCCTTCATCCTCTCCCACAGATCTGTAGGAATTCAGGGATATACGATCTCCCTAGGTATCTTCTTTTACATGTGCAGTTTTATGGATTTATTTTTGATGCACCGATCTTCGCACGATGACGGAAACTTTCTACGGGAAATATGGTGTTTTTTTTTTCTGCTCTTCCGCTGCGCTTGTGATGTCGCTCCCCTGAAGGATTTCCCAACAACCACCGCCCAGCCTTTTCAGCACACTGGTTTGGGCCTTAAACTCAGCCTAAACTAATCCAAAACAAGGCCCAATTGGCCCTTACTTGGTTTATAGGATTAACACCTAATCCTAAACCAAATTACATGCTAACTACAAATTTTAAAGACATTTCCTGAGCTATTACAAAGTCCATAAGACAAGACTTCTTCCGGCAAGTTTCCGGCAGTCTTTCAACGAACCCTCGGAAACCATTCTACGGACTCCTAGTAAGCTCCTGGACTTCATGATGATCTTGGCGAGTTCCAGCGAGCTTCTTTGGCAAGCTCCGATCTTTCTTGGCAAGCTCCGTGAACTTCTGACAAACCTTTCGGCGAACTTCCAAAAACCCTTCGGCAAGCTCCCTACTCGTTCTCGGCTAGTTCCGGCAGCACTCCCAACGAATCTTCGGACTTCCGTTGAACTCTCGAACTCTCAACGATCCATCACACTTGTCTTTCGGTACTTTGTTTTGCTTTACATCTTCATCATTATGGTAGTTAATCCTGAACATATAGAAACAAAACTCTACTTCGATCTAGACAATTATTACAACGTGAATTGACATTCTGTTGCCCGGCACGTTATTAGTTAGTGCTTCGTTCGATTCTTCGGTGCATCGTCCTCTCTTGAATTTCGTTGCCCAATCGACGGTTGACCTCTGCAACCCTGATATCCTTGGTGAAATACGCTCATCATGGCCCGATGCCTGACGTACGAAGCCTTCTGATGATTGTTGATCGAACCTCCGGCTCAACATCCAATATCCTGACGTGATCACCCGGTACAACGTCAATTCCTCCAGCGTCAACTGTCTAATCCTGATCGATAGTAGACCTGCATAACTCAAAATGCAGTTAGACAATAAAACACAATCAATTAGTTTCATCATCAAAATCCGAGATTCAACAATCTCCCCCTTTTTGATTATGACAACTAATTGATGACTAACGGAGTTAACCAAAACTCCTCGGAGTTTAACCAAACTCCCCCTACCTATATGCCATTGATAGAAATCTTGGATTATCCCAAATCCAAACAACATTCATCACAAAATATGAGAATTATCAAACCATCATGTAAATATATAAAATATTAAATTCAATGCATGAAGTCATCAATCTACTTCTCCCCCTATATCATCAACAAAAAGGAGAAGTTGCATCATAGCTAGTTTTCAAGGATATGCAAACTTTACAATCGTACTAGCTATCAATCAAGATATTCAACATACATCACTTTAAAGTATTCAATCATAGTAAGTTTTAAATTCTTTTCTAAAGATAAGCAAGATAGCAATTTTTCATCACTTGCGTCTTGTGCAAGTTTGCACTTTGCTTTTGTAGCATGCTAGCAACTTTTGAAACGTTCATGATAAGATATTCCTTCATTTCATTGATCGAGCTAGCAAATTTTTGATTGAAGTCGCAAGTTAGCAATAAATCTTCTCCCCCTTTGTTTTTGTCAAAAAGAAGGGAAGAGTGCAATTCTTTTCCCTTTATAGGCTAGCAAGATAAAAAGTTTATACTTTGATTTCTTTGTGATATGCCAAGCTGCTAGTCATGTGTGCCCTGCAAGCCAATCAAATGAGTGATGACACTTATGACTTGATATGCACTTTTTCTCTTTGCTTATTATTAGGCATTTTATCACTTTATCTTGCGTGTTGCATATATTGTGATGTCCTTGGATCTGTGCAATGGGAATCGGATTGTGATGAAATCATGACAATGAAACCAATTCACCTTTAAACACAGACCCTAAATTATCCTAGTTATAGGTTACTCGAGAAGGACATCGAGATAACTGGATAGACTAGTGTGCTGTATACCCATTCATATGATGGAGGTAGCTGGTCTCATAGCTACTCATGTGGGGACACTAAGGTTATAGTGTAGGTGCTCATTGGAGAATGAGTTCACTGATTGATCCGCCTATGGAATGTTGGATAGTTATTGATACCTCACATCAGACAGCGTTTTCGTAGTCCCAGTAGTGTATCTGGTCCTTAGACTTGAGACACCAAGGATATCCTGTATGAGTACTCCACTCTTAGATACCGGACTTATAGGTTTGGAAAGTTCCAAATCTAGTACAGTCGGTCATTGGGAGTAGTAGCCAACCTTACGAGGGCTATTGAGTGTCAATAGAGGATCATCCGCTCTCAATATCATGAGAGGAATATCTCATGTGTTCTTGCTCAAACAAATCCTTGGCCAAGGTTATTCAGATTGAGAGAGAAAGAGTTCTCCAGGAGAATCCGACAAGAGCAACACTCGAGGAGAGACTGTATGGACCTGACAATACCATGCCCAATATAGAGTCTCTAGGATATTGGATGGATAAGGGACTATAGATACATGGTAACTGAGGACTGATAGGTCCAAAGGATTGGATTCCCCAGTATCATCTAGGGGCCGCGACGTAGTGGCCTGGTACGTCCGTAGTCGATGAGTGGCCTGGTACGTCCGCAGTCGATAAGTCAGAAGAAGTTCTGACAAGTATGACTCACGGCCAGCTCGATATTGGGCCTAGAGGGTCACACACATATGGTAGGTGTTGCAACGAGTAGAGGT
Source organism: Musa beccarii (assembly GCA_024322285.1). Classification (NCBI taxonomy): domain Eukaryota; kingdom Viridiplantae; phylum Streptophyta; class Magnoliopsida; order Zingiberales; family Musaceae; genus Musa; species Musa beccarii. Next base: position 40,555,922 of record CM044394.1, read on the forward strand.
TCAGATATGAGATATTCGCTGAAACCCCTTATCTTATTGGATATCCATTAAGCTCCTGATTTATTTGATCCTGAGATGAGATCCAATAATTGCTAATAAGAGATTATTGGGTAGAAACTCACTAATCCAAGAGGCTTGGGTAATTGAATGGAGATCCAATACCCAATAGGGCAAAAGATCCATTAGGGTTTTTAGGGGGCCTCTATAAATAGGAGGGAACCAAAGCACTATAGGCTAAGGGTTTTCTTTTGGTAGCCACCTCCTGTTCTTCTCTCCCTAGAAAGAGAGGTGCATCATCGTAATCCCTATCGTGTGGATACCACTAGAGAGGAGGATGCTGGACCTCCTTCATCCTCTCCTACATATATGTAGGATTCAGGGATATACGATCTCCCTAGGTATCTTCTTTTACACGTGCAATTTTGCGGATTTATTTTTTTGATGCACCGATCTTCGCACGACGATGGAAACTTTCTATGAGAAATCTGGGGTTTTGTTTTCTATTCTTCCACTGCGCATGTGATGTCGCTCTCCTGATGGATTTCCCAATAGTGGTATCAGAGCTAGGTTGTTCATGCGAAGATCGGATCTTAAACTACGTGTGTTGTGTTTTGGATTTGCTTTTGACGCCAAAATCATTGGCGCAAAAGGGCTAGGAATGGCAGCAACAGTTGCTAACCTTGCTACGCTCATGCATGGTGCGCACATAAGGCTGCTTGCATACCTTGTTGCCTACAAAGAAGCAGGAAGACCATGCGGCCAAGATGGCGGCGTGGCGAGGGTAGGCTCTTTGATATCTCATATCAAAGACTCTTTGATATCTCATATCAAAGACTCTTTGATATCTCATATCGCAGAGTTCTTCCCTGTTCCTCAAACAGTTTGCAGAGATGCAGTAGTATGAAATTAGCATTCATATTTTCATGCTGTCTCTGTAACTCAGTAGTCATAGAGGCCAATATATAACACTGAGCAAGAGTGGAAATATTTAAGTACTTCACATAACGAGCGATCTCATCCTCGCTTGCCCCTTCGTCGGGCGTAGGGATCACTGTATCAAGGACATATACAATTTTCTTCACCGTGAGAATGATTCTCAAATTGTGAAGCCAATCCATATAATTTGGACCAGTAAGGCGGTTGGCATCAAGTATGCTACGTAAAGGATTTGAAAATAATATTATTTTGAAATAAAAGATGTAGCAAAAATAAATAACATGCAGACTTTACAAAAATTAAATAGTTAAGATAAGGACTTCTATCTTAATGTACTCCTACTAATTAGTTAGAAAACCTAAAAGCAAGGCTAGTGGCTAAGGGGTATCGTCAAAGGCAAGGTGTTGACTATGACGAAACTTTCTCACCTGTAGCCATGCTAAAATCCATTCGAATTCTATTGGCAATTGCAGAACACTATGATTATGAGATCTGACAAATGGACGTCAAAACCACATTCCTCAATGGTAAACTCGAGGAGGAGGTGTATATGATACAGCCAGAGGGATTCGTGTCCAAGGATAACCCAGATACAATGTGCAGGTTGCTTAGGTCCATTTATGGATTGAAGCAAGCTTCCCGAAGTTGGAACATAAGATTTGATGAGGCAATCAGATCTTATGACTTCGTTAAGAACGAAGATAGACCTTGTATGTACAAGAAATTAAGTGGCATTACTATCACCTTTTTGGTATTATATATAGATGACATCCTGATCATTGGGAATGATGTAGGAATGTTCTCCACAGTAAAGACTTTGTTATCTAGGCACTTCTCCATGAAGGACTTAGGGGAAGCATCTTGTATATTGGGGATACAGATCTATAAAGATAGATCGAAGAGAATGCTTGGCTTGTCCCAGTCTAGGTACATAGACACCATTGTCAAAAGGTTTGACATGAAAAATTTCAAGAGAGGTCTCATACCAATGAGACATGGAATATCACTTTCTAGGAGTATGTTCTCAAAGACTCCTAAAGAAAGGGCACACATGGATATGATACCATATGCATCAACGATAGATTCTTTCATGTATGCTATGCTATGTACCAGGCCTGATATAATGCATGTTCTGAGTGTCACGAGCAGATATCAAGCAGATCCAGGCTTAGAGCACTAGAAAGCAGTAAAAAGTTTTCTTAAGTACTTGAGAAGGACTAAGGATCTTTTACTGGTACATGGAGGTACTAGCCTCAGGGTTGAGGGCTATACAGACTCGAGCTTCCAGTCCGATGTCGAAGATAGCAACTCTAATTCAAGGTATGTGTTCACCCTGAATGGAGGAGCAGTATGCTGGAAGAGTTCCAAGCAAGAAACTACTGCTGACTCAACTACAGAGGCGGAATACATTGCTGCGGCAGAGGCAGCAAAGGATGGAGTCTGGATGAAGAAGTTCATCATAGATCTAGGAGTCATCCCAAGCAACGAGGAGTTGATTCCTTTATATTACGACAAATATGGGACAATTACTCAAATAAGGGAATCCGGGTCTTATCAGAAGTGTTCTGAGGAGGTTCCAACTTATTAGAGTGATTGTGGCCCGAAGAGATGTAGGAATGGAAAGAGTTCCATCCGAAGATAACATTACAGATCCATTGACAAAGCCATTAACTCAGATTGTCTTTGAGTGTCACAGAAGTCTGATGGAGATCAGACATGTTAGTGATTGGCTTTAGGTCAAGTGGGAGATTGCTAATCATATGTGCCCTGCAAGCCAATCACATGAGTGATGGCACTTGTGACTTGATATGCACTTTTTCTCTTTATTTATTATTAGGTATTTTATCACTTTATCTTGCGTGTTGCATATATTATGATATCCTTAGATCTGTGCAATGGGAATCGGATCGTGATGAGATCACGATAATGAGACCGATTCACCTTTAAACATAGACCCTAAATTATCCTGGTCATAGGTTACTCGAGAAGGACATCGAGATAACCGAATAATATAGTGTGCTATATACCCATTCATATGATAGAGGTAGCTGGTCTCAAAGCTACTCATGTGAGGACACTAAGGTTACAGTGCATGTGCTCATTGGAGAATGAGTTCTCAGATTGATCTGCCTATAAAATACTGGATGGTTATTGATACCTCACGTCAGACAGTGATTCCGTAGTCCTAGTAGTATATCTGGTCCTTAGACTTGAGACACCAAGGATGTCTTGTATGAGTACTCCACTTTTTGATACCGGACTTATAGGTTTGGAAAGTTTCAGATCTAGTACAATCGGTCATTGGGAGTGGTAGCCAACCTTACGAGGGCTATTGAGTATCAATATAGGGATCATCCGCTCTCGGTATCATGAGAGGAATATCTTATATGTTCTTACTCGAACAAATCCTTGGCCAAGGTTATTCGGATTGAGAGAGAAAGAGTTCTCTGGGAGAATCCGACAAGAGTAAGACTCGATGAGAGACTGTATGGGCCTGACAGCACCATGCCCGGTATAGGGTCTCTAGGATTTTGGATGGATGAGGGACTATAGATACATGGTAACTAAGGAAAGATAGGTCCAAAGGATTGGATTCCCTTGTATCGTTTGGGGACCGCGACGTAGTGGCCTGGTACGTCCGCAATCGATGAGTTGGGTGAATTATTATAGAGATAATAATTCATTAAGTCAAAATGAGTTCTAACAAGTATAACTCATGGCCAGCTCGATATTGGGCCTATAGGGTCACACACATATGGTAGGTGTTGCGATAAGTAGAGGTTCGAATATGAGATATTCGCTGAACCCCCTATCTTATTGGATATCCATTAAGCCCCTGAATTATTGGATCGAGATACCAGAGATGAGATCCAATAATTGCTAATAAGAGATTATTAGGTAGAAACCCACTAATCCAAGAGGCTTGGGTAATTGGATGGAGATCTAATACCCAATAGGGCAAAAGAACCATTAGGGTTTTCAAGGGGCCTCTATAAATAGGAGAGAACCAAAGCTCTATAGGCTGAGGGTTTCTTTTGGTAGTCACCTCCTGTTCTCCTCTCCCTAGAGAGAGAGGTGCATCGTCGCAATCCCTGCCATGTGGATACCGCTAGAGAGGAGGACGCTTGACCTCCTTCATCCTCTCCTATAGATCTGCAGGGATTCAGGGATATACGATCTCCCTAGGTATCTTCTTTTACATGTGCAGTTTTGTGGATTTGGTTTTTTGATGCACCGATTTTCGCACGACGACGAAAACTTTCTACGAAAAATCTGGGGTTTTGTTTTTCTATTCTTCCACTCCGCATGTGATGTCGCTCTCTTGATGGATTTCCCAACACAAGCTAGCGATTTTGTCTCCCCTTTATCATTGTCAAAAGAAAGGGAGAATGCAATGTTGTAATTTATCAAAATTTCAAATCATGACAAATGAGATAAAAGTGAATATTGACATGCATATTTCAATCATCAAAATTCAAGTCATAAATATTAATTCATCAAGTTAGCTTCCCTTTTGTCAATGTCGAAAAGAAAGGAGGACTCAATGGCTAAAAATTTCAATCATTATACAAGCCATATAAAGAAATCATGTCATGATATCAAGAAAAATCAAGAAGAACATGATTCAATTGACAAAATTTTTAATAAAGCTAAATCATTATACAACCAAGGATCATGATAAAAAAAATATCAATGTCAAAGATCAAGTCATGATTCATTTGGTAGTAAAAAAAACAACTTGATTTATGCATAATAGATCTAAATCCATCATAAATCATAAGAAGAATTTGAGTGTCAAATATTGATATATCAACATCATGACTTAGATTGTTTTCCATTCAAGCATAAGACATTTCATCAAGATCATGATATAGATAAAAATTTTCTTAAAAGGATCAAAAGAATTTGAGTTGTAAATCGGAGACATCAAGATCATGAAGTATAAATATTCTCTTTAGCAAAGAATCATTTGAGCACTTGATTATTGCATAAGAATTCCAAGTATCAAATATCAAGATATCAAGACTTGGATTGTGATAAAGCTCATTCAAGTTCGAATCATCAAAATCATTAACATAGTTTATGAGATTCACAAATGATATAAATTTGAATTGTTCTCCTCTTTGGTAAATGATAAAAAGAAGCAATCATAGTGGAAAATATTTTGATTCGCAAACATATCTCAAGTCAAGAATTTAAAGTTATGATTTCAAGTGATTAAGAGAGGAGTCATAAAATCATTCAAACTCATTTTGTCAACTTGAAACTTCTAATCAAATCAAAAACATTTTCAAGATTCATAACATGAATGAAGTGATTATCAACTTTTTAGAAATTGCAAAATGATAAATAGAATTTTGATAAATACTTATTATCAAATCATTAATTTCATAATTCATTCAGAAGGTTCTCCTCTATGGTAAATAAAAAGAAATTATAGGAGAACAAAATAAATTAAGGGAGATAGAACATGGTTGAAACATTGAAAATGATTCATGTTTAAAATGTATCTCATGTCGTAAATATGAATCAAGCATTTATCAAATCTGAAATCATCCTCAAAATTACATTCAATAAATTCATATATGACAAGCATAGATTTATTGAAAAATCGATAAGATAGAGGATTGCATTTTATTTTTATAAATTTCTATTCCTATGATTTGCTTCTTATAAGCATGCCTTTGCCTTAAAAAGAAATGTTAACATTCAAGATGGAAAGGCAAATTTCGTCATAAAGATCATGAAATTGTAACTCATTAAGTATGTGGCATTTTCCATAATTGATTCAAGAGATTCATATGATTCATGAAATGAGTTCATTAATTTCAATAGGATAGAAAATGCATTTTCATTTCATGCAATTGATTTCAATCAATCATGTTCAAACCATTATCGTATAAATTCCAAAATATATGTTTTGTCATCAAAACCATCAAGACAAAACATATCAAACATAAAGCATCATGATAGTATATTTTTTAATTTTATATGTGAATTGTTTTTAGTATAGAAGATGTGTATCATGTTTAAAACCAAAAACCGATACAAAACCATTAAGATACACATACATTTTCATTTTATATTGTTATCAACCATGAATTTTGTAAAACATCATCAAAATCATTTTAGTTCTAAAGCTCTTTCTTTCATTGTGGTTAGCTACAACAAGATGTTTACCATCTTACATTATTCTAGTTTAGTGTGAGAACTCTAAAGTCATGTATCACTTTTAGCACCAAGGGCATCATTATGTAATTCCAAAAAATCATCAAAATCTTTTATTCGGGAATTTTATAAAGAGCAACGTAGATATATTACATGTAAGCAAGCTCATTTCTTTTGTATAAAAGATGTGTATCAAGTTTAAAACCGAAACTCAAGTTTCATAAAAAAAATGTAACATGTTATCTAAAAAATTTCATCATAAAAACAATTTAGACCAATTAATCTAAAATAGAAGATTTCATATGATAAGCATGATACAAGCATTTATCATCAAAACACTTTCAAGAATAATATACATAAACGTGCATGATGTTTAAAGTCAAAAATTAATACGGAAAGCATACATGGAATTTTTCTTGTACAAGAATTATCATTCACAAAATATTTGACGTTTTAAGCATTATCATGCAATCATCATATAAATTTTTAATTTTTGAAAATTTCTAGAAGGAAAAACATAGGATAATTTTTTAAAATAATTTTTATTTTCTACTAACTAAATTAAGCACTCATGAAAAACATCATGTAATTTCAAAATAACTCAAGGGAGTTAAGTTGCTTACCTTGTAGTCGAAGACCGTCAAAGCCCAATTTGCCTCTTCTTTACTTGATTCTTCCTTGGGTGCCTTCCTCTTCTTTGGCCTCTTCCTCCATTTAAGTTCATTATTTATTTTAGATTTTTGTTTAATGAACTTATTAAGATTTAGTGTTCGAAGTTCAAAGTTCTCAATAGTGTCCTCATCACTTGAGTCATCACTCAAGTGGTATTTCATAGTTCGGAGTTCCAAATCCTTCATGTTCTTTAGAAGGTGGTTCACATGTTCATCAAGTTCAAAAGTCATTTCATAGGTCAATAAAGACCCGATTAGTTCTTCAAGTGAATAAACATTCAAGTCTTTGGACTCTTGAATAGCCATTATTTTTGGATCCCAACTCTTTGGCAGGGAACTTAAAATCTTGTTAGTGAGTTCAAAGTTCGAAAAATATTTACCAAGACTTTTCAAGCTATTGACGACATCCGTAAAATGGGTATACATATCGTCGATAGTTTCGCTTGGTGTCATTTGGAAGAGCTCAAAATCATGCAATAAGAGGTTTACTTTTGAGTTTTTGACTCTACAAGTTCCCTCATGCATGATTTCAAGCGTTCACCAAATTTCAAAAGTCATTTCACACGTAGAAATCCGATTGAACTCATTCTTGTCCAAAGCACAAAATAAGACATTTATAGCCTTTGCATTTAAAGAAAAAGATTTCTTCTCTAAGTCTGACCATTCGCTCGTTAGTTTAGAGGAAAGTTGAAAATGGTTTTCAACAATGTTCCACAAATCCAAATCCATTGAAAGTAAAAAAACTCTCATTCGAGTTCTCCAATAAGTATAGTCCGATCCATTAAAGAACAGAGGACGAACAACCGAAAAGCCCTCTTGAAAGCCATAAAGAACCATTTCTTATGGGTGTAAATCCAAATGGGAAATAACGTGGCTCTGATACCAATTGTTAGGGATCAAGTGGCACTAAGAGGGGGGGGTGAATTAGTGCAGCGGTAAAGAACGATAAATTTCTGCGATTTAAACCAAGTTTGGAAACTTCGTACATTAGAAATCACATTTTTGACTAAAACCAATTTCAATTAAAGTCTAATGGAAAGTGCTTAAAGTAGGAAGTGTTTAAAGAGGAAGAAGGCAATGATGAGTAAGTTGAAAAGCGAAGAAAAGACGGTTTGCGGAAAGGTAAATACAAGAACATAAACGTAAACCATTTTTATAGTGGTTCGGGCATCTGACCTACATCCACTCCCAATTCCTCTTCGCTTGAGGCCACCGACTTTCCACTAACTGCCTTCCTTCCAATGGGTGAAGACAAACTCCCTTTTACAAACTCTATTTATAAGACTTCCCTCAACACCTCTCTTAAGAATACTTCTAAACTTTCAGAGGAGGGATTTCTACTTCAAATGATAGAGTTTTCCCTTAGTTTTCTTACAAACTTCTTGCTCTCTTAGCAAGAACATCTAGGGTATTTATAGACCCCAAGAGGATTTAAATTTAGAGCCCAAATTTGAATTACCTCGGACTTCGTCATTCTAACGGTACCACCGCCTGACACTAGCGATACCATCGCTGGTCTGACATTGACACAGTCAGTGTACCAAGCGGTGCCACCGCTTGGGCTTGCTGCCCAGCGGCGGTACCACCGCCTAGCCCGGCGGTGCCATCACCTGAGCTTTTGGGCTCTGGGCGGTGCCACCGCTTAGGCTCTCGACCACTAGGTGGTGCCACTGCCTAGCCTTTTCATCACATTGGTTTGGGCCTTAAACTTGGCCCAAATCAGTCCGAAACAAGGTCCAATTGGCCCTTACTTGGTTTATAGGATTAACATCTAATCCTAAACCAAATTACATGCTAACTATAAATTTTAAAGATATTTCCTAAGCTATTACAAAGTCCATAAGATAAGACTTCTTCTGGCGAGCTTCCGGCAAACTTCTGACAGTCTTCTAACGAACTCTTGGAAACCATTCTACGGACTCCCAGCAAGCTCCTGGACTTCATGATGATCTTGGCGAGTTCCATAGAGCTTCTTTGGCAAGCTCCAATCTTTCTTGGTAAGCTCCACGAACTTCTGACGAACCTTCCGGTGAACTTCCGAAAACCCTTGGGCAAGCTCCCTACTCATTCTCGACTAGTTCTGGTAGTACTCCCAACAAATCTTTGGACTTCCGTCGAACTCTCGAACTCCCAACGATCCATCACACTTGTCTTCTAGCACTTTGTTTCGCTTTACATCTTCATCATTATCGTAGTTAATCTTGCACACACACAAATAAAACTCTACTTCGATCTAGACAATTATTACAACGTAAATTGACATTCTATTGCCCGGCACATCATTAGTCGGCACTTCATCCGATTCTACGATGCATCGTCCTCTCTTGCGTTTCGTTGCCCAATCGGTGGTTGACCTCCGTAACCCCGATATCCTTGGCGCAACACGCACTTCTTGACCCAATGCCCAACGTACGAAGCCTTCTACCGATTATCGACTGAACCTCTAGCTCGACATCCAATATCCCGATGTGATCACCCAACGCAATGTCAATTCCTCTAGCGTCAACTATCTAATCCTGATCGATAGTAGACCTGCGTAACTCAAAACGTAGTTAAACAATAAAATATAATCAATTAGTTTCATTATCAAAATTCAAGATTCAACAGACTCGACTGAAACCGTATGGGCCTGATAGCACCATGCCCGACATATAATCTCTGGGATATGAGATGGATGAGGAACTATAGGTACATGGTAATTGAGGAGAGAACCAAAGGTCCATAGGCTAAGGTTTTTGGTGGCTACCTCCTATTCTCCTCTCTAGAGAGGAGTATCTTCATAGCCCTACCATGTGGATAATCGCTAGAGAGGAGGACACTTGACCTCCATCATCGGCCCCATGAATCTATAAGAATTTAAGGATATGCGATCTCCCTAGGTACTATCTTTTTACATACGTAGTTTTCGGATTTGCGGATTTATTTTTACGCACTGATCTTCGCACGATGATAGAACCTTTCATGGAAATCTAGGTTTTTATTTTTTATTCTTCCACTACGTATGTGATGTCGCCCCTTGGATTTTACAACTTTAACACCCAAGAGAAATGGCTCTTTTTGGCTTTCAAGAGGGTCATTCTATCATTTGTCCTCCTATGTTCAATGGGACGGACTACACTTATTGGAAAACTCGAATCAGAGTTTTCTTGCTTTCCTTATATTTAAATTTATGGAATATCATCAAAAATAGATTTCAAAAGCCTTCTCTTCCAATGAATGATTGTAATGATTTAAAGAAGAAGGCTTTCTCCTTGAATGCAAAGGCTATGAATGTCTTATTTTGTTCCTTCGACAAGAATAAATTAAATTGAGTGTCTATTTGTGAAATAGCTTTTGACATTTGGCACACCCTTGAGATCACACACGAAGGCACTAGTAGAGTCAAAGACTCAAAAATAAATATTTTGATGCATGATTTTGAACTTTTTCGAATAGCACCAAGCAAAACTATTGGTGATATATATACCTATTTTATGGATGTCATCAATAGTTAAAAGCTCTTGGTAAATCTTTTTTGAGTTTTGAACTTGTAAACAAGATTTTAAGGTCCCTTCCAAAGAGTTGGGATCCTAAAGTAACGGTTATTCAAGAAGCCATGAACTTGAACAACTTTTCACTCAAAGAACTTATCGAGTCTTTAATGACCTACAAAATGACTTTCTTGGTACCATATGAATATGAGAACCACCTTCCAAAGTACAAGAAGGATTTGACACTTTGAACTATAGAAGACCACTCGAGTGAAAGCTCAAGTGATCATGACCTTGAACTCATAACAATAAAATTAAAAAAGTTTATAAACAAGAATAAAAGAATGAAAAATGAACTTAAAAAGAAGATTCCAAAGAAGAATGTGTTCTAACATGCTCTCACTATATCCACCAAGAATGTGTTCCTTCTTAAGGAACACTACTCGCTTAGCTACAAAGATAGAATGATAGAAATAATACCTATAAGTTTTCTTGTGGTATCTTACGAACTTGCACCATTCTGTTTTGGATTCCAACTTATCGGGTATGTGTGTCTTAACATGGGCAAGGTAGCCCCAAATCTTAACAATCTTAAGATCGGGCTTCCCTTTCTATATCTCATATGGTGTAGACTACCAACTTAGTTGGAACTCTGTTCAGAAGGTAACTGCAGACTCTAGGGTATATTCCCAGAATGAGATGTGTAGGTCGATGAAACTCATCATGGATTGCACCATGTCTAACAGTGTTTGATTCCTCCTTTTGAATACACTATTGAGCTAGGGTACATAAGGAGGTGTCCATTGGGATAGAATCCCTTGGTCCTTGAGGAACTAGGTGAACTCTGTACTTAAGTACTCATCTCCTTGATCTGATCGAAGAGTCTTGATACTCTTTCCAATCTGAACCTCTACTTCATTCTTATACATCTTAAATTTCTCAAAGGCTTCGAACTTGTATTTCATCAAGTACACATGTCCGTACCTAGAGAAATCGTTAGTGAAAATAATGAAATAAGAATAACCACTAATGGCCTGAGTTGACATGGGACCACATACATCACTATGTATAAGTACCAATAACTTAGTGGCTCTCTCTCTAGTTCCACTAAATGGAGAGTTGGTCATCTTTCCATGAAAGTAAGGTTCGCAAGTTGCATATGTCTCATAGTCAAATGGATCTAGGTATCCATCTGTCAGTAACTTTTAAATCCTTCCCTTATGGATATGACCTAGCCTACAATGCCATAGGTTTACATTGTTCACCTCATCTCGTTTCCTCTTGGACTCACTTACATTCATGATATGTGGTGTAGTGTCTAGCATAATTAAACTATTATGCAATGTTCCTCTCGTGATGATCTTATCATCCTCAATAGTTGAACAACTATTGTTCTCAAAAACTACTTTATAACTATTCAATATCAAACATAAAATGAAAATAATGTTTTTGATGATAAAGAGAACAAAATAAGATGCATCTAATGTAATAGTAACTCCAACAGGAAAATGTATGGTAACCTCGCTAATAGCAATAGCAACAACTCTTGCTTTATTGCCCATCTTGAGGTCCATCTTGCCTCTCATCAATCTTCTAGGTCCTACCAGAACCTACAATAAATTACAGATATGATAAACACTATTGGTATCTAATACCTATTTGTTAACATATGAGTCTAACAGATAGAGACTAATCATGAATGCATATCTGAAGCTTCTCTAAGCTTCTGTTTCGCCTTCTTTGCAATATACTCTTTGTAGTTCCTCTTCTAATGCTTGTCTTTGCCATAGTGGAAGCACTAACTTTTGTTCTCTTTCGGGTCTTCTTAGCAACCTTTACTTTACCCGATTTGTCCTTGCCCTTTACCCTTCTCAAGGGACTTCTCTATCTTCTTTTTTTCTATGGTCTTACCAGCATAGAGAACTATGAAAAGGAATCGAGTAGGGACTGAAGCATAAGATCCACACACAGGTTATCCTCTAGGACCATTCCTAGACCTGTGAGTGTCTCTATCCACTCAATCATCTTAAGGACATGGTTCTGAACCAGTGTCCTCTCAGTCATCTTGGCATGGAAGAGACTCTTTCATATCTCATATCGTTAAGTTCTTCCCTATTCCTTAAATAATTTACGGAGATGTAGGAGTATAGATCTATCATCCATCTTTTCATGTTGTCTCTATAACTTGGGAGTCATGGAGCCCAACATGTAACAATGAGCAAGAGTGGAGTCATCTACGTACTTCACATAACGAATGATCTCATCCTCGCTTGCCCTTTTCTTGGGCATAGACATTACTATATCAAGGATATACGTGACTTTCTCTGTTGTGAGAACTATTCTTTAGTTACAGAGCCAATCCACATAGGTTTGACCAATGAGGCGGTTGGCATCAAGTATGCCACATAGAGAGTCTAATAGCGACATGTTCAAGAAAATAAAGATGTAGCAAACATAAATAATATGCAAATTTTACAGAAATATAAATAATCAAGATATGAACTTCTATCTTGATGTACTCCCACTATTTTTCTAGCGAGTCATGCGACACCCTCAGCATGTGAAACAGAAGTCTCTGGCAGACTTTTAGCGGGGATCGAGATCCAATCAGCATCTTAGTGTAACCTCGAGGGACTCGACCAATCACACTAAGCCCAAAAAGTATGCAACTCTTACCAATCACAACTTCTTATGATTCTCATCCTATTCGACCTCTGAACCACCATGGCCTCAAGAGACTCAACCAATCATGATGTTTAGTTAAGTCATCACCATCATTACAAGATGAGTCTGATTTGATAATATACCCTTGAGGGACTTGACCAAGCATACCATGTCCTCAGGTCACCGGTGACATCTCTATGTCGCAGATAAGATAGCGAATCACGATATAGGTGAGTCTCGAGGGACTCGATCAACTCAACCTACATCGAGAATCGGTTCCTACTTATAACAATGGAAGGCCACGTTGGTCAATCTAATTGCCTCACGTTTACTGACTTAATATTATTGTGTGAGGGGATTTTTAATTTGGTCTCCTAATATGATGTGTCAAACAAATATATATTAATATATATCTACATCGCATGCAATATATATATATATATATATATATATATATCTAGTATGTGTATAAGCAATCACACATCACACGAGTAATCACACCAGATGATCATGGACCATATCCTAATATGATTAAGCCCGAGCTAGTGGGCCTAATCACTTACATCAAAATCTATGTCTACTTTGGCGCATCTCCATGCCTTGTGATCGTCCATCTCACTTCGTCGGTTCCATCAGCATCACGATGCATCTCCATGCATCGGATAGTCCGTCTCGACCTCATGGGTCCTACTCCCACTGTGCCTACTCGTGTAATTATAATATAAATATAGACACACAAGCTAGATAATAAACGAGAAAAATAGAGGCTTGTAGGCCCCAATAATCACATCATATATCACATCACATGGTCCAAGATCATCTGTCCACATCATACATCACGTGTACATGTTATTATATAGGACTACTACATAAATAATAATAGTTAATTAAATATTTTAATTAACTAATATTTTTTTTGAAAATAGGGACATATAGGAAATTTTCTAAATTTTAAAGGGTATTTTGGTCATTCGGCCAGAATGGACAAAATTAAAATTTCTGAAATTCCCAAGGGCAAAATTATCTTTTGCCCAGAAAGCCATAATTCTCTTCTCTTCTGCCTACTTCGTTGCGGTCGCCGCCACCCAACTGGGGGTGGCGCGGTTGTAGCCCCTCCGCAATGCTCGTAGTGCCCACAGCAGGCCGACGCCCCCGCCCATGTGGGCGTAGCGCCCGCAGGCGCCGCTCGTGCGGGGTGACCGCCAGCGGGTGGCGCCAGCCATGTGGGCGCAGCGCCCGCAGGAAGTGCCGACCCTTACGGATAGGCTGCCTACAAGCGGGTGCCGCTTGCCCCTTGCATGCACGCCACAGGCCACCAGCGCAGGTAGCCTGTAGGCGCTACCTGCTTGCGACTCGTAGCCCATCAACCGACTGCATGCTAACCGGCGGTGGCGGCCAAGGCTGCAAGCAGCCTTGGCCGTTCTGTGAGCGCAGCAAGGGTAGTAACAGTTGCTGCCCTTCCTCACCTTTTGCACCCATAATTTTGACGACAAGCTATTCTAAATCACAACACACGTAATTTAAGATTCGATCTTTGCATAAACAACCAAACTCTGATACTACTGTTAGGAAATCCAAGGGGTGACATCTCATGCACAGCGGAAGAAAAGAAAACAAAACACCCTAGATTTTCGTAAAAGATTTCGTCATCATACGAAGATCACTGCGTCAAAAACAAATCTATGAAAACTGTGTATATGAAAAGAACAATAGCTAGGGAAATTATATATCCCTAAATCCCTACAGATTTGTAGGAGAGGATGAAGGAGGTCAAGCGTCCTCCTCTCTAGCGGTATCCACACGGTAGGGACTGCAACGATACTCCTCTCTTGGGAGAGGAGAATAGGAGGTGGCTACCAAGAAAAAACCCCAACCTATAGGCCTTTGGTTCCCTCCTATTTATAGCGGCTCTCCTATCAGCCCTAATGGATCTAACCCTATTAGGAATTGGATCTCTATCAAATTATCCAAGCCTCTTAGATCAATGGGTCTCTACCCAATAATCTAGCTCTTATTGGATCTCATCCATGGGATCCAATAATACAAGGGCTTATTGGATATCCAATAAGATAGGGGCTCCGGTGGATATCTCATATCTAAACCTCTACTCGTCGCAACACCTACCATATGTGTGTGACCCTCTAGGTCCAATATCATACTGGCCGTGAGTCATATCTATCAGAACTCCTTTTGACTCAATGAATTATTATCTCTATAATAATTCACTCGACTCATCGACTATCGATGTACTAGGCTACTACACCGTAGTCTCCAAATGATACAGGGGAATCCAATCCTTTGGATCTATCTATCCTTAGTTAACATGTACCTATAGTCCCTCATCCATCTCATATCCCAAAGACTATATATTAGGCATGGTGTTGTCAGGCCCATACGATTTCCAATCGAGTCTTGCTCTAACCGAATTCTCCTAGAGAACTCTCTCTCTTAATCTGAATGACCTTGGCTAGGGATTTGCCTAAGCAAGATTATATAGGATATTCCTCTCACGATACCAAGAGTGAATGATCCTCTATTGACACTCAATAGTCCTCATAAGATTGGCTGCCACTCCCAATAACCAGTTGTACTAGATCTGAAACTTCCAAACCTATAAGTCTGGTATCAAAGAGTGGAGCACTCATACAGGACATCGTTGGTGTCTCAAGTCTAAGGACCAGTTACTGGGATTATGGAATCGCTGTCTGATGTAAGGTATCAATAACCATGCAACATTCCATAAGAGGATCAATCAGTGAACTCATTCTCCAATGATCACCTATACTGTACCCTTAGTGTCCCCACATGAGTAGTTATGAAACTAGCCACCTCCAACATATGGATGAGTATACAGCACACTAGTTTACCCGGTTATCTCGATATCCCTCTCGAGTAACCTATGACCGGAATTATTTAGGGTTTGTGTTTATAGGTGAATCGGTCTCATTATCATGATCTCATCACAATCCAATTCCCATTGCATAAATCCAAGAACATCACAATATACATCTAGATATTGTGAGAAAATACCAATAATCATAAGCAAAGAGATTGACGTAGCATGTTACAAGTGCCATCACTCATGTAATTAGCTTGTAGGGTACTTACAACTAGTAGGAACTACCTATGTTTAGTTCCCTAGGATGTACTAGGCGGTACCTAGCCTGGGCGATGGTACCACCCAGTACACTGATAATGTCAATGTGCCCAAGCGGTGGTACCACTAGACTAGCAGTAGTACTTCCCAATATTAGAGTCAACTAGCGGTGGTACCGCTAGTACCCCGAAAATCCGGGGTGATTCAAATTTGGGCTCTAAATTTGAATCTTATTGGGGTCTATAAATACCCCAGGTGTTCCTGCTTGAGATAGCAAGAATTGAGAAAAAGAAAGAATCCAAAACTCTATTGAAGCCGTGTAAAATTGAAGTGTTTCTCCTCCTAAGCATAGAAGTGTAACTCTAAGGGAGAGTGAGGGAAATCTTCACCCGTTGGAAGGAAGACAACTAGTGGAAAGTCGGTGGCCTCAAGTGAAGAGGAATCGAGAGTGGACGTAGGTCAAATGACCGAACCACTATAAAAATGATTTGCATTTACTTCTTGTAATTTATATTACTACAAACCATCTTCACTTCACTGCTCTACTTGCTCACTACCCTTCATATCTAAATGCTCTCAAGTTAAATATATTTCTGATACTCTTTAATTGAAATTGGTTTTAATCAAAACGTGATTTTTATCGTACGGGATCTTTCGAAATCGTCTAAATTTATCATATTTTACCACTGTACTAATTCACCCCCCCTCTTAGTGTCAAACTGATCCTAATAGTTGGGATCAGAGCCTGATATTTCTCATTTGGATTTACACCTAAGAGAAATGGCTCTTTTAAGATTTCAAGAGGATTTTTGATTGTTCGTCCTCCCTTGTTTAACGAGTCAGACTACACTTATTGAAAAACTTGAATGAGAGTTTTCTTACTTTCAATGGATTTGGATTTATGGAATGTCATTGAAAATGGATTTCAAACTCCTTCTAAACCTAGGTCCGAATGGAATGAACTTGAGAAAAAGTCTTCTTCTTTAAATACAAAAGCTATGAATATCTTATTTTGCGCTTTGGACAAAACCGAGTTTAATCATGTTTCTACTTGTGAAACAGCTTTCAATATTTGGCGCACACTTGAAATCATGCATGAAGGCACTAGTAGAGTCAAAGACTCGAAAGTATACCTTTTAATGCATGATTTTGAGCTTTTCGAATGGCACCAAGCAAGACTATCGATAATATGTACATCCATTTCACGGATGCCATCAATGGTTTGAAAAGTCTTAGTAAATATTTTTTTAATGTTAAAATTATAAACAAGATCTTAAGATCCCTTCCAAAAAGGTAGGATCCAAAAGTAACTGCTATACAAGAAGCTAAAGATCGAAATGACCTTCCTATTGAAGAACTCATTGGCTCATTGATGACGTATGAAATGAGCTTTTTGGAACTCGATGAACACATGAACCACCTCCAAAGGACAGGAAGGATTTGGCATTTTGAATAAGAAAATACCACTTAAGTGATGACTCAAGTGATGAGGACAATGTTGAGGACCTTGAACTTTTGACATTAAAATTTAAAAAATTCATTAAACAAAAATTAAAAATATAAATGAACTTAAAAAGGACACCAACTCTTGCTATGAATGTAAGAAGCTAGAGAGCTCTAAAGACAAACATACAAAAGCAAAGAAGAAGAGAGCCCCCAAGGACAAGTCGAGAATATCCGAAGATGAACTAAAAAAATGTGCTTTGACGACCTTTGACTACAAGGTAAGCAACTCAACCAAAACCCCTTTACTTTTTGAAATTACTTGATGCTTGTCATGAGAATGCTTGATTTAGTTTGTAGGAAAAAAAAATTTTCAAAAATTATATCATGTTTTTCCTTTTAGCATTTTTGAAAATTAAAATGACACTTGTATGATAAAGAAACAAAATGTCGCATGATAATATTAATCCATGATTGTGTATCTTGATAATTTTGATTTTCAACATGATACTTTGGCTTTGTATAAAAATTTTGAACATACCTTATGAAAACATGTTTGATAATAAAGTAATGAAAATTTTAAAGCTCTTGTATCATGCTTAATGATTTTATAGTATCATGCATGAGGATTTGAAGTAATGATATCCTATGTTTTGGAATGATGTGTTTTTGGTTTTGATGAAACTTTGTTTTGGATTTATACGATGAGGCATATCTTTATGAAATCAATTGCAAAACTAAAAGACTTAACCCACATTACTTTTATAAATTTTTCGAATGAAAGAAAAGTGGTTTTGATTATAATTTCGATTCTAAATATGATTCTTGACATTTTCATAAAAATTTGAACATGCTTATATGAAATCAAATTGCACAAAATGAAACACAAAAAAAAGGAGAATGTATTATCATGATAAATCGAATCTTTGTTTATGATTTCCGTATTGGTTTTTGATTTCAATCTTGATGTATGGTTTTGACACAAATTAATTATCATGATAATTGTAACAAAATTAAATCCATGAATATTTATCTTGATGATTTCTGTATCACTTTTCATAATGTATAATGAAAAAGTAAAATCATGTGTATCTTGATGATTTGCTTTACAAAATTTGCTTTTTCATTTTTAAACTTGATATGCATCTTTTATACAAAAACTTGAGCATACTCGTATGAAAACAGTCAGCTTAAAGTGAAACACATAAAAATGAGAAAATATACTACCATAATGTTTTATGTTTGATGTGTTTGGTTTGATGACGAAACGTGTGTTTCAATTTTAAAACATGATACACTTATATGCACGTTATGAATCTATTGAATCAATTTTTTGTTAGAAGATGCTTAATGTGTCATATTTTTTGACTTAAAGATCTTTATGATGGATTTTGTCATTCACTCGAACGTTGATACTTGTTTTTTATTAAAGGTAAACGCATGCTTATAAAAAGAATCACATAAATTGAAAGGAAATACATCTCTCTCCAATGTTTTAGCGACTTTCAATAAGAAGAATCTAGTTATGCTATTTTATGAATCTCCAAAGTGATTTTGATAATTTTGATAATGAGGTTGGAGTAGATGAATTGATTTGAATGAGTTTTATCTATGTCGTGATCTTGATAACTTGAGTTTTTCAAGATCTCTTACTCCATACTCTCTTATGATTCTCCCATGTCATTGAAGACAAATCCAAATGAATCATAAGTTGTTTTCTCTCTTGACTTATCGATACTCAACTTGAGAAAATATGCTTTGATGATTGAAACATTGCATGCGAAATTTGATTTTTCTCCTATGTTTCAATACTTCTTTCTACACACGACTCGATGATTGAAATATTGATGCAAATGTTTGATATATCATTTGTCATGGTTTGAAAATTGATGTAATTTTTTTTTATTGATGCATATTTGCAATTGATGTAAAAGTCTATATCATTGGTTTCTCTCTTCTTTTCGACAATGATAAAGGGGGAGTTAGAATGCTAGCTTGCACATTTCAAAGAAGCAAAAAGTTGCTATCTTGAACATCATAAAGAGAAGTAAGTTGCTATGGAAAAAGAAGCAAAAATTTTGCTAAACTTCATAAAAATGGCTAACTTGCGTATCGCAAAGTATGATAGCTTGCTTATCATTATCATGATTGCTAGCTTGCTTATCATCAATTTTCCTCATATCATGATTTATTTATGAATCCCTTGAATTAATGACTTAATTTTGATATGATAAAAATTCATGATGTAAACTTATTAATTTTTGTCATGATTAGAGCATTGATATAAAAGACTATTTGTACTCCTCCCATTCTTTTCGACAATGACAAAGGGATAGAAAGATTGCTAGCTTAAAGCAAAAATTTGCTAGCATGCGTATTGTAAAATTTGCATATCAAATAAAAACAAAATTGCTAGCATGCAAGGGAAGCAAAACTTGCAAGCTTGCACTTCTCAAAAGAGAAGAAAGAAATTGCAAAGTTACATTTTTTTTAACTTGTTAGTTTGCATGTTTAAAGTAATATAAAGTTTCCAAAATTGCTAGCTCATTACAAACAAGAGTAACTAGCTTGAGGAAGCAAAATTGCAATCCCAATCATTGTAAAAGAAGACTTGCTAGCTTGCACTTCTCAAAAGAGAAGTTGCTATCTTGCCTATCTTTAGAAAGAAAAGTGCAAACTTGCACATCTCAAGAGGCAACTGAAAATTTTGCAATCCTACTATGCTTCTATGCTTGTATGTTGTAAATCTTTCTAGTATGATTGTAATAATTTGCATATCCTTTAGACTAGCTAAGATGCAACTTCTCCTTTTTGTTGATAATAAAGTGGGAGAAGTATATTGATGATCATGCAATATGTGATGTTTTGAATATTTTGAAATATTGCATTATGTTTTTTGATAATATGTTACTTGGATTTTTTGAAATCCAAGTGTTCTATCAATATAGTATATTGATAGGGGGAGTTTATTTAAACTCCGGGAGTTAAGGTTAACTTTATCATCAATTAGTTACTATCATCAAATAGGGAAAGATTGTTGAATCTCGAATTTTGATGATGAAACTAATTGATTATGTTTTGGTTATCTAACTACGTTATTGAGTCATGCAGGTCTACTCTTGATCAGAATTAGACAAATGAAGCAAGATGAATCAATGTTGCGTTGGAGGAAAACACGTCAAGAGATTTGGTATCGAGCCGGAGGTCCGGTTGATGATCGGTAGAAGGCTTCGGACAAAGAGTTCAAGCATCAAGCCAAGAAGAGCAGAGTTACACTAAGGAGATTGAGGTTGCGGAGGTCAACCGTCGATCGGGCAACAGGTCGCAAGAGAGGACGATGCACCGAAGAACCGGATGAAGCGCCGATAGACCAATGACGTGCCATGCAACTAATTATGATTCACTTTATAATTGTTTAGATCAAAGTAGGGTTAAGGCCTAATTAGCATATAGGATTAACTACGATAGCGATAAGGCATAAAGCAAAATGAAGTGTCGAAGTCAAGTACAATTAAATCATTGGGAGTTTGAGACTTTGTCAAGAATCCAAAGATTCATCGGAATGCTGCCAGAATTGGCCGAGAATGAGTCAGGAGCTTGCCGAAGGGTTCGTCGAAAGTTCACTGAAAAGATTCGTTGGAAGTTCGCCGAGCTCATTGAGAAAGATCGGAGCTTGCTGAAGAAGCTCATCAGAACTCGCCAAGATCGTTATGAAGTCTAGGAGCTTGTCAGGAGTCCGCCGGAAGATGTCCAAGAGATCGTCGGAAGATTGCCGGAAGTTTACCAAAAGCTCACTGGAAGAAGCCTTGACATGCTAGATTTTATTTTACTTTAGAAAATATCTTAAATTTCATAGTTATCATGTTATTAGGGTCAAGATTGAGAGATGATCTCATGAACCCTTGTAAGGGCCAACTGGGCTCGTAGTTGGATAGAGTTGGGCTGGATTCAAGGTCCAAACTACTTGCTGAACCTTGTTTGGTGATTGCATCGCCAGACTGGGAAGGTGGAACTGCTTGGGTTCAGTTCCTCAGGATATATTAGGTGGTAGTACCGCTAGTGTCACTATGCTTGGGCGATGGTACCGCCCATGACACTGGCAATATCAGTGTGCCCAAGCGATGGTACCATCAGACTGGCAGTAGTATCACCTAGTGTCAAAGTCAACTAGCGGTGGTATCACCAATGATAAGTGATAGTATCACCAGTGACAGGCGGTGGTACCGCTAATGCCTCAAAAATCCGAGGTGATTCAAATTTGAATCCTCTTAGGATCTATAAATACCCTAGGTGTTCTTACTTGGGATAGCAAGAATTAAGAAAAAGAAAGAAGCCAAAACTCTATTGAAAGCCTTATAAAATTGAAGTGTCTCCCCTCCTAAGCATAAAAGTGTGACTATAAGGGAGAGTGAGGGAAATCTTGTAAGAGAGGGCTATAAAATAGAGTTAGTCTTCACCCATTAGAAGAAAGACAACTAGTGGAAAGCCGATAGCCTCAAGTGAAGAGGAATCGGGAGTGGACGTAGGTCGGATGACCTAACCACTAAGAAAATGGTTTGCGTTTACTTCTTGCAATTTACATTACTGCAAACTATCTTCATTTGCTGCTCTACTTGCTCACTATCCTTCATCTCTAAATTCTCTCAAGTTAAATATGTTTCCGATACACTTTAATTAAAATTGGTTTTAGTCGAAACATGATTTTTATCATACGGGGTCTTTCTAAATCGTCTAAATTTATTATATTTTACATTTGCACTAATTCACCCCCCCCTCTCCTTAGTGCCAAACTGATCCTAACATAGACATATCAAAATGAATCATGATTTGATTTCTCATAATCATTGATATTGATATCTTTTATATTATGATTCTTTTATATTAGTTGTATACCTTTTGTCATAATTTGTAAATTGATGTAAAAATCTTGCAACATTGTATGCTTCACTTTCTTTTAACAATGATAAAGGGGGAGTTAGTTTGCTAGCTTGTGCATCATAAGAGAAAGAAAGATTGCTAGCTAGAACATTACAAAGGAACCAAAATTGCTAGCTTGAAAGACAAAAATGCTAGAAAGGCAAAATGTTAGAACCCTCCGCGGATTCTAAGCTTGGGGTTGATCTCTATAGGGGATCGGCCTCCTTGGAACTCTATAGGGGTTCCTTCCTCCAAGTTGCTGCACAAAGGCTGCTAAAAGATTGATCTATTCATTGATTAAAGAGGATGAATACATGGCTATTTATAGGGCTTCTAAGCCCCAACTCCTAATAGGACTCTTACTTAAGACTCCTACTTCTAACCAACTTCTAATTAGGACTCCTTCTCTAGTTGGACTTCTACTTCTAATAGGACTCTCTTCCAAATAGGACTTCTACTTCTAATAGGACTCTCTTCCTAATAGGAATTCTACTTCTAATAGGAATCTTTTCCTAATAAAACTCTTACTTATAATAGGACTCCTTTCCTAATAGGACTTCTACTTCTAATAGGACTCTTTTCCTAATAGAACTCCTACTTATAATAGGACTCCTTTCCTAAGAAGCAACCTAACCCAAACCTAGCCGGCCTCTTCACCTCTTTAATAGGGTCGGCTAGATAGGATTTACATGAATGCCCTTATCAATGAAACTAAATTAGGACTCTCATAGCTAGAGTCCTATGCAGACCGCCCTCTTCAAATCAGCCTTGTCCTCGAGGTGGCGTTCCATGAATTTCGGGAATTTGATCTTCAAGTCGTCGTAGTTCTCCCAAGTGGCATCTTCTGCTGGTAGGTTTGCCCCTTGTATTAACACTTGATAGCAGGTCGTCATCGTTGAGTCACGATTCGTCGATCAATAATGGCACTTGGTTGGGTCTGGAGCTCTCCTTGGGTAGTTATATTTGGTAGATGGCTTTGGGCTGTCTCGTGTTGTCCCAACTTGAGCTTCAAACATGATACATGGAAGCTGGATGGATTCGGGTAGGTGGCGGGTAAGTCCAATCTGTATGCTCTTTGCTCCGATGCGCTCCAAAATCTGGTAGGGTCCATAGAACCGAGGTGAAAGCTTCATAGACGCTCTGGTTTGGATTGATGTTTGCTTGTATGGCTGGAGCCGTAGGAAGACCCAATCTCCTATTGAAAATTCTCTTTCGCCTTTGTGTTGATCATATTCTTGTTTCATCCTTGCTTGTCTTTGCGGTGAGATTATCTTTTAGCAACTTCAGCATTTTGTCTCTATCTTGTAGTTCCCTGTCTACTTGTTCTACTTTAGAGGTGCCCAACACATATTTTGGAATTACAGGAGGGGGTCGGCCATATATGGCCTCATAGGGAGTACATTTTGTGGAGGAATGATAAGTTGTATTATACCACCACTCGGCCCGGGAAGCCACTTTGTCCATTCTTTTGGTGATCTTTGGTGAAGCATCTAAGGTATGTCTCCAAACACTGTTCACCACTTGATTTGGCGTCGGTTTGTGGGTGATATGCCATACTCATCTTTAATTTAGTGCCTTGCATCTGGAATAACTCTGTCCAAAATTTGTTCGTGAAGACCCTATCACGATTACTTACAATAGATCTCGGCATCCCATGTAATTTTACAATATTCTCCATAAAGGTTCGAGCAATACTAGAAGCAGTGTAGGGATTACGGATGGCACAAAAGTGAGCATACTTTGTAAGGTGATCAACCACGACAAAAATTGTACCTTTTCCTTGTGATGAGGGAAGCCCTTCAATGAAATCCATTGATATATCAGTCCATATTGATTCGGGATGGGTAGAGGTTGTAACTTTAGGGACTTGCCTCTGTCTCACCTTTGTGTCGTTGACATATATCACATTGTGCTACAAATTCAGCAATAATATTTTTCATCCCTATCCAATAAAAATTTTGCTTAATTATTTTATAGGTTCTAAGGAACCCGGAGTGCCCGGCCGCAGGTGTGGAATGCATCTCTTGAAGGATGGTCTTTATGCAAGTAGAATTTGGCACAAGCACAATGCGTCCTTTATATCGCAAGTCCTTTGAGTCCCAACTGTAATGAGCCATAGAGCTTGGTGCTTCCTTTAATTTTTTTATGATTTTAATTGTTTCTGGATTATCTTGCCATTCCCTCCTAATATCCTCAAGGAAGTTGCTGGTTGGAAGTGAAACAGCCGAAAATTCAACTTGCTCGGGTAGCCGTGAAAGCGCATCTGCAACAACATTATCTTTCCCTTTTTTGTAAGTTATTTCATAATCATATCCAAGAAGCTTTGTTACCCATTTTTGCTGCTCAGGGGAAGATATTTTTGCTCCAAGAAATATTTTAGGCTTTTATGGTCGATCTTGATGTGAAAGCGTCGCCCAATTAAATCACGGTCTCCATTTGGACACCGCATGCACAATCGCGAGCATCTCCTTGTCGTAAATAGTCATCTTGAGGTGGGAAGGAGATAACGCCTTACTAGTATACGCGAGGGGTCGGCCATCTTGCATTAGTACAACACCAATTCCTGCCCGGAGGCATCGCTTCAATAATAAAAGTCTTATCGAAGTCGGGTAATGCTAATCTTGGTGTTGTTATCATTGCGATTTTAAGTTCGTCGAAGGCGGTGGTGGCTTTGTCCGACCACTGGAAAGCATCTTTTAGCAAGGAAGTAAGGGTGCACTGATCTTTCCATAGTATTTCACGAACTTACGGTAGTAACTGTTAAACCAAGAAAAGCGTAGTGATTTTATGTTCCTCGGGGTTGGTGATTCTGCATTGCTTCAATTTTGGAGGGTCCTTTGCCACACCTTCCTCTAATATGATATGCCCAAGATATTTCACTTTTTGTTGAAGAAAGCTATACTTCGTTTTTGACAAAAAGAACATGTTCTCGCAAAATTATCAAAACAAGTCTTAAGTTTGAATATGACTTTCAAGAGAAGGGCTGTAAATAAGGATATCGTCAAAGAAAACTAGCACAAACTTTCGAAGATAACTCGGAAAATATCATTCATAAGGCTCTGGAAGGTGGAGGAGCATTGGTGAGACCAAAGGGCATTACCAGAAATTCATAGTGACCGTTAATGCGTTCGAAAGCGGTTTCGGTATGTCTTCTTCGCACACTCGTATTTGATGATACCCGGATCGAAGGTCCAACTTTGTGAAGACTCGTGCTCCTTTTAATTCATCAAGCAATTCATCTACTACTGGAATAGGATACTTGTCCTTGACGGTTATGTCGTTGAGAGCTCGGTAATCAACGCACATTCGCCATGTTCCGTCTTTCTTTCGTACGAGGAGCACTGGTGAAGAGTAGGGGCTGCAACTTGGCGAATAACTCTTGTTTCAAGCATCTCTTTTACAATCCTTTCTATTTCATCTTTTTGGAGATGTGGATACCGATATGGTCGAGTATTTGCTGGAGGTTTCCGGGAAGAATCGGTATCGATGATCGTCGCTTGCGATTAGGAGGTAGGCTGCGTGGTTCATCAAATATATCTGAAAATTCAGCAAGCAAGGGAAGTAGGTTTGGATCTTCAAATTTGGTTGGCTCTCCCTTAGGTTGCTGCTCAAGTTGTACCAAAAAGCCACTGCATGCTTTGTGCAAAACTTTCTCCATTCGTTGTGTGCAAATTGTTGTTACGTCGCCCCCACGTTTCCCGTACAGTATCACCTGTTTCCCCTTGCTGTAAAATTTCATAATTAATTTCAAAAAATTCCAGGAAACATCACCTAATGTTGTCAACCATTCGATGCCAAGCACGGCCTCATAATCATCTAGAGAGAGAAGAAAAAAATCTGCAATTATCTCTTGGTCCTGCAGCAACAGTTTCACCCGGGGGCATTTACGATCACACTTGAAAATTCGTCCATCTGCGACTTTAACATTGAACCTGCTACAATTCTCAATAGGTAAGGCCATTCGGACAGCAACCTTGCTGTTCATAAAATTATTAGTGCTCCCGGTGTCAATAAGAACGGTGATTGGTTGTTGCTTTAGAAATCCTCCCACTTTCATTGTTTGCGGGTTTGCGTAACCGGCAAGGGCATGCATCATAATATCAATTGGCTGCTGTTCTTCATCCGTGACCTCTTCCTCATGCTCCTGGACCTCCTCCTCCCTGTCTTCAAGAGGTTCAATCAATAGAGGCGGCCCCTTTTGCAGCGATGATCGCGGTTCCACGGCTCGTCATAATGCCAACAAAGACCCTTTTCTTTGATCGATCACGTAGTTCTTCTCTTGTCAATTTTTGGGCAGCGAAGGATGGTTGGAAGCAGAAGGGGTTTATATGTTGAGGTTCTAGGAGTGGTTCTCATCCTTCGAGAATCTTGGTTGAGTCGTTCTTCTTGTATTCGGGCAAAAGAAATCGCAGCCATCACGGTATGAAATTTGTCGTGCCTTAACTTCCCCTTTTATCTTTGGCTTGAGTCCTTCGATAAATGTTCCTAACAATTGACGATCAGTCCAATCACGAGCAAGGTAAGATAGCTTCTCAAACCTGGTTTGGTACTCTTGAATCGTAGAGGTTTGTCGAATCTTTGCGAGTTGGCGTCGATATTTTCATACTCAGTAGGTCGAAATGGTTCAAAGTGCATTCTTAAATTGATTCCATGTCGGAGCCCCTGGTTATATTCCAGCCAATTGTACCATTGAATAGCATCTCCTTCAAGGTGGATGACAGCAATCTCCACCATAGCATTATCCGAGCGTTCGGTAGTAGCGAAAGTAACGTTCTGTGGCGAAATCCACCCCCGGGTCTCCTTCTTCCCATCGTGGGAAGTCCACCCTCATGCGTGGCTGTAGCATGTCCGAGGGCTGTCCCTCCTTCTCTGGGGTCCTTTCTAAATTCTCTCCTTGTTGTAGTTTGGTTGGACTCGATGGTTGTCAATTCTGAATTCTGCAAACAAAGTACGCAATTTGTCTTCAAGCGCGATTCAAGCCGTGATTCAATCCGAGATTCCCATGCTTCAAATTTGGCATCAATTGGATCTTGGGAAGCCATAGCATATGTCTGTAGATTAGAGATGCCCTTGTCTTTTTCTGTTGACGGGTTAATGGCATGGGGTGGTGGAAGGTTCGGACAATGGATCGGTGATTGAAGGGTTCATTGTAATGGTTTCTTGTTTTGGGCTATGGTTTTTTATGCTGTTAGGGTTATAAAACTAGGTTATGATGGCTGCATCTTGAGGCTAGCGGGATTCCCTAAAGACTTCTTGGTTTGTGGCAGCAAGGTGGCTAGGGTTTGGTAGGTTACGGAGAAGAAAAAAGGACAAAGGTGCAATACCAGATTTTTCGCCGAAAAAATTCCAACAGTAAAGATGTAATTTTTTCCAGAAATTTTCAAAAGAGATTCAAGTAAAACTCAAAGGGGATCTACTGATAAGGAAGAGATAATACTGTAAAAAATTTCGTAAGAAGAAACGACAACAAGAGGTTTGGCAAAATTGAGAATCACGGAGAGGTATTATAGCAGATTTTTCGTCTAAAGTGCAGCAGATTGGACGTAAAGATAAGTGGTTTTTATTGAGAATTTTCGACAAAACCAAAGGAAAACCACTATTAGGAAGTGTCAAAGCCGTCGTAAAAATTCCATAGAGATTTGGATAGAAAAAGCGAGTGGCAAGATCAAAAGGCAGTGCTATGCGGCTGAAATTCTGCAAGGCGACTTTCGTTGTAGAGATGAAAACTTTACGATGAAAAGTTTTATGCAGCAATTATAGGAACGAATTTTTTTGGAGTTTTTGAATAAGGATAACTAAATTGCAGCAGCAGTAGGGTAGATAACCAGAACTGTTGTTGCAATTCACGGGAAGATCCAAGGATGATCTACGGTGGTGGAGATGACGGCGAATTCAGCGATGATCTTCTAAGCAATTGTGGGAATTGCTGCTTGTGCGGTTGTGGAGGGCTGGTGGATGGCTGTGGAAGGGCAGCGAGATGCCAAGAACGCTGCTCTGATACCAAGTGTTAGAACCCTCCGCGGATTCTAAGCTTGGGGTTGATCTCTATAGGGGATCGACCTCCTTGGAACTCTATAGGGGTTCCTTCCTCCAAGTTGCTGCACAAAGTCTGCTAAAAGATTGATCTATTCATTGATTAAAGAGGATGAATACATGGCTATTTATAGGGCTTCTAAGCCCCAACTCCTAATAGGACTCTTACTTAAGACTCCTACTTCTAACCAACTTCTAATTAGGACTCCTTCTCTAGTTGGACTTCTACTTCTAATAGGACTCTCTTCCAAATAGGACTTCTACTTCTAATAGGACTCTCTTCCTAATAGGACTTCTACTTCTAATAGGACTCTTTTCTTAATAAAACTCTTACTTATAATAGGACTCCTTTCCTAATAGGACTTCTACTTCTAATAGGACTCTTTTCCTAATAGAACTCCTACTTATAATAGGACTCCTTTCCTAAGAAGCAACCTAACCCAAACCTAGCCGGCCTCTTCACCTCTTTAATAGGGGTCGGCTAGATAGGATTTACATGAATGCCCTTATCAATGAAACTAAATTAGGACTCTCATAGCTAGAGTCCTAACACAAAACTTGCTAGCATGCATATCGTAAAGAGAAGCAAAGAGTTGCTATCTCAAGTGAAGAAAAATTACAAACTTGCACATCTCAAAAAACAAAATGGCACATCTTTAGAACTTGCTAGCTTGCACTTCTCAAAAGAGAAGAAAGAACTTGCTATCATGAACGCCATAAAAAATTACAAGTTGCAATCTCAAGAGAAACAAAGTGTTATCTTGCCTATCTTCAGAAGCAAAAGTACAAATTGCACATCTTTAAAACTTGCTATGCTTAAATATTGTAAATCTTGCTAGTATATTATAAAACTTATATATCCTTAAAACTAGCTAGATGCACTTCTCCTTTTTGTTGATGACAAAGGGGGAGAAGTATGATGATAATTTCATGCATTGTATGCTGAATTGAAATTTTGATTATGCATGATTTATTCAAATTTTGAATTTAAATTTTATATCAATATGGCATATTGATAGGGGGAGTTAAGGTTAACTCCGTCATCAATTGGTTATCATTATCAAAAAGGGGGAGATTATTGAATCTCATATTTCGATGATGAAATCAATTGATAATGTTTATAATCTAACTATATTTTGAATGACGCAGGACTACCTTCGATCAGGAATAGATAATTGAAGTAGGAAGAATAGGACATTTGGCTAGAGGAGAACATGTCAGAAGATTGGATGTCGAGCTGAAGGATCGGTCGACGTATCGGTAGAAGGCTTCAGATGATGGACTCGAGCATCAAGCTAAGAAGAGCATAATTGCGCTAAGAAGATTGGAGTTACGGAGAACAACTGCCAATCGAGCAATAGGCCACAAAAGAAGACGATGCACCGAAGAATCGGATAAAGCATCGATAGACCAATGATATGCCAGACAAATTGATTCATGTTTTATAATAATTATCTAGATCAAAGTAGGTTTAAGGACTAACTAGGTTGAATTAGGTCAACTCAATTTGGGGCCAATTGGGCCTAAGTTTGGGCTATGTTGGGCTAAGTGAAAGGCCCAAAAAGTGACCCAAGTGGTGTGTTAGGCATTGGCACCGCTAGAACAGGTGGTGGAACAACCGGTGGCTTGGTCTCCAGGACACAGTCTTCGAGACTATGTCAAGCAGTGGTATTGCTAGACTTGGCGATGGTACCACCCAGTGTCAAGTGGTGGTACTACCAGACTAGGTGATGGTATTGTCTAGTGTTAGAAACCTAAGTAGTGGTACCGCCAATACCCCGAAATTTCGGGGTGTTTGAATTTTGGCTCGAAGATTTGAAGCTACTTGGGGTCTATAAATACCCTAGCTATTCTTGCTTAAGATAGCAATAATTGAGTAGAAAAAAGATAGTAAAAACTTTATGAATCCAAAGTTAAAACCCTTGTAAAAGTTTAGTATCCCTCCTCCTTAAGCGTAGAGAGTTCTCTATGGGAGAGTGTTAGGGAAACCTTGTAAAAGAGAGTTATAAAAAGGTGATTAGTCTTCGCCCATTGAAAGAAAACTGCTAGTGAAAGCCGGTGGTCTCGACGAAGGAGGAATCGGGAGTGGACGTAGGTCGGATGACCGAACCACTATAAATCGGTATGTTCTTTCCTTATTGTGCAATTTTTTTCTGCCTTTATTTATATTGCAAATTGTCTTCCTTACTCACTGCTCTCTACTCATTGCAAATATCTTTAAGTTTAAAGCATTTCCAATATGACTTTTACTGAGATGAAACTTTTCATATGAAATGGTTTTCCGAAATTGATGTTTTTAACTACTGCACTAATTCACCCCCCCCACTTAGTGCTGAACTCGATCCTAATAGGTGGTGTCTACTCTATGTGAGATATGAAAAGGGAAGAAGTCCGATCTTACGATCGTTAAGATTTGGGGCTGTCTTGCCCACATCAAGAGATGCAACCCTAGGAAGTTCGAATCTAAGATGGAACGATACAAGTCCATGGGATATTCCAAGAAAACTTATGGGTATTATTTCTATCACCCCAAGAACCAGAAGGTCTTTATAGCTAAGAGAGCAGTGTTCCTTGAGAAGGAACACATTCTTGGTAGAGACAGTGGGAGTGTGATAGAGTTGAGTGATATTGGAAAACCTAGCTTAAGCACCATTCCACAACTAGAGTCTGTTCAGGTACCTAACACATAAGTTCTGACTTTACATAGGTCTAGAAGAGTATCCCATCCTCCTGAGAGATATGTGGGATATATCAAAAGAGAAAATATTGAGGATATTGATCCTCAGACCTATGAGAAGGCTATTATGAGTAGATTCCAAGAAGTGGTAAGAAACCATGAATTCAGAGATGGATTCCATGTACTCCAACAAGGTTTGGAACCTAGCTGGTGCACTCGAGGGTATCATACCCATTGGCTACAAGTGAATCTTCAAGAAGAAGATTGGAGTAGATGGAAATGTAGAGACCTATAAAGCAAGGCTAGTGGCTAAGGGGTATCGTCAAAGGCAAGATGTTGACTATGACAAAACCTTACCACCCGTAGCGATGCTAAAATTCATCTAAATTTTATTGGCTATTACAGCATACTATGATTATAAAATCTGATAGATGGACGCGAAAATTATATTCCTCAATGGCAACCTCAAGGACGAAGGATATATGATACAGCCCAAGGGATTTATGTCCTAGGATAATCCAGATAAGGTGTACAGGTTGCTTAGGTCCATCTATAGACTGAAGCAAGTTTTTCAAAGTTAGAATATAAGATTTGATAAGGGGATCAGATCTTATAACTTCATTAAGAACGAAAATGAGCCTTGTGTGTATAGGAAGGTAAGTGAGAGTGCTATCACCTTTTTGGTGTTATATGTGGATGACATTCTAATAATTGAGAATGATATAGAAATGCTCTCCACAATAAAGGCTTAGCTTTCGAGAAACTTCCCCATGAAGGACTTAAGAGAAGCATCCTGCATATTGGAGATTCAGATCTATAGAGAGAGATCCAAGAGGATGCTTAGCTTGTCCCAGTCCAAGTGCATAAACACTATTATGAAAAGGTTTTGTTAGGATCTAGAGTGGCACTAAGAGGGGGGGGGGTGAATTAGTGCAGTAGTTTAAAACTGAAGATTTAAATTAATTCTAAAAGAGTTGTGCGTTGAGAAGTTTCAATCTGACGAAAATGATTTCGGCAAAGTGAATGTTTCGATTGAATATGAAAGAGTGTTAAGAGGAGGTTGAGATTGCAGCCAGTAATAATTGAAATGCAGCAATTTAAAAACTCACATCAAGAGAAGTACATAGCGATTTATAGTGGTTCAGTCAAATGACCTACGTCCACTTCTGAAACCTCATCTGATGAGATTCTTGTTGGGAAATCCAAGGGGGTGACATCTCATGCGCAGCGGAAGAACAAAAAATAAAACCCCTTAGATTTTCGTGAAAGGTTCCATCATCGTGTGAAGATCGGTGCACTTCAAAAACAAATCCATGAAAACTTCATATGTAAAAGAAAGTACCTAGGGAGATCGTATATCCATGAATCCCTACAGATCTATAGGAGAGGATAAAGAAGGTCAAGCATCCTCCTCTCTAGTGATATCCACATGGTAGGGACTACGACGATGCTCCTCTCTTGGGCAGAGAAGAATAGAAGGTGGCTACTGAAAGAACCCCCCACCAGCCTATAGGCCTTCAATTCCCTCCTATTTATAGAGGCCCCTTGTAAACCCTAATAGATCTTGCCCTATTAGGTATTGGATCTCTATCCATTTACCCAAGCCTATTAGATTAATGGGTCTCTACCCAATAATCTCTTATTAGCTCTTATTGAATCTCAACTTATGATCCAATAATTCAGGGGCTTATTGGATATCCAATAAGTAGGGGCTCCAGCGGATATCTCATATCCAAACCTCTACTCGTCGCAACACCTACCATATGTGTGTGACTCTATAGGCCCAATATTGAGCTGGCCATGAGTTATGCTTGTCAGAACTCCTTCTGACTTAGTGAATTATTATCTTTATAATAATTCACCCGACTCATCGACTGCGGACGTACTAGGCAACTACGCCACAGTCCTCATATGATATAGGAGAATCCAATCCTTTGGACCTATCTGTCCTCAGTTACCATGTATCTATAGTCCCTCATCCATCTAATATCCTAGAGACCCAATACTAGGCATGGTGCTATTAGGCCCATACGATCTCTCCTCGAGTCTCGCTCTTATCGGATTCTCCTAGAGAACTCTTTCTCTCTCAATCCGAATAAACTTGGCCAAAGATTTGTTTGAGTAAGAATACATGGAATATTCCTCTCATGATACTGAGAGCGGATGATCCTCTATTGACACTCAATAGCCCTCGTAAGCTTGACTACCACTCCCAATAACCGGTTGTACTAGATTTGGAACTTCTAAACCTATAAGTCCGGTATCAAAGAGTGGAGTACTTATACAAGACATCATTGGTGTCTCAAGTCTAAGGACCAGATATACTATAGTGACTATGGAATCGCTGTTTGACATGAGGTATCAATAACCATCAAGCATTCCGTAAGCGGATCAATCAGTGAACTCATTCTCCAATGAGCACCTGCACTGTATGTTGAATCTCGGATTTTGATGATGAAACTAATTGATTGTGGTTTATTGTTTAACTGTGTTTTGAGTTACGCAGGTCTACTATTGATCAGGATTAGATAGTTGACGTTGGAGGAATTGACTTTGTGCCAGAAGTGATTACGTCAGGATATTGGATGTCGAGCCGGAGGTTCGGTCGACAATCGACAGAAGGCTTCGTACGTCAGGCATCGGGCCAAGAAGAGCGTGTTGCGCGAAGGATATCAGGGTTGTGGAGGTCAACCATCGATTGAGTAATGGATTGCAAGAGAGGACGATGAGCCGAAGAATCGGACGAAGCGCCAACCAATGACGTACTGAGCAATTGAATATCAATTCGCATTGTAATAACTGCCTAGATCGAAGTAGAATGTTTGTTTGTGTGTGTGCAGGATTAACTAGGATAGCGATGAAGACGTAAAGTGAAAAAAAGTGCTGAAAGACAAGTGTGATGGATGGTTGGGAGTTCAAGAGTTCGACAGAAGTCCGAAGATTCATTGGGAGTGTTGCCGGAACCAGCCGAGAACGAGTAGGGAGCTTGCCGGAGGGTTTTCGGAAGTTCACCAAAAGGTTTGTCGGAAGTTTGCGGAGCTTGCCAAGAATGATCAGAGCTTGCCAATGAAGCTCGATGGAACTTGCTAAGATCATCGTGAAGTTCGGGAGCTTATCGGGAGTCTGCAGAATGGTTTCCGAGGGTTCGTCGGAAGACCACCGGAAGTTCACCGAAAGCTCATCGATAGAAGTCTTGTCTTGTGGACTTTGTAATAGCTTAAAAAATATCTTTAAAATTTATAGTTAGCACATAATTTGGTTTAGGATTAGGTGTTAATCCTATAAACCAAATTTGGGCCAATTCG
The DNA here is from genome assembly GCA_024322285.1 of Musa beccarii. Lineage (NCBI taxonomy): Eukaryota > Viridiplantae > Streptophyta > Magnoliopsida > Zingiberales > Musaceae > Musa > Musa beccarii. Next base: position 40,590,304 of record CM044394.1, read on the forward strand.
AACTTCATTTGGACCGGTTTCGATCGAGTTTTCGGCCCAAACCACTGTGCTAAAATGACCTAGGCAGTGGTACCGCCCAGGCCAGGCGGTGGCACCACCCAGAGGCCAAACCTTGGGTGGTGGAACTGCCCCAAGCTGGCAGTAGCATCGCCCAGCACCCGAAGGCACCAGCGGTGGCACCGCTAGATGGGCGGTGGCATCGCCCAATAGTGCCAGCACCGGGAAATTCAAAATGGTTCAAATTTTGGCTCCAAGTTTGGGCTCCAAATTTGAATCACTTTGAGGCCTATAAATACCCCTCTCATTCATGGATGAAAGGGTGTCTAGAACTGAAAAAAAGAAGGGGGAAACTCTCTTGAAATTGTGTCAAATTTTTCCTCTAAGTTTTAAGAGTGTTCTAGTCCAAGAGAGGAGTAAGAGTGCTTGTAAGGGTTATCTCCTAAACCCGTCAAAAGGAGAGGTGCTGTGAGGGAGTTCATCCTCGCCCGTTGGATGGAGGATAGCTAGTAGAAAGCCGGTGGCCTCAAGCAAGAGGAATCGGGAGTGGACGTAGGTCGGATGACTGAACCACTATAAAAATCTGGTTTGCATTTATGTTCTTGTTATTTACTTTGCTGCAAACCCTTTCCACTTAATTTGATGCTCTACTTCTCATCTCTGCAAACATCTTTAAGTTAGAGCTTTTCTTATATGATTTCACCGATATGGTTTTCATAATACGAAACGAAGATTTTACCATACGAAGTTTCCAAAACTTGTTCAAATCGCTGAAAATTTATCGTTCCTTACCACTGCACTAATTCACCCCCCTCTCTTAGTGCCGCTCGATCCCTAACAATTGGTATCAGAGCTACGTTATTTCTCATTCAGATTTACACCCGTAAAAAATGGCTCTTCATGGCTTTCAAGAGGGCTTTTCGATTTTTCATCCACCATTCTTTAATGGTTTGACTACACATATTGGAAAATGTTAGGGATCGAGCGGCACTAAGAGGGGGGGTGAATTAGTGCAGCGGATAAAATGATAGTTTTTCAGCGATTTAAAACAAGCTTTGGAAACTTGACGAATGAATGCAACGTTTCGTTTGAACCGGAAAGATTGCGTTTTAACTTTAAAGCATCGTAATAAGATGATAAGGAAGTTGAGTAAGTAAAGTAAAGGCTTGCAGAGTGTAAAACAGAAATTTAACCACTCACACAATTAAGACGCAGCGATGTATAGTGGTTCGGTCAAAGTGGAAGCCTTCTCCGATGAGGCTCCTTCTTCCACTACCAAATCCTTTGAAGGAGAAGGATCAAATACCCCTCTTACAACCCTTTACAAGTGGTTCACACTCTTACAAGATTTCACAAGAAGAATGAGGTGAACACTTAAGCAAATGAAGAATAAGACTTTCCCAAGACTTATTTTCAAAATCTAACTCTCTAAGGGTTTTGTTTTTCAGCTGAAAAGGAAGGGGTATTTATAAGCCTCAAAGTGATTCAAATTTGGAGCCTAAACATGGAGCCAAAATTTGAATCTTTTGAGTTTTTTGTCATCGATCTTGGCAGATCACACACCCAGCGGTTTCTACCGCCCAGCCAGCATGCTACCGCTTGGCTTTCCACGCACCAGCGGTACTACCGCTCGCTACAAGATCGGGGTGGTACTACCGCCTGCAGCTGTTCTCGCTAATAGTTATTATAGTACCGAGACTCAAGATAGCATGCACGTAGCATGCATGCACGTAGCTGGTTAGGTTTGGGCCAAAATTTTGGCCCAAACTCATCCTAATCAAGGCCCAATGTGCCCCACTTTAGGTTATCTAATTCTAACCCAAAATACATGCTAACTACGAATTTTAAAGACGTTTCCTAAGCTATTACAAAGTCCACATGACAACTTCTTCCGGTGAGCTTCCGGTCAACTTCCGACGGTCTTCCGACGAACCTTCGGAAACCATTCCGCGAACTCACAAGCAAGCTCTCGGACTTCACGATGATCTTGGCGAGTTCCCCGAGCTTCTTTGGCAAGCTCCGATCTTTCTTGGCAAGCTCCGTGAACTTCCGACGAACCTCCTGGCGAACTTCCGAAACCCTTCTAAGCAAGCTCCCTACTCATTCTCGACCGGTTCCGACAATGCTCCCAACGAATCTTGGACTTCCGTTGAACACTCGAACTCCCAACGATTCATCACACTTGTCTTGGCCCTTTGTTTCGCTTTACGTCTTCATTCCTATCGTAGTCACTCCCGCACAAACAAACACCAAAACTCTTGGTAGGTTATTACAACGCGAATTGACATTCGAGTTGCCGGCACATCATTATTTCGTCCGATTCGGCACATCGCCTCTCTAGCAGCTTGTTGCCCAATCGACGGTTGACCTGGCAACCTCGATATCCATGGCGCAACTCCGCACTTCTTGGCCCGATGCCCGAACGAAGGCGATAGTCGATCGAACCTCCGGCTCGACATCAATATCTCGACGTAATCACCATTCGTCAATCTGTCTAATCCTGATCGATAGTAGACTTGCGTAACTCAAAACGCAGTTAGACCACAAATCACACTCAATTAGTTTCATCATCAAAATCTGAGATTCAACAGAAAACTCGAATGAGAGTTTTCTTGATTTCTCTCGATTTAAACTTATAGAACATCGTTGAAAATGGATTTCAACTTTCCTCTAAACCAATGAACGAATGGTCAGATTTGGAGAAAAGATCGTTTTCTTTAAATACAAAGGCTATGAATGCCTTATTTTGTGCTTTAGACAAAAATGAGTTCAACCGGATTTTTAGGTGCGAAACGGCTTTTGACATTTGGCGAACTCTTGAAATCATGCACGAAGGAACGAGTAGAGTCAAAGACTTGAAAGTTAATATTTTGATGCACAATTTTGAGGTTTTTCGAATGACACCAAGTGAGACTATCGATGACATGTTCTCTCGTTTCTCGGATGTCATCAATAGTCTAAAAGCTCTTGGTAAATGTTTTTTAGATTTTGAACTCGTAAATAAGATTTTAAGATCCCTTCCAAAAGGGTGGGATCCTAAAGTAACGGCAATACAAGAAACAAAAGATCTAAATAACTATCCTATTGATGAACTTATTGGGTCTTTAAAGACCTATGAAATGTCATTCTTGGAACTTTTAGAATTTAATGAATATGTGAACCACCTTCCAAAGAACAGGAAAGATTTGGAACTTTGGACAAATGAATACCACTTGAGTGATGACTCAAGTGATGAGGACAATGAGAACATTGAACTTTTAATGAATCTTAATAAGTTCATTAAACAAAAATTTAAAATGAACAATGAACTTGAACAGAGGAAGAGGCCAAAGATGAAGAAGAAGTGCAAAGAAGAATCAAATGATGAAACGACGAATTAGGCTTTTAACGGACTTCGACTATAAGGTAAGTAACTTAACTCCCTTGAATTATTTTGAAATTACATGATGCTTTCCATGAATGCTTAACTTAGTTTGTAGGATTTTTTTTCATGCTTTTCTTGTGTTTTTGGAAATTAAAAAAAAAATTGTTTTAAAAATTATACTATGCTTTTCCTTCTAGTATTTTTGAAAAATAAAAATATGAATGATGATTGTATGATTTGTGATAATGTTTGTACACCTAATAGGATCAACCCATGCATGTGTATCTTGATAGTTTACATTGTCTCTAAACATGATGCTTGATGATTTTATATCATGCATGAGTTTTTGAAGTGATGTTGATTTGAAAACTTCTATCTTGGATTAATGGGTCTTAACCCTTTTTATGATAAAATTTTTAGATGATACATGTCTTCATGAAATCAATTATAAAGATCTAACCCATAAATTTTCCAAATGAAAGAAATGTGGTTTTAATGTTGCCTTGTATTATTACATTTGGACTTGATGATTTTCATGACGAAAATTATTTTTCAGATTTATAAAATGATGCATGATTTTACCAAAAATGTGAGCATCGATCATCTTGTTATAACTAATATAAGAACGAATTAAAATGATTTTGATGATATTTTCATTTTTAAATATGATACATGACATTTTCATATGAAAAGTTTGATCATTCTTATGAAAGATCAAATCACTTAAATTGAAACTCATAAAAATGAGAAAATGCACTATCATGATGTTTGATGCATTTGATCTTGATGGGCTTAATGACAAATTTGTATTTTGAATTTATACAATGATGGCTTCCATATAAATGTTTGAACATACATTATTAAATCATCATTGAAATGAAAATATTAAAAGTTTGTTATTATGCTTAATGACCTTATGATATCATATCTTGATGACAAACTCATGTTTTGGTCTTAAATTTGATACTCATCTTTTGAAACATGAGCACACTTTTTTGAAACAAAATGAAACACATTATCATGATAAATTGCATCTCATAATGTGTTATATTATTGTCTTGACAATTTTTATAATGAAATTTGTCTTTCGGTTTTGAATATTTTGATTTGGCATATAAAGGCAAAAGACATACTTATATGATGAAACATAAGGAAATTATATTTACTATCTTATCGAGGTTAATGATTTCATGATATCTTAAGAATCTTGTAAATTATTGAAGTGATTTCGATGAATTGATTATGATTTGATAACTTGAACTTTTCTCTCATGTTTCAATACTACTTTGTATGCTTTATGACTTGTTGATTGAAATATTGATGTAGACTTTTGATGTATCACTTGTCATGATTAATGCAAATTGCTAGCATTTTGAATCTTGAAAATGATTGCTTCTTTTTATCATTTACCAAAGAGGAGAACAATTCAAGTTTATGTCATTTGTGAATCTCATAAACTATGTTAATAATTTTGATGATTCGAACTTATCATAATCCAAGTCTTGATATCTTAATATTTGATACTTGGAATTCTTATGCATGAATCAAGTTGCTCTTTGTGCTATATCTTTTTAAATGAATCATGAGCCTTAATGTCATATATTTCATAATATAGAAATGACAAGAATTTTTTGGCTTGTATGTCTTATGTGGCAATTGAAAAATTGATGATTGAAAAGAAATTTGCCTTATGATGAATCAATGAATCATGACTTGATCGATGAGAATGATATGTTTTTATGCATCATGATTCTTGGTTGTATACCCTTTATCATGAATTGATATTTGCCATGTAAGCCTTATATGATTCAAAATTGATGTAAAACAAATGCACTTAATGATTGAATCATTGATTTATTCTTTTATCATGGCTTAAAAATGAATGAAAAGAAAATATGTTAGCACTTGTAATCATGATTTGATCCTTGATATTGATATGCTTTTATATATCATGATTCTTGGTTGTATGACATTTATCTTGAATTAAAAATTGATAAATATGAATTTTGATCTTGCTAAAAAGAAAGTTATGAATCATGAATGATATCTTTTGGTTTTGATCCTTGTTGAATTTACATATTGATATCCTTCATGACATGATTTCTTTACATTGTTGTCTTATTTGCATCATGTGATGATTGAACAATTGATGTATATTTTTATTGATGCAAATTTTTAATTGATATGAAAAATGGCTTGTATAATGATTGAAATTTTTAGTCATTTAGTCCTCCCTTCTTTTTGACAAAGACAAAGGAGGAGAAAAATTGCTACCTTGCAATTTCATAAGAAGTTAAGGATTGTTATCTCAAAGGATGCAAATATTGCTATCTTGACTATCTCAAAAGAAGCAAAATGCAAAACTTCAAAAATTTGAAATGTTACACTTGCCATGCCTTTATGTTTGTATGTTTTAATGAAAAGTTAGCATATATGTTTAAAGTGATTATACATAATTGCTAAGCTCATTGCAAACAAAAAGTTAATAGCTTGCAAAGGTGAAACTTAGTTACAAAAGAGAAGAATTGAAAGGAAGCTAACTTGTGTGTCGCAAAGTATGTTAGCTTGCTTATCATTATTGATTGCTTGCTTATCATCTTTTTCTCTCATATCATGATTTTTGACTCCCTTGAATTCATGACTTAATATGCTGAAAATTCATGTTGTAAATTTGTTATTTTGTCATAATCAAAGCATTGACTATTTGTACTCCAATTTTTTGACAAAAACAAAGGGGGAGAAGATTTATTGCTAGCTTATGTATCACAAAGAAAAATTTTGCTAGCTAGTACATGCATAGGAAGCAAAGAAAGTGCAACTTGCACATCTTAAGAAGCAAGTGAAAAAATTACCATCATTGCCCATCCTTAAAAACTTGCTATGATTGAATGGTATGATTGGATGTTGTAATGCAAAACTATGCTTAAATGTTGTATGATGTATATCTAGATTGATAGCTAGTATGTTATAAAATTTACATATCTTTTAAATTAGCTATGATATAACTTCTCCTTTTTGTTGATGACATAGGGGGAGAAGTAGATTGATGACTTCATGCATTGATTGAATATTTTATATATTTGCATGATGGTTTGATAATTCTCATATTCTGTGATGAATGTTGCTTGGATTTGGGATAATCTAAGTATTCTATTAATGACATATTGATAGGGAGAGTTTGGTTAAACTCCAGGGAGTTAAGGTTAACTCCGTTAGTCATCAATTAGTTGTCATCATCAAAAAGGGGGAGATTGTTGAATCTCGGATTTTGATGATGAAACTAATTGATTGTGGTTTATTGTTTAACTACGTTTTGAGTTACACAGGTCTACTATTGATCAGGATTAGACAGTTGACGCTGGAGGAATTGACGTTGCGTTGGAAGTGATCACGTCAGGATATTGGATGTCGAGCCAGAGGTTCGGTCGATAATCGGCAGAAGGCTTCGTACGTCGGGCATCGGGCCAAGAAGAGCATTTTGCACCAAGGATATCAGGGTTGCGGAGGTAAACCACCGATTAGGCAATGGATCGCAAGAGAGGACGATGTGCCGAAGAATCAGACGAAGCGTCGATCAATGATGTGCCGGGCAACTGAATGTCAATTCGCATTGTAATAACTATCTAGATCGAAGTAGAATGTTTGTTTGTGTGTGTGCAGGATTAACTATGATAGCGATGAAGACATAAAGTGAAACAAAGTGCTGGAAGACAAGTGTCATGGATGGTTGGGAGTTCAAGAGTTCGACGGAAGTCCGAAGATTCGTTGGGAGTATTGCTGGAACCAGCCAAGAATGAGTAGGGAGCTTGTCGAAGGGTTTTCGGAAGTTTGCCGAAAGGTTTGTCGGAAGTTCACAGAGCTTACCATGAAAGATCGGAGCTTGCCAATGAAGCTCGTTGGAACTTGCCAAGATCATCGTGAAGTCCGGGAGCTTGCTGGGAGTCCGCAGAATGGTTTCCGAGGGTTCGTCGGAAGACCGCCGGAAGTTCGACGAAAGCTCACCGAAAGAAGTCTTGTCTTGTAGACTTTGTAATAGCTTAAAAAATATCTTTAAAATTTGTAGTTAGCATATAATTTGGTTTAGGATTAGGTGTTAATCCTATAAACCAAATTTGGGCTAATTCAGACTTCATTTGGACTGGTTTCGGTCGAGTTTTCAGCCTAAACCACTATGCTGAAATGACCTAGGCGGTGGCACCACCCAGAGGCCGAACCTTAGGCGGTGAAACCGCCCTAGGCTAGTGGTAGCACCGCCCAGCATTTGAAGGCACCAGCAGTGGCACCGCTAGATGGGCGGTGGCACCGCCCAATATGCTAGCATCGGGAAATTCAAAATGGTTCAAATTTTGGCTCCAAGTTTGGGCTCCAAATTTGAATCACTTTAAGGCCTATAAATACCCCTCTCATTCATGGATGAAAGAGTGTCTAGAACTGAAAAAAAGAAGGGGAAGACTCTCTTAAAAGTGTGCCAAATCTTCCCTCTAAGTTTTAAGAGTGTTCTAGTCCAAGAGAGGAGTAAGAGTGCTTGTAAGGGTTATCTCCTAAACCCGTCAAAAGGAGAGGTGCTGTGAGGGAGTTCATCCTCGTCCGTTGGAAGGAGGATAGCTAGTGGAAAGTCGGTGGCCTCAAGCAAGAGGAATCGGGAGTGGACATAGGTCGGATGACCGAACCACTATAAAAATCTGGTTTGCATTTACGTTCTTGCTATTTATTTTGCTGCAAACCCTTTCCACTTAATTTGATGCTCTACTTCTCATCTCTGCAAACATCTTTAAGTTAGAGCTTTTCTTATATGATTCCACTGACATGGCTTTCATAATACGAAACAAAGTTTTTACCATACAAAGTTTCCGAAACTTGTTCAAATCGCTGAAAATTTATCGTTCCTTACTGCTGCACTAATTCACCCCCCCCCTCTTAGTGCCGCTCGAACCCTAACACTGTATCCTTAGTGTCTCCATATGAGTAGCTATGAGACCAACCACATCCATCATATAGACGGGTATATAGCACACTAGTCTATCCGGTTATCTCAATGTCCCTCTCGAGTAACCTATGACCGTGATTATTTAGGGTTTATGTTTAAAAGTGAATCAGTCTCATTATCGTAATCTCATCATGATCCAGTTCTCATTGCACAGATCCAAGGACATCACAATATATGTAGCATGTAAGATAAAGTGATAAAATGTCTAATAATAATAAGTAAAAAGAAAGAGTGCATATCAAGTTGCAAGTGCCATCACTCATGTGATTGGCTTGCAAGGCACATATGATTAGCAATCTCCCACTTGACCAAAAGATAATCACCTACATGTCTAATCCCTATCAGACCTCTGTGATGCTCAAAGACAATCTAAGTCAATGGATTTATCAGTGGATCTATAATGTTATCATCGGATGAAACTCTTTCCACTACTATATCTCTTCGGGCCACAATCTCTCTAATAAGTTGGAACCTCCTCAGAACACTTATGATGAGACCCGCGCCTCGTAGTTATCGCAATATAAGAGAACGGCTCCTCGTTGCTCGGGATAACTCCCAAATCTGTGATGGACTTTTTCATCTAGACTCCCTCCTTTGTTGCCTCTGCCGTAGCAATGTATTCCGCCTCTATGGTCGAGTCAACAGTAGTGTCTTGCTTGGAACTCTTCCAGCATACTACTCCTCCATTCAGGGTGAACATATATCCTAAATTAGACTTGCTATCATCAATATCATACTGGAAGCTCGAGTCCGTGTAACCCTCAACCCTGAGGCTATTGCCTCTATATACTAGTAAGAGATCCTTAATTCTTCTCAAGTACTTAAGCATGAAGTTTACTACTTTCCAGTGCTCCAAGCTTGGATCTGCTTGATACCTGCTCGTAACACTCAGAGCATGTGCTATATCAGGCCTGGTACATAGCATAGCATACATGATAGATCCTATCACTGAGGCATATGGTATCCTATCCATGTGTGTCCTTTCTTTATGAGTCTTTGAAGACACACTCCTAGAAAGTGATATTCCATGTCTCATTGGTATGAGACCTCTCTTGGAATTTTTCATACCAAACCTTTTGACAATGGTGTCTATGTACCTGGACTAGGACAAGCCAAGTATCCTCTTGGATCTATCTCTATAGATCCATATCTCCAATACAAAGGATGCTTCCCCTAAGTCCTTCATGGAGAAGTGCCTAGATAGCCAAGCCTTTATTGTGGAGAGCATTCCTACATCATTCCCAATGATCAAGATGTCATCCACAAACAGTACCAAAAATGTGATAGCGCTCTCACTTACCTTCTTCTACACACAAGACTCATCTTTATTCTTAACGAAGTCATAAGATCTGATCGCCTTATCAAATCTTATGTTCCAACTTTGGGAAGCTTGCTTCAGTCCATAGATGGACCTAAGCAACTTGCATACCCTATCTAGGTTATCCCTGGATACGAATCCCTTAGGCTATATCATATACACCTCCTCGAGATTGCTATTGAGGAATGCAGTTTTGACGTTCATTTGCCAGATCTTATAATCATAGTGTGTTGCAATAGCTAATAGAATTCGAATGGATTTTAGTATGGCTACAGGTGAGAAAGTTTTGTCATAGTCAATACCTTGCCTTTGATGATACCCCTTAGCCACTAGCCATGCTTTATAGGTCTCTACCTTTCTATCTACTTCAATCTTATTTTTAAAGATCCACTTGTAGCCAATGGGTACAATACCCTCGGGTGCAACAACCAGGTTTCAAACCTTGTTGGAATACATAGAATCCATTTCTGAATTCATGGTTTCTTGTCATTTCCCGAAGTCTATACTCATAATAGTCTCCTCGTAGGTCTGAGAATCAATATCCTCAATATCCTCTCTTCTGATATGTCCCACATATCTCTCAAGAGGATGGGATACTCTACCGGACCTATGTAAAGTTAGAACTTGTGTGCTAGGTACCTAAACAGATTTTGGCTATGGAATGATGCTTGAACTAGGTTCTCTAACTTTGCTCAACTCTATTATGCTCCTACTATCTCCACCAAGAATGTGTTCCTTCTCAAGGAACACTACTCTCTTGGCTACAAAGACCTTTTGGTCCTCATGGTAATAGAAATAATACCCACAAGTTTTCTTGGGGTATCCCACAAACTTGCATCGTTCCATCCTGGATTCCAACTTGTCGGGGTTGTGTCTCTTGACGTGGGCAAGGCAACCCCAAATCTTAACAACATTAAGATTAGGCTTCTTCCCATTTCATATCTCATAAGGAATAGACACTACTGACTTAGTTGGAATTCTGTTCAGAAGATAAGCTGCGGTCTCGAGGGCAAATCCCCAGAATGAGATGGGTAGGTCCGTAAACTCGTCATGGAATGCACCATGTCTAACAGTGTTCGATTCCTCCTTTCTGATAAACCATTAAGCTGCGATGTATAAGGAGGTGTCCATTGGGATAAAATTTCATCGTCTTTGAGGAATTGGGTGAACTTTGTACTCAAGTATTCACCTCCTCGATTTGATCGAAGGGTTTTAATACTCTTTCCAGTCTGGTTCTCCACTTCATTCTTATATTCCCTGAATTTCTCAAAAGCCTCAGACTTGTACTTCATCAAGTACACATGTCCATATCTTAAGAAATCATCAGTGAAAGTAATGAAGTAGGAGTAACCACCTATGACATGAGTCGACATGGGACCACATACATCACTATGTATGAGTTCCAATAACTCAATGGCTCTCTCTCCAGTTCTACTAAATAGAGAGTTGGTCATCTTTCCCCGAAGGCAAGGTTCACAAGTCGCATATGACTCATAGTCGAATGGATCTAGATATCCAATCTTCAGTAACTTTTGAATCCTTCCCTCATGGATGTGACCTAGCCTACAATGTCATAAATATGCATTATCCACCTCTTCTCGTTTCCTCTTAGACTCACTTACACTCATGATGTGTGGAGTTGTATCTAGCATAAATAAATATTATGCAATGTTCCTCTCGTGATGATCTCATCATCTAATGCTATTGAATAACCATTATTCTCAAAAACTAATTTATATCCACTAACTACAAACATGAAATGGAAATAATATTTTTGAAAATAGAAGGAACATAATAGCATGCATCTAATGCAATAATAGCTCCACCAGGAGATGTAAAATGACATTGCCAACAGCAACTACAGCAACCTTTGCTCTATTGCCCATCTTAAGGTCCATCTCGCCTCTCTTCAATCTCCTAGGTCCTGCCAAAACCTGCAACAAATTGTAGATATGATAAGCACTCCCGGTATCCAATACTCATGTGTTATCATAAGATTCTGACAAATAGAGACTGATCATGAATGTACCTGAAGCTTCTCCAAGCTTTTGTTTTGCCAACAGCAAGATTCCAGTCCCATCTTTACCGTAGTGGAAGCACTGGCCTGTCCTTTGTTGGGTCTTTCTTGGTAGCCTTTGTATTACCCATTTTGCCCTTGCCCTTGTCCTTCTTAGGGGACTTCTCAGCCTTTTTTTTCTTTTTGGTCTCACCAGCATAGAGAACTGGCTTCTCTTTCTTGATGGTGCTCTATGCTTCTCTCAACATATTGAGGAACTCTGGGAGGGTCACCTCAAGCTTATTCATATTTAAATTCATTATAAACTGAGAAAAGGAATCTGGTAGGGACTGAAGCACAAGATCCACACACAAGTTATCCTCTAGGACCATTCCTAGACCTGTGAGTTTCTCGATTCACTTAATCATCTTAAGGACATGGTTCTGAACTAGTGTCCCCTTATTTATCTAGGCACGGAAAAGACTCTTTGATATCTCATATCGCTGAGTTCTTCCCTATTCCTCAAACAGTTTATGGAGATGCAAGAGTATAGAATTAGCATCCATATTTTCATCATGTCTCTGTAACTCAGTAGTCATAGAGGCCAACATATAACCCTGAGCAAGAGTGGAATCATCTATGTACTTTACATAACAATTGATCTCATCATCGCTTGCCCCTTCGTCAGGCAAAGGGATCACTGTATCAAGGACGTTTGTAATTTTCTCCATCATGAGAAAGATTCTCAGACTATGAAGCCAATCATATAATTTGGACCAGTGAAGCGGTTGGCATCAAGTATGCTACGCAAAGGATTTGAAAGCGATATTTTTCTGAAATTAAAGATGTACCAGAAATAAATAACATGTAGACTTTGTAAAAATTAAATAGTTAAGATAAGGACTTCTATCTTAATGTATTCCCATGAATTTTTCATAAGACACAACACCCTCTGGTATGTGAATCGGAGACCCTCGACGGATCTCTAGTGGGGATCGGGATCAATCGACATCTTAACGTAACCTTGAGGGACTCGACTAATCACGTTAAGCCCGTAAAGGTAGGCGACTCTTGTCAATCATAACTTCTTGTGATTCCCGCCCTATTCTACTTCCTAACCACCATGGCCTTGAGGTACTCGACCAACTATGATGTTCAGTTAAGTCATCACCATCGCTATAAGATGAGTCTTATTCAATGATATACTCTCGAGGGAATCGACCAAGCATACCATGTCCTTAGGTCATCGGTGACATCTCTATGTAGTAGATAAGATAACGAAACACGATATAGGTGAGTCTTGAGGGACTCGTGTTAGGGATCGAGCGGCACTAAGAGGGGGGGGTGAATTAGTGCAGCGGATAAAACGATAGATTTTTCAGCGATTTAAAACAAGCTTCGGAAACTTCGTACGATGAAAGCAACGTTTCGTTTAAACCCGGAAAGATTGCGTTTTCACTTTAAAGCATACGTAATAAGATGATAAGGAAGTTGAGTAAATAAGGTAGCAAGTAAAAATGGTTTGCAGCAAAGTAAATAGCAAGAACGTAAATGCAAACCAGATTTTTATAGTGGTTCGGTCATCCGACCTACATCCACTTCCGATTCCTCTTCGCTTGAGGACACTAGCTTTCCTCCTTCCAATGGGCGAGGAAGAACTCCCTTGCAACACCTCTTCTTTTGACGGGCTTAGAAGATAACCCTTACAAAGCTCTCACCCCTCTCTTGAACAAGAAAACACTTAAGAGTAAGAGGGAAGTTTTTGACACTATTTGAGCAGAGTTTTCCCTCAAGATTTTCACTCTTCTTGTTGCACTTTGAACCTGCAAAAGAGGGGAATTTATAGAGCTCAAGAGGACTCAAATTTGGAGCCAAAACTTGGAGCCAAAGATTTGAATCTTTTGAGTTTTAGATCTTGTCGATCCTGGCAGATCGACACACCCAGCGGTGCTACAGCCCGAGCGGCGGTGCTACCGCCTACTACAATAATCGCTCGATGCCGGACTCTGATGCCGGCTACTGACCGAGCTACTGACACCATGCACGTAGCATGCATGCATACTACTGGTGCTACTGGGCGGTGCTAATGCCCCAGCCAGCAGCTGCTAGTTCTGTTGGGCGGTGCAACCGCCCAGCTTGCATGCACGTAGCCTAGCATGCATGCATGCACGTAGCCCAGCATGCATGCATGCATGCACACATGCTACTGGGCACATTGGCTGTTGGGCTCCACCGCCCAGCACAAATCTACATTTGGTTTGGACTGAAAACTTGGCCCAAACCGGTTCCGAACAAGGCCCAATGGGCCCATACTTGGGTTAAAGGATTAACCCCTAATCCTAACACAAATTGATGTGCTAACTACAAAATTAAAGACATTCCTAAGCTATTACAAAGTCCGCAAGTCAAGTCTTCTTCCTGTGAGCTTCCGGTGGTCTTCCGACGATCCCTCAGAAACCATCCTACGGACTTCCGGCAGGCTCTCGGACTCCACGATGATTTTGGTGAGTTCCCCCGAGCTTCTTTGGCAAGCTCCGATCTTTCTTGGCAAGCTCCACGAACTTCCGACGAACCTCCGGCGAACTTCCGAAAACTCTTGGCAAGCTCCTACTCGTTCTCGGCCGATCCGGTAGCACTCCCAATGAATCTTCAGACTTCCATCGAACACTCGAACTCCCAATGATCCATCGCACTTGACTTCGACCCTTAGTTTCGCTTTACGTCTTCATCCCTTTCGTAGTTACTCCTGCACAAACAAACACCAAAAACTCTACTTCGATCTAGACAGTTATTACAATGCGAATTGATATTCGATGTTGCCGGCACATCATTGGTGGCGCCGTCCAATCCTTTGGCACATCACCCTCTCTAGCGGCTTGTTGCCCAATCGACGGTTGACCTCCGCAACCTCGATATCCATGGCGTAACTCCGCACTTCTTGGCTCTATGCCCAACGTACGAAGCCTCCTGCCGATAGTCGACCGAACCTCCGGCTCGACATCCAATATCCTAACATGATCACCTCCGGCGCAACGTCAATTCCTCCAGCGTCAACTGTCTAATCCTGATCAATAGTAGACCTGCGTAACTCAACACGCAGTTAGACCACAAATCACACTCAATTAGTTTCATCATCAAAATCCAAGATTCAACAACTCGAGACCACAAATCAGTTCCACTTATAATTACGTGGGGTTTCATCATGTTTCTTAATATTAAATCCAAAGATTCATATTTAATATATATAATATAACTCGATGCAAATATAACATATCTATGGACCATATGAGCCTAATGATGATCATGGACCATATCCTAATGTGATCAGGCCCGAGCCAGTGGGCTCAATCACTCACATCAAGATTTATGTGTGCATCGGTGCATCTCCATGCCCTATGATCGTCCATCTCGCTTTATTGGTTCTGTCGGCATCTCAACACATCTCCATGCATCGGATCGTCCGTCTCGATCTCGTGGGTCCCACTATCACTTCCACGCTCCCAATACGTCTCCTCATATAACTACAATAAATTATAGACATGCAGGCCCGACAATAAACAAGAAAAATAGAGGCTCATAAGCCCCAATAATAATAATCATATATACACACATCACATCATACGGTCTATGATCATATGTCTACATCATACATCACATGTATATGTTATTATATAGGACTACTAGATAAATAATAATAGTTAATTAAATATTTAAATTAACTAATATTTTCTGAAAATAGAGATATACAAGAAATTTTCTAAATTCTGAAGGGTATTTTGGTCATTCGACCACAAAGGACAAATCTAGAATTTCAAAAATTTCCTGGGGCAAAATTATCTTTTGCCTAGAAAGCCTTAAGTCCTCCCTTGTTGCACGCGCTCTGGCCGTTGCCGCCATTGCCACCATTCCAGCGGTGGCACTACGGGGGAGCGCCACCCCTGCCCACGGGCTTGCAAGCGGTGCTGCTGCAGCAAGCACAGTGCCCGCGCACAGGCAGGCCGCGCCTACGGCGGGCATAGTTCACAGCGCGTAGGCCTTGCGGGAGCCGCGGGTGAGTGCTGCCCCCGCGGGTGGCGTTGCCACATAGGTGCGCCCACCCCTGTGGGCAGGTGACCCGCAGGCGGCGTTGCCACCGCGGGCGCCGGCCACCCTTGTGGGCAGGTCGCCTGTAGTGCCTGCCCCTTGCACCCGTAGGCCGTCGGTTGCCGCTTGCACGTAGATGGTAGCTAAGGTTGCCATCCACAAGGGCAGCAACCCTTTTCCACTTTTGTATCAACAATTTTCATGACAAAAACTATTCTAAATCACAACACACAGTTTAAGATCCGATCTTCGCACGAATAACCTGGCTCTGATACCATTGTTGGAAAATCCAAAGGGGGCGATATCTCATGCGTAGTGGAATAACATAAAACAAAACCACTAGATTTTCGTGAAAGGTTCCATCATCGTGCGAAGATCGGTGCGCTTCAAAAATAAATCCACGAAAACTGCATGTATAAAAGAAAGTTCCTTGTGAAATCGTAGATGCCTGAATCCCTACAGATCTGTAAGAGAGGATGAAGAAGGTCAAGCGTCCTCCTATCTAGAGGTATCCACACGGCATTACTGTGACGATGCTCCTCTCTTGGGCAGAGGAGAATAGAAGGTGGCTACTGAGAGAATCCCCAGCCTATGGGCCTTCAATTCCCTCCTATTTATAGAGGCCCCTTGTAAACCCTAATGAATCCTACCCTATTAGGTATTGGATCTCTATCCAATTACCCAAGCCTATTAGATTAATGGGTCTCTACCCAATAATCTCTTATTAGCTCTTATTGGATCTCATCTTAGGATCCAATAATTCAAGGGCTTATTGGATATCCAATAAGATAGGGGCTCCGGCGGATATCTCATATCCGAACCTCTACTCATCGCAACACCTAATATATATGTGTGACCCTCTAGGCCCAATATCGAGCTGGCCGTGAGTCATACTTGTCAGAACTCCTTTTGACTTAGTAAATTATTATCTTTATAATAATTCACCCGACTTATCGACTACGAACGTACTGGGCCACTATGACACAGTCCCTAGACGATATAGGAGAATCCAATCCTTTGGACCTATCTATCCTTAGTTACCATGTATCTATAGTCCCTCATCCATCTAATATCCCAAAGACCCTATACCGGACATGGTGCTATCAGGCCCATACGGTCTCTTCTTGAGTCTTGCTCTTATCAGATTCTCCCAGAGAACTCTTTCTCTCTCAATCCGAATAACGTTAATCAAGGATTTGTTCGAGCAAGAATATATGGGATATTCCTCTCATGATACTAAGAGCGAATGATCCTCTATTGACACTCAATAGCCCTCGTAAGAGTTGCTACCACTCCCAATAACTGATTGTACTAGATATGGAACTTCAAAACCTATAAGTCTGGTATCAAAGAGTGGAGTACTCATACAAGATATCTTTGGTGTCTCAAGTCTAAGGACTAGATACACTACTATGACTACAGAATCGCTGTCTGACGTAACGTATCAATAACTATCCAGCATTCTGTAAGCGGATCAATCAATGAACTCATTCTCCAATGACCACTTGTATTGTATCCTTAGTGTCTCCACACGAGTAGCTATGAGACCAGCCACCTCCATCATATGGACGGGTATACAGCACACTAGTCTATCCGGTTATCTTGATGTCCCTCTCGAGTAACCTATGACCGAGATTATTTAGGGTTTGTGTTTAAAAGTGAATCAGTCTCATTATCGTAATCTCATCACGATTTGATTCCCATTGTACAGATCCAAGGATATCACAATATATGCAACACGTAAGATAAAGTGATAAAATGCCTAATAATAATAAGCAAAAAGAAAGAGTGCATATTAAGTCACAAGTGCCATCGCTTATGTGATTGGCTTATAGGGCACATATGACTAGTAATTCTCGGCTTTCACTATCAATCCTTCTTGAATGGGAAGGACCAAGCACCCCTCTTACAGACTTTTATAAGTGGTTTGCACTCTCTTATATAACTTTTATAAATGAGACTTTTGGAGGTGAATACTCAAACTTTTGAAAATAATTTTGCTAGAGTTTAAACTCAATTCTTATCACTTCTTAATGTGTTTAGCTAGCTGAGAAGTAAGGGATATTTATAGGCTCAATTGGCTTCAGATTTGGAGGCAAAAAGAGTCACATCTCGAATTTTCGGGTACTAGCGGTACCACCACCAATTGACCCTGTTCTGTCAATGTACTGGGTGGTACCACCGCCCAATCTGACGATACTACTGCCTGATAAGGTCCTCAGGTTTTGTGGAGGGGCGGTACCACCACTTGTTAGGTGGTACCATCACTGATAAGTAATAATTATCAGCGGTACCACTGCTGACTTGGGGCAGTACCACCACCCAGACCACTTGGGAACCTATTCCTTGGGTGGTGCCACCGCCATAGTCTAGTGGTGCCATCACTAGACAGGTCTAGCACTATTGGATGAGCCTTGAATCTAGCCCAATCTAGATAATTTACAAGCCAAGTTGGCCCCTACCAGGGTTAAAGGATTATTACCTAATCCTAACCCTAATTATGTGATAACTACAAAACTGAAAACATATTTCTAAGCAAAATGTAATCTGGTGACGTTGAGTCTTCTTCTGACGAGCTTCCGGTGAACTTCTGATGGACTTCCGATGAACCCTCAGACAATCTTCCAGTAGACTCCTAGTAGGCTCCCGGACTTTACAGTGAGTTCCAAGGAGTCATTTCTAGCAAGCTTTCGAACTTTCTCGGTGAGCTCCGCGAACCTTTGACAAACCTTCCGATGAACTTCTGAAACCTACGGCAAGTCCTTGATTCATTATCGACCAGTTATGGCAGCACTTCCAACGAACCTTTGGACTTTCGGTGGACTCTCAAACTTCCAACATAATGATCATACTCGACTCCGACACTTTACTTTATGTCTTCATCGCTATCATAGTTAATCCAGCACACTTATCTCAATAATATGGATTAAATCAAATAATCTATCAATTGACTTCATCATCAAAATCTGAGATTCAATAATTTCTCCATTTTTATGATGATAATCAATTGATGACATAGTTAGTCTTAACTCCCTCTATCTATATGCCATTGTTAGGACTCTAGCTATGAGAGTCCTAATTTAGTTTCATTAAAGGGGGTAAACATATAAATCCTAAGAGCATTCATGTAAATCCTATCTAACCAACCCCTATTAAAAGGGGTGAAGAGGCTGGCTAGGTTAGGATTAGGTTGGAGGTTGCTTCTTGGAGAAGCATTAGAAGTTGATTAGAAGTAGGAGTCTTGAGTGAGTAGAAGGAGTCCTATTAGAAGTTGGGGTTTAGAAGCCCTATAAATAGCTATGTATTCACCCTCTTTTCTCAATGAATAGATCATCCTTTTAGTAGCCTTTGAGTAGCAACTTGAAGGAAGGAACCCCTATAGAGTTCCAATGAGGTCAATCCCCTAAAAAGATCAACCCCAAGCTTAGAATCCACAAGAGTTCTAACACTTGATATCAGAGTAGTGTTCTTGGCATCTCGCTGCCCTTCCATAGCCATCCATCAGCCCTCCACAGCTGCCCAAAGCAATTCCTACAATTGCTTAAAAAATCTTCGTCGAATTCCGCCATCATCCCCACCACCGCGGATCTTCCTTTGATCTCCCCGTGAATTGCAATAGGTTCAGGTTTTCTACCTTACTACTACTATAATTTAGTTATCCTTATTGAAAACAATCCAAAAACATGGTTCCTATATTACTGCATAAACTTTTCATCGTAAAGATTTCATCCCTATGACGAAAGATGCACTGCAGAATTCTAGCAGCATAGCACTGTTTGTTTGATCTTGTTACTACATTTTTTCTATCCAAATCTCTATAAAATTTTTATGATGGCTCTGACACTTCTAACAGTAGATTTCCTTTAGTTTCATCAAAAAATTCTCAATATAAACCACTGATCTTTTATGTCCAAGCTGCTACACTTTAGACATAAAAATCTACTACAGTACCTTTCCGTGATCCTCAATTTTGCCAAACCTCTTGTTGCCATATCCTTCTACAAAATTTTTAATAGCATTATCTCTCCCTTACTAGTAGATTTCCTTTGAGTTTTACTTGAATCTCTATCTAGAATTGCTGGAAAAACTTGCATCTTTACTGTAAAAAAAATTTTGGCAAAAAATTTGGTGTTGCACCTTTATCCTTTTTCTTCTCCGTAACCTACCAAACCCTTGCACCCTTGCTGCCACCAACCAAGATATCTTTAGGGAATCCCTCTAGCCTTAAGATGCAGCCTTCATAACCTATTTTCATAACCCCAACAGTGTCAAAAACCGTAGCCCAATACAGTAAACCATTATAGCCGAACCCTTCTATCACCGATCTATTGTCTGAACCTTCTACCACCCCATGCTATTAACCCGTCAACAGAAAAAAGACAAAGATATCTCTAATCTACAGGCATATGCTATGGCTTCTCAAGATCCAATTGATGCCAAATTTGAAGCATTGGAATCTCAGCTTGAATCGCGCTTGGAGGACATATTGCATGCTTTGTTTACAGAATTCAGAATTGGACAACCACCGAGTCCAACCAAATTTTAGCGAGGAGAGAATTCAAAGAGGCCTCTAGAGAAAGAGGGACAACCCTTAGACATGCTTCAGCTATGCATGAGGGTGGACTTCCCATGATGGAAAGAAGGAGACCCGGCAAGGTGGATTTCGCGTGTCGAATGTTACTTTTGCTACTACCAAACGTCGGATGATGCTATGGTAGAAATTGCTATCATTCACCTTGAAGGAGATGCTATTCAATGGTACAATTAGCTAGAATACAATCATGGGGCTCCAACATGGAATCAATTTAAGAATGCACTACTGAACCATTTCAGACCTACGGAGTATGAAAATATCAACGGCCAACTCACAAAGATTCAACAAACCTCGACGATTCAAGAGTACCAAACCAAGTTTGAGAAGCTATCCTACCTTGCTTATGATTGGACTAACTGTCAATTATTACGAACATTCATCGAAGGACTCAAGCCAGAGATAAAAGTGAAGGTTAAGGCATGGCAGCCCCGTACCGTGACGGCTATAATTTCTTTTGCCCGAATACAAGAAGAACGGCTCAACCAAGATGCTCAGAGGATGAGAACCTCTCCTAGGCCCATGGCATATAAACCTTCTGCTCCCAGCCATCCTTCGCTGCCAAAAAAATTGACAAGAGAAGAACTATGTGATCGATCAGCAAAGGGTCTTTGTTGGCATTACAACGAGCCATGGAACCATGATCATCACTGCAAAAGGGGCTGCCTCCTACTGATTGAACTTCTTGAAGACATAGAGGAGGAAGTATAGGAGCATGAGGAAGAGGTCATAGATGAAGAATAGCAGCCAATTGATATTACGATGCATGCCCTTGTCGGTTATGCGTACCCGCAAATAATGAAAGTGGGAGGACTTCTAAAGTAACAACTGATCACCGTTCTTATTAACACCGGGAGCACTAATAATTTTATGAACAGTAAAGTTGTGGTCTGGATGGCCTTACCTATCAAGAATTATAGCAGGTTTGACGTTAAGATTGCCGATGGATGAATTTTGAAGTGTGATCATAGGTGCTCGCGGGTGAAACTGTTGTTGTAGGACCAAGAGATAATTGTAGATTTCTTCCTCCTCCCTCTTGATGATTATGAGGTCGTGCTCAGCATCGAATGGCTGATGACAATAGGTGATATTTCTTGAAATTTTTTGAAACTAATTATGAAATTTTACAGTAAGAGGAAACAGGTGATACTGCATAGGAAACGTGGGGGTGACATAACGACGATTTGCACACAACGAATGAGAAAGTATTGGACAAAGCATGCAGTAGCTTTTTGCTACAACTTGAGTAGTAATCTAAGGGAGAGCCAACTGAATTTGAAGACCCAAGCCTACTTCCCTTACTTGTTGAATTTTCAGATATATTTGATAAATCGTGCAGCCTACCTCCTACCCGTCGGCATGATCATCGTATACTGATTCTTCTAGACAAACCTCTAGTAAATACTTGGCCATATCAATATCCATATCTTCAGAAAAATGAAATAGAAAGGATTGGAAAAGAGATTCTTGAAATAGGAGTTATTCGGCTTAGTTGCAGCCCCTACTCTTCACTAGTGCTCCTTGTCCGAAAGAAGGACGAAACATGACGAATATACATTGATTACCGAGCTCTTAGCGGTATAACTGTCAAGGACAAGTATCCTATTCTAGTAGTAGATGAATTACTTAATAAATTAAAGGGAGACAAGTCTTCACAAAGTTAGACATTCGATCCGGGTATCATCAAATATGACTGTGCGAAGAAGACATACCGAAAATTACCTTTCGAACGCACAACGACCACTACGAATTTCTGATAATGCCCTTTGGTCTCACCAATACTCCCTCCACCTTCTAAAGCCTTATGAATGATATTTTCTGGAGTTATCTTCGTAAGTTTGTGCTGATTTTCTTTGACGATATCCTTATTTATAGCCCTTCTCTTAAAAGTCATTTTTAGCACTTACGACTTGTTTTGATGATTTTATGAGAATATGTTCTTTTTGTCAAAAAATTGAAGTACAACTTTCTTTAATAGAAGGTGGAATATCTTGGGCATATCATATCAAAGGAAGGTATGGTAGTGGATCCCTCCAAAATTGAAGCAATGTAGAACTAGTCGACCCTGAGGAACATAAAATCGCTGCGCGGCTTTCTCAGTTTAATAGGCTACTATTACAAGTTCGTGAAAAACTATAGAAAGATCAATGCACCCCTTACTTCCTTGCTAAAAAAAGATTCTTTCTAATGGTTGGACAAAGTCACCACTGCCTTCAACGAACTTAAAGCTACATTGTCGACAATGCCCGTACTAGTGCTACCCAACTTCGACAAGACTTTTGTTATTAAAGTCGATGCCTTCGGAGTTAGAATTGGTGCTATACTAATACAAGATAGTCACCCCCTCACTTATACTAGTAATGCCTTCCCATCTCAAGATAACTATTTACGATAAGGAGATGCTTACGATTATGCATGCGGTGGCCAAATGGAGATCGTAATTGATTGGGCGATGCTTTCAAATCAAGATTGACCATAAAGTCAAAAATATTTCTTAGAGTAGAAGATCTCTTCCCCCGAGCAGCAAACATGGGTAACAAAGCTTCTTGGATATGATTATGAAATAACTTACAAAAAAGGGAAAGAGAATGTTGTTGCATATCCGCTTTCGTGGTTACCCGAGCAAGCTGAATTTTCGATCGTTTCACTTTTGACCAACAACTTCCTTGAGAATATTAGGAGGGAATGGCAAGATGATTCAGAGACTAGTAAGATCATAAAAAAAATTGGAGGAAGCACCAAGCTTCATGGCTCATTACAATTGGGACTCAAAAGACTTACGCTATAAGGGATGCATTATGCCTGTGCCAAATTCTACTTATATAAAAACTATCCTTCAAGAGATACATTCCACACCTATAGCCGGACACTCCAGGTTCCTTAGAACCTATAAGAGAATTAAACAAAATTTTTATTAGGTAGAGATGAAAAATATTAATGTTGAATTTGTAGCACAATGTGATATATGTCAACCACATAAAGGCGAGATCGTGGCAAGTCCAGAAAACTGCAACCTCTACCCATCGATAAAACAACAATATGATCAACATAAAGGTGAAAGATAATTTTCAGTAGGAGATTGGGTCTTCCTACGACTCCAGCCATACAAGCAAACATCAATCCAGACCAGAGCATCCATGAAGCTTTCACCGTAGTTCTATAGACCCTACTAGATTTTAGAGAGCATCAGAGTAGTAGCATACAGATTGGACTTACCCGCCAGCTCCCGATTTCATCCATTCTTCCATGTGTAGTGTTTGAAACTTAAGTTGGGACAAAACAAGATACCTTAAAGCCACCTACCAAATATGACTACCAAAGGAGAGCTCCAGACCCAACCGAGTGCCATTATTGATCGACGGACTGTGACTCGACAATGATGACCCACTATTGAAATGCTAATATAGTGGACGAACCTACCAGCAGAAGATGCCGCTTGGAAGAACTATGACGATTTGAAGATTAAATTCTCAAAATTCATGGAGCGTTAGCCTCGAGGACAAGGCTGATTTGAAGATGATGGGTTTGTTAGGACTCTAGCTAGGAGAGTCCTAATTTAGTTTCATTAAAGGGGGTAAACATGTAAATCCTAAGGGAATTCATGTAAATCCTATTTGCCGACCCCTTATAAAGAGGTGAAGAGGCCGACTAGGTTAGAATTAGGTTGGAGGTTGCTTCTTGGAGAAGCATTAGAAGTTGATTAGAAGTAAGAGTCTTGAGTAGGAGTCCTATTAGGAGTTGGAGTCCTATTAAGAGTTGGGGTTTAGAAGCCCTATAAATAGCCATGTATTCACCCTCTTTTCTTAATGAATAGATCATCCTTTTAGTAGTCTTTGAGGAGCAACTTGGATGAAGGAACCCCTATAGAGTTCCAAGGAGGTCAATCTCCTAAAGAGATCAACCCCAAGCTTAGAATCCGCATGGGTTCTAACAGCTATATTTTAAGAATAGAAACACTTGAATTCAAACCCCTTGAATTCAAGCTAAAACCAATAAGTTACATACATTCGAACTTATCATCATGCTCAACAAACTTGATTTTTCATCCTAAATATGAAACTTCATATTTTTCAAAAATGATGTCAATGCATGACATCTAACTTCAAGTTCAATGTCGAATGATGATAGACAATCATTATTTCGACATATGATACTAACTATAATTTTGAAATGTAGTAAGAATCAAATGATATCAAAATAAAATATACAACTCCAAGGCATGATATCATTTTACGATACATCATTCAAACAAAATGATAACTTATCATATCAATGAAAAATACCAAATTTAAATATGACACAATAATGATCTTACAAAAATTAACATTTTAAGCATGCATGAGCCATTTGTGATGCATGCGATACATTCCAATACAATTACGAGATGCTACATATAATTGTGATACATTGCGTTGCTTTTAAAGATAGCAAGCAATTTACGATACAAAGTATGGCAATTGCGATACATACAAGGCATTTATCATTCCATTAAGTTATCAATTCAACTTGCCACATTTTTCTCCCCCTTTGTCATCAACAAAAAGGAAATGGGCCTTGATGCCAAATATTATTATTAGAGTTTTTTGTGAAAAATGATAAAAAAGAGAAGGATAAATCCATCAAGGTAATGGGCATTCTATTAAAAAATTCAAGCCATAAAATCTTAAAGTAGAAGGGATAGTGTTAGGACTCTAGCTAGGAGAGTCCTAATCTATTGGGACTCTAATTAGGAGAGTCCTAATCCATTGGAACTCTAGTTAGGAGAGTCATAATCCGTTGGGACTCTAGCTAGGAGAGTCCTAATTTAGTTTCATTAATAAGGGCATTCATGTAAATTCTATCTAGCCGACCTGTATTAAAGAGGTAAAAAGGCCGTCTAGGTTAGGATTAGGTTGCTTCTTAGAGAAGGAGTCCTATTAGAAGTAATAGTCCTATTAGAGAAAGAGTTCTATTAGAATTAGGAGTCCTACTAGAGAAGGAGTCCTAATTAGAAGTAGGAGTTGGCTAGAAGTAGGAGTCTTGAGTAGGAGTCCTATTAGGCGTTAGGGTTTAGAAACCCTATAAATAGCCATATATTTATCCTCTTTTCATCACGAATAGATCATCTTTTTTAACAGCCTTTGAGCAGCAACTTGGATGGAGAAACCCCTATAAAGTTCCAAGGAGGCCGATCCCCTAAATAGATCAACCCTAAGCTTAGAATCCGTAAGGATTCTAACACTTGGTATCAGAGCAGTATTCTTGCCATCTCACTGCCCTTCCACAGCCATCCACCAACCCTCCACAACTGCCCAAAGCAATTCACACAATTGCTTAGAAGATCATCGTCGAATTTCATCGTCATCTCCACCACCATAGATCATCCTTTGATCTCCCCATGAATTGTAACATGTTCTAGTTTTCTACCTTACTACTGCTGCAATTTAGTTATCCTTATTCAAAAAATCCAAAAATTTCATTCCTATATTGTTGCATAAACTTTTCATCGCAAAGTTTTCATCTCTACAATGAAAGGTGCACTGCAGAATTTCAACCGCATAACACTATCTATTTGATCTTGCTACTGTATTTTTTCTGTCCAAATTTCCATAAAATTTTTATGATGACTTTGGCACTTCCTAACAATAGTTTTCTCTTTAGTTTTGTTGAAAAATTCTCAATATAAACCACTTATCTTTTATGTCTAATCTGCTGTACTTTAGACATAAAAATCTACTACAGTATCTTTCCGTGATCCTCAATTTTGCCAAACCTCTTGCTGTTGTTTCTTTCTATGAAGTTTTTAATAGTATTATCTCTCCCTTACCAATTTGAGTTTTACTTGAATCTTTGTTGAAAATTTTTGAAAAAATTACATCTTTACTACTAGAATTTTTTCGGTAAAAAATCTGGTGCTACACCTTTGTCCTTTTTTCTTCTCTATAACCTACCAAACCCTAGCCATATTGCTACCACCAACCAAGATGTCTTTAGGGAATCTCTCTAGCCTTAAGCTGCAGCCATCATAACCTATTTTCATAATTCTAACAGCATCAAAAATCGTAGCCCAAGACAGTAAACCAATATAGCTAAACCATTCTATCACCAATATATTGTCCGAACCTTCCATCACCCCATGCCATTAACTAATCAACAGAAAAAAGACAAAGACATCCTTGATCTCTAGGAATATGCTATGGCTTCTCAAGATCCAATTGATGCCAAATTTGAAGCATGGGAATCTCGAATTGAATCGCGGCTTGAATCACGCTTGGAGGATAAATTACGCACTTTGTTTGCAGAATTCAGAATTGGACAACCACCAAGTCCAACCAAATCTTAGCGAGGAGAGAGTTCAGAGAGGCCCCCAGAGAAGGAGGGACAACCCTCAGACATGCTTCAGTCATGCATAATGTTAGTTTGGCAAGTCCTTTAGTCCCACATCGGGAAAACCAGAATTCCTATCCCCTATTGATGCTATAAAAAGGGGTCTAAGCTTCGAAGACAGATGCACCAGATGCACCACAGGCATCACAAGAAAAGCCGCTTTGGACTTAATTTCATTAAGTCCATATTAAACTTTTGGGCTTTTCTTGTTTAGTAGTTGAAGGTGTTTTATGGCCTAGAACATTTTCCTAAGGCATTTGTAATTGTCTCTCTGTTAGTAAAGATTTGCTCCTTCAGTGGACGTAGGGACCGAACCACGTAAATTCTGGTGTCCTTGTCTCCTCTTTTATTTTTCTGTTTATTGTCTTTGTTGCGTTGCCAAATTACCGTGTGGTAATTTCTGGGGGCTCTAAGAGTATCGAGCCTGGTCTTGAGATCTTTTGGCAACAATGACAATAAAGATCTAGTCGAGGACGACAGAAATGTCAACTTCGGCATGTGGCGAGGCAACTCAAGATGGAGGCCATTCGGTTCAAGACGGAGTTGATTTGGCATTACAGGGTGAGAAAATTTGAGGATGGTATGTCGAGGAAGTTTTTGCGGTATGGATAAGAAGGCTCGATCTATCATTATTCTAAATCTTTACGACGAGGTTTTACGGGAGGTAGCTGAGACTACGGCTAAGAGCATGGGACAAGCTTAAAAGAAGAGGACCGGTGGAGAACCGTCTTTACTTAAAGCAGAGCTTGTATATGCTTGGAAGGTACATCTATAATCTCACATCTTGATAGATTTGATTCCTTAGTTATGGATTTGGAGAATATAGATGCAAAGATTGATGATGAGGATAAGGACACATTACTTTTGTGTTCTCTCCCCAATCTTTTAAGTTTTTCCGTGATACAATGATTTATGGAAAGAAACAATTTCATATCATGAAATTAAATCTGCATTAAAATCTAAGGAGCTGATTGATAGGGATATCCTTTGGGAGAATAGAGGAAATCAAGTGCAGTTGTCGTGGGTAGAAGCTGATATTTGACAAGAGTAGATCTAAATCTAGATCTAAATCCAGACATAGAAATTTGGAATGAAGATATTGTCATAAAATGGGGCACATTAAGGTGATTGCTTTAAATTGAAAAATAAATTAAAGCTTGAAGGTCATTTGAAGCTATTCAATTTTTATACAATTGACAAGGTCTAAAAATGAATGGATAGATATCATGTGTCCCAAGAGGGGTTTTCCACATATGAATCTTGTAATGGTGGAACGATGGGAATCATGTGATTTAGAGAATCCGAATTAAAATGCATGATGGTATTGTGAGGACGCTCACTAATGTTAGACATGTTCTGATTTGAACCATTTAGGCGGAGGCTCTTGGGTGCCATTTGAAGGTGGAGTTATGAAACTAGAAATGCCCTTATTGTTATGAAAGGTCTGGTAGCTTGTATAGCTCGACTGATCTCATCATCATTGTCTAATTGAAAAAGGTTTGAGCATATTAAGCAAACTCTTGGGCCATTGGATTTACGTGAGACTGCATTTTGGGAAGCAGTAAAAGAGTCACCGATTTTCCGAGTCCTAATAAAGATATTCAGGAAAGTACCAGGAAATAAGACCACCACAAAGATATGCAAAGCTATCCTACCTTGCTTGTAATTAGACTAACCATCATCTACTCAAATAGTTTGTTGTGATAATACCATTGTTGAGGAAAGGTCCTTGTTCGAAAATTCATACGAAGGACTCAAGCTAGAGTTCAATGGACTTGATTGGTATTCAATGATGGGGAGGTTGAAGAAGGTGGAGCATGCCAAGGTGGAGATTTGTTAGTTTGGCAAGTCCTTTAGTCCCACATCGGAAAACCAGAATTCCTATCCCCTATTGATGCTATAAAAAGGGTCTAAGCTTCAAGACGGATGCACGGACAGGCATGATGGTTGCAATTTCTTTCACCCGAATACGAAAGAAGTCTCCTCTTTTATTTTTCTGTTTATTGTCTTTGCTCAACCAAGATGCTCGGAGGATGAGAACCTCTCCTAGGCCTGCAGCATATAAACCTCCTTCTACTCGAACGCTAGCCATGGTCCTTCTCTGCTATTCAAAATTGGTGGGAATATATTCATTCAATTTAAGAACACACTTTGTTGAACCATTTCGAACCGACAAGAGAAGACTGACCAAACTACAACCTTTATGATTCAAAAGTACCAAAACAAATCTACCTTGCTTGTAATTGGACTAACCATCATCTATTAGAACGGATCTAGAGATAAAGGGGAGGTTTGGCATGATTGCAATTTCTTTCACCCGAATACAAGAAGTGGATGCTCGCGATCAAGGCCTGTAGCAAAGGAGTTGCCAAAAAATTTCAAGAGAAGAATTAATTGAACCTCTTAAAGACATAGATGAGAAGGAGGTCCAAGAAAATGAGGAAGAGGTCACGGATGAAGAATGACAGCTGGTTAATATTACGATGCATGCCCATGCCGATTATGTGAACCCACAAACAATGAAAGTGGGAGGACTTCTGAAGCAACAATCGATCACCATTCTTATTGCAACTGGGAGCACTAATAATTTTATGAACAGCAAGGTTGCTGTCTGGATGGCCTTACCTATCAAGAATTGTAGTAGGTTTGATGTTAAGGTCGTCGATGGATGAATTTTGAAGTGTGATCATAGGTGCCCGTGAGTGAAACTATCGCTACAGGACCAAGAGATAATTACAGATTTCTTCCTCCTCCCTCTTGATGATTATGAGGCCATGCTTAGCATCGAATGGTTGATGACATTAGATGATATTTCCTAAAATTTTTTGAAATTAATTATGAAATTTTACAGTATAGGGAAACAGGTGATAATGCGCGGGAAACGTGGGGGCGACGTAATGATAATTTACACACAATGAATGGAGAAAATTTTGCACAAAACATGCAGTGGCTTTTTGGTATAACTTGAGCAGCAATCTAAGGGAGAGCCAATTAAATTTGAAGATCCAAACCTACTTCCCTTGCTTGCTGAATTTTCAGATATATTTGACGAACCGAGCAGCCTACCTCCTACCCGTCGGCATGATCATCGTATACCGATTATTCTGGGCAAACCTCCAAAAAATACTTGGCCATATCAATATCCACATCTCTAGAAGAATAAAATATAAAGGAATGTAAAAGATATTCTTGAAACAGGAGTTATTCGGCCAAATTTTAGCCCCTACTCTTCACTAGTGCTCCTTGTATGAAAGGACAGAATATGACGAATGTGCGTTGATTACCGAGCTCTCAACGGCATGACCGTCAAGAAAAAGTAACCTATTCTAGTAGTAGATGAATTGCTTGATGAATTAAAGGGAGCATGATTCTTCACAAAGCTAGACCTTCGATCTGGGTATCATCAAATACGAGTGTGCGATGAAGACATACCAAAAATCGCCTTTCGAATGCACAACGGTCACTACAAATTTCTAGTAATGCTCTTTAGTCTCATCAATGCTCCCTCCACCTTCCAGAGCCTTATGAATGATATTTTCCAAAGTTATCTTCGTAAGTTTGTGCTTGTTTTCTTCGACAACATCCTTATTTACAGCCCTTTTCTAGAAAGTCATTTTCAGCAGTTACGACTTATTTTGATAATTTTGCGAGAACATGTTTTTGTTGTCAAAAAATTGAAGTGCAGCTTTCTTCAATAAAAGGTGGAATATCTTGGGCATATCATATCGGAGGAAGGCGTGGTAATGGACCCCTCCAAAATTGAAGCAATGCAGAACTGACCAATCTCGAGGAACATAAAATCGCTACACGGCCTTCTCGATTTAACAGGCTACTACCGTAGGTTTGTGAAAAACTATGGAAAGATCAGTGCACCCCTTACTTCCTTACTAAAAAAAGATGCTTTCTAATAGTTGGACAAAGCCACCACCACCTTCAATGAACTTAAAGCCACAATGACAATAACACCCGTACTAGCATTACTCGACTTCGGTAAGACTTTTATTATTAAAGCTGATGCCTTCGGAATTAGAATTAGTGTTGTACTAATGCAAGATGGCCGCCTCCTCAGTTATACTAATAAGGTGTTATCTCTTTCCCATCTTAAGATAACTATTTATGACAAGGAGATGATTTCGATTGTGCATGTGGTGGCCAAATGGAGATGTACTTGATCGGGTGATGCTTTCAAATCAAGATTGACCATAAAAGCTTAAAATATTTCTTGGAGCAAAAGATATCTTCCCCCGAGCAGCAAAAATGGGTAACAAAGCTTCTTGGATATGATTATGAAAAAGGGAAAGAGAATGTTGTTGTAGATGCACTTTCATGGCTATCCGAGCAAGCTGAATTTTTGGCCATTTCACTTCTGACCAAGACTTCCTTGAGGATAATAGGGGGGAATGGCAAGATGATCCGAAGACTAGAGCATCTATAAACCTTTCACCTCTGTTCTATGGTCCCTACCAGATTTTGAAGCTCACCGGAGTAGTAGCATATAGATTGGACTTACTCGTCAGCTCCTGAATCCATCTAGTCTTCCATGTGTCATGTTTGAAGCCCAAGTTGGGACAAAACGAGATAGCCCAAAACCATCTACCAAATATGACTACCCAAGGAGAGTTCCAGACCCAACTGAGTGCCATTATTGATCGACGGATCGTAACTCGACGACGACGACCCACTATTGAGGTGCTGATAAAGTGGGCGGACCTACCAGCAGAAGATGTCACTTAGGAGAACTATGATGACTTGAAGATCAAATTCTCAGAATTCATAGAATGTCAGCCTCGAGGACAAGGCTGATTTGAAGAGGGCGGGTCTGTTAGGACTCTAGCTAGGAGAGTCCTAATCCATTGGGACTCTAGCTAGGAGAGTCCTAATTTAGTTTCATTAATAAGGGCATTCATGTAAATTCTATCTAGTCGACCCGTATTAAAGAGGTAAAGAGGCTGGCTAGGTTAGGATTAGATTGCTTCTTAAAGAAGGAGTCCTATTAGAAGTAAAAGTCATATTAGAGAAAGAGTCCTATTAGAATTAGGAGTCCTACTAGAGGAGTCCTAATTAGAAGTAGGAGTTGGTTAGAAGTAGGAGTCTTGAGTAGGAGTCCTATTAGGAGGTGGGATTCAGAAGCCCTATAAATAGCCATCTATTCACCCTCTTTTCATCATGAATAAATCATCTTTTTTTGCAGCCTTTGAGCAGCAACTTGGAGGGAGGAACCCCTATAGAGTTCCAAGGAGGCCGATCCCCTAAATTGATCAACCCCAAGCTTAGAATCTATAAGGGTTCTAATAGATAGAGCATTGAAGCAAAGCATTCATAAGAATTTCTAAGAGCTCATGAAAAATTCATACATAAAAAATTCAACATTAAGATTTAATTTTGCATAATACTCTTTGAAGTATAAAAGTGAATCATTCGAGTTATCAAAAAGCATACAAGAATCGTTTCTACCAAATGAAATTAGTGAGGTAGAAAAGAGATCATTTGAACATAAAATTCATAAAAATTTCATCAAGAGCTCATGATATTGATTCAAGAAAAATTCATAAGGAAGAAAAGAGAGATCATTCAAGCTTAAAATTCATGAAAAGAATCATGATGATGTTTTCATGCTTAAAAGTTCAACTTGGCATTTCCATGACAAATTTATGAAGTGGAATTCACCTAAACACGTCACCATAAAAAATTTCATAAAGGGCTAACTTGGCATTCTCATACGAATTCATGAGGTGGAAAATAACCAATCAAGTCACAAAAGCTCAAGTCATAGAAATTTACACAAGAGTTTATTAGGATCTAGAGTGGCACTAAGAGGGGGGAGGGGGGGGTTGAATTAATGCAGTGGTCAAAAACGTTGATTTGTGCGATTTCGAAAAACTTCATTTGAGAAAAATCACGTTTCGACAAAAACCAATTTCGATTGTATTTTAACTTAAAGAGATTCATAAGTGAAAGAGAAGGATTCGAGTGATTGCAATAAGGTAAAGGATTTGCATAAATGTAAATTTTAAGAAAAGAAATACAAACTAATTTTATAGTGGTTCGGTCCTCTAACCTACATCCCTCCCGATTCCTCCTCCGTTGAGGTCACTAGCTTTCACTAATGATCTTCTTTCAATGGGTGAAGATCAACCACCCTTTTACAACTCTTTCTCCTTTTCAAAGGTTTAGGAGATAACCTCAAGTCTCACACCTCCCTTAGACAAACTTCTAAACTTTTTAAGAGGAGGAAGGGAACACTCAAGACTTTTTCAAGATTATAACTTAATTCACCAGAGTTTTAGGTTACTTTTTCTTATATAATCCTTGTAGGGATGAGTGGGGTATTTATAGACCCCAAATGGCTCCAAAAATGAAGCCAAAATTTAAATTTCCAGGTCTTCTAGGTACGGGCAATACTACTGCATGCATTGGGCGGTGCCACCGCCCGCAAAACCTCGAAAACAGAGGTTCTGGTGATGCTACCACAAGCTTAGAGTAGTACCACCACTGCAGCTTTACTACTGGGCAGTACCATCGCCCAGACTGGGTGGTACCACCTCCTGTAGCTTGAAAAAGTATACTTTTTCACTTTTTCAACTCATAGGCGATTCTATCGCCAGTTTGGCGATGCCACCGCTTGCAACAATATTTAGGCCATTGAATGGGCCTCTCAATGAACTCAAATTAGTCCCAATTTAGGCCCAATTGGCCCCTAATTGAGTTGGTATGATTTCACTGAAAACCAACTCGATTTTTTTCTAACCTTTGACTATTAAGACAAACAACTACAAGCTACAAATCTAAGTTATCCAACATGTCATTAGTTCTCCCGATGAACTTCCGGCGACCTTCCGGTGATCTTTTGGTGAACTTCTGGTGCATCATCCGAACCTTCGGTGTAGTGCCCAATCCACCGGCATGTTGACTCCTACAACATCCGTTCACAATGCATTGTCTGATTCTTCTGACCCGATGCCCGAACCTTGATTCCAACTCAACACTTAATTCTTCTTGATCTAATTGTATTGCCTCTTTTGATCAAGGTTAGTCCTACATCACTTATCTCAAAGCATAGATTAGATAACAAACTTATCAATTGATTTTATCATCAAAATCCGAGATTCAACAATCTCCCCCTTTTTATGATGATAACTAATTGATGGAGTTAAACTCAACTCCCCCTATCTATATGCTATATTGAAATAAGGTAAACTTGAATTCAAAAGAAATAATAACCTTTGAATTCAAGTGAAACAATTTTGATCATATATAACATATTGTATCAAAATTTCATACATCGTGCATCATAATTTCAAATCATCAAAGTACAATATGCATAATCATAACAAATCAACATCACTTTAGGTATAACATACATGATACCAAAACATTAAGATTTTCAATCATTCATCATTACTTACTTCTCCCCCTTTGTCATCAATAAAAAGGAGAAAAGTTCATAAGTGAATTTTGAAATATGTAAGATAGTACTTTAGCAAGTTTTCTTTTAGAACATGCAGGCTAGCAAGCTTTTGAGATTGGAAGTTACAAAAAAAAATTTCTACTTCTTGAAATAGCCAAGCTAGCACTTTTCTTTAGATGCACAAGCACTTTTGGATCTCTTGAGATGTGCAAGTTGCTAGTCATATGTGCCCTGCAAGCCAATCACATGAGTGATGGTACTTGTGACTTAATATGTACTTTATCTCTTTGCTTATTATTAGGCATTTTATTACTTTATCTTACATGTTGTATATACTGTGATGTCCCTGGATCTGTGCAATAGGAATCAGATCGTGATGAGATCACGATAATGAGACCGATTCACCTTTAAACACAGACCCTAAATTATCATGTTCATAGGTTACTCGAGAAGGACATCGAGATAACCGGATAGACTAGTGTGCTGTATACCCATTCATAAGATGGAGGTAGCTAGTCTCATAGCTACTCGTGTGGGGACACTAAGGTTACAGTGCAGGTGCTCATTGGAGAATGAGTTCACTGATTGATCCACCTACGGAATGCTGGATGATTATTGATACCTCACGTCAGACAACGATTCCGTAGTCCAGTAGTGTATCTGATCCTTAGACTTGAGACACCAAGGATGTCCTGTTTGAGTACTCCACTCTTTGATACTGGACTTATAGGTTTGGAAAGTTCCAGATCTAGTACAGTAGGTCATTGGGAGTGGTAGCCAACCGTACGAGGGCTATTGAGTGTCAATAAAGGATCATCCGCTCTTAGTATCATGAGAGGAATATCCCATGTATTCTTGCTCGAACAAATCCTTGGCCAAGGTTATTTGGATTAAGAGAGAAAGGGTTCTCCGAGAGAATCCGATAAGAGTAAGACTCGAGGAGAGACCGTATGGGCCTGACAGCACCATGCCCGGTATAGGGTCTTTGGGATATTGGATGGATGAGAGACTATAGATACATGGTAACTGAGGATAGATAGGTCCAAAGGATTAGATTCCCCAGATCGCCTGGGGCCGCGGCGTAGTGGCCTGGTATGTCCGCAGATCGATGAGTTGGGTGAATTATTATAGAGATAATAATTCACTAAGTCGAAAGAGTTCGACAAGTATGACTCACAACCAACTCGATATTGGGCCTAGAGGGTCACACACATATGGTAGGTGTTGCGACGAGTAGAGGTTCGGATATGAGATATCCGCTGAACCCCCTATCTTATTGGATATCCATTAAGCCCCTGAATTATTGGATCCTGAGATGAGATCCAATACTTGCTAATAAGAGATTATTGGGTAGAGACCTACTAATCCAAGAGGCTTGGGTAATTGGATGGAGATTGAATACCCAATAGGGCAAAAGATCCATTAGGGTATTCAGGGGTAATCTATAAATAGGAGGGAACCAAAGCTCTATAGGCTGAGGGTTTCTTTTGGTAGCCACCTCTTGTTCTCCTCTCCCCAGAGAGAGAGAGATGCATCGTCATAGTTCCTGCCGTGTGGATACCGCTAGAGAGAAGGACGCTTGACCTCCTTCATCCTCTCCCACAGATCTATAGGAATTCAAGGATATACGATCTCCCTAGGTACTTTCTTTAACACATGCAGTTTTCGCGAATTTGTTTTGATGCACCGATCTTCGCACGACGACAAAAATTTTCTATGAGAAATCTGGGGTGTTTTGTTTTTTGTTCTTCCACTGCGCATGTGATGACGCTCCCCTGAAGGATTTCCTAACAGTGGTATTGGAGCCAGGTTGTTCGTGCGAAGATCGGATCTTAAACTACGTGTGTTGTGTTTTAGATCTGCTTTTGACGCCAAAATTATTAGCACGAAGGGCGAGAAAGGGCAGACACTGTTGCTGCCCGCTAGTGCAGCAACTGCAAGGCTGCAACCTTACTACCTGCACAAGCGACAGCCGGCCGGCATGCTGCGGACCGCCAGCAGGCAGCACCTGCAGGCTACCTACGTTGGCGACCTACTCGCAGGAATCGGCGCTGCCTGCGAGTGCTGCGACCACGGGCAGAAGCGCCCGCATGGGCTGGGGCACCGACAGGTGCTGCACCCACAAGGGGCAGCGTCTCCTGCGGCCAGCCCACAAGGGGCAGCACCGCCTGCGGTAGATCTGCCCGCAGATGTGGACGCACCCTCAAGGGGCAACATCGCCCGCAGACAGACTGCCTACAAGCGCTGCGCCCGCGAGCAAGGCGGGCGTGCCCGACCGCAGTGGCGCCGTCAGCAGGGTGGCAGCGACCATAACTCTGCAGAAGGGAAAGATATTAGGGTTTTGGGCAAAAGATAACTTTGCCCCTCGAAATTTCAAAAATTTTGATCTTTGCCCCTTTTGATAGAATGACTAAAATACCCCTAGGAATTTTTGAAATTCCAATTTTATCCCTTATGGTTGAATGACCAAAATGCCCTTGGCAATTCAGATAATTCCCTCTATATCCCTTATTTTAGAAAAATATATATGTTAATTAAATAGTTTAATTAACTATTATTTTTTTTATCTAGTAGTCCTATAAAATAATATATACATGTGATGTATGATGTGGACAGATGATCATGGACTTGTGATGTGATGTGTGTACATGTGATTATTATTATTGGGGCCTGCGAGCCCCTATTTTTCTCGTTTATTATCGGGCCTGCGTGCCTGTAATTATGTTGTAATTACATGAGGAGGCACAGCGGTAACGGGACTCACGAGGTCGAGACGGACGATCCAATGCATGGAGATGTGTTGAAATGCCGACGGAATCGACGAAACGAGAAGGGTGATTACAGGGCATAGAGATACGCCGAAACACACATAGATCTTGATGTGAGTGATTGGGCCCACTGGCTCGGGCCTGATCACATTAGGATGTGGTCCATGATCATCTGGTGTGATTGCTAATGTGATGTGTGATTGGTTATACACCTACTAGATATATATATATATATATATATATATATATATATATATATATTTGCATGTGATGTAGATATATATATTAAATATATATATGTGTGTGACACATTATGTTAGGAGACCAAATCAAAAATCCTCTCCATTAATAATATTAAGTCGGTAAACGTGAGGCAATTAGATTGACCCACGTGGCCTTCCATCGTTATAGCTAGGAACCGATTCTCGGTGCAGGTTGAGTTGGTCGAGTCCCTCGAGACTCACCTATATCGTGTTTCACTATCTTATCTATAACATAGAGATGTCACAAGTGACCTGAGGACATGGTATGCTTGGTCGAGTCCCTCGAGAGTATATCACCGAATCAGACTTATCTTGTAACGATGGTGATGACTTAACCAAACATCATGGTTGGCCGAGTCCCTCGAGGCCATGGTGGTTCGGAGGTCGAACAAGACGGAAATCACAAGAAGTTGTGATTGGCAAGAGTTGCCTACCTTTACGGGCTTAACGTGATTGGTCAAGTTCCTCGAGGTTACGTTAAGATGCCGATTGGATCCCGATCCCCACTAGAGATCCGTCGGGGGTCTCCGATTCACATACCGGAAGGTGTTGTGTGTCTAGCAAATAATTAGTGGGAGTACATTAAGATAAAAGTCCTTATCTTAACTGTTTAATTTTTGTAAAGTCTGCATGTTATTTATTTCTACTACATCTTTAATTTCAGAAAATGTCGCTTTCAAATCCTTTACGTGGCATACTTGATGCCAACCGCCTCACTGGTCCAAATTATACGGATTGGCTTCGCAATCTAAGAATCGTTCTCACAATAGAGAAAATCGTGTATGTCCTTGATACAGTGATCATTACGCCCGACGT
This sequence comes from Musa beccarii, assembly GCA_024322285.1. NCBI lineage: Eukaryota > Viridiplantae > Streptophyta > Magnoliopsida > Zingiberales > Musaceae > Musa > Musa beccarii. The sequence goes on from CM044394.1 coordinate 40,628,261, forward strand.
AGGGGCAAGCGAGGATGAGATCGCTCGTTATGTGAAGTACTTAGATGATTCCACTCTTGCTCAGTGTTATATGTTGGCCTCTATGACTACTGAGTTACAAAGACAACATAAAAATATGGATGCTAATTTCATACTCCGGCATTTCCATAAAATGTTTGAGGAACAGGGAAGAACTCAATGATATAAGATATCAAAGAGTCTTTTCCGTGCTAGGATGACTGAGGGGATACCGGTTCAATACCATGCCCTTAAGATGATTGAGTGGATCAAGAAACTCACAGGTTTGGGAATAGTCCTAGAGGATAACCTGTGTGTGGATCTTGTGCTTCAGTCCCTACCAGATTCTTTTTCTCAATTCATAATGAATTTTAATATGAACAAACTTGAGGTGACCCTCCCAGAGCTCCTCAATATATTGAGAGAAGCAGAGAGTACCATCAAGAAAGAGAAGCCAGTTCTCTATGCTGGTGAGACTAAAAAGAAAAGGAAGGCTGAGAAGACCCTTAAGAAGAACAAGGGCAAGGGCAAAATGGGTAAGGCAAAGATTGCCAAGAAAGACCCAACAAAGGACAAAGGCCAGTGCTTCCACTGCGACAAAGATGGGCACTGGAAGAGGAACTGCAAAGAGTACCTTGCAGAGAGGGCGAAACAAAAGCTTGCAGAAGCTTCAGGTACATTCATGATCAGTCTTCATTTATCAGAATCTTTTGATAACACATGGGTATTGGATACCGGGAGTGCTTATCATATCTGCAATTCGTTGTAGGTTCTGGTAGGACCTAGGAGATTGAACAGAGGTGAGATAAACCTTAAGATAGGCAATGGAGCAAAGGTTGCTGTAGTGGCTATTGGCAAGGTCACTTTATATCTGCCTGGTTGTCACGAACTTAGCTGGTTTTGCCTAAGCCATGCGGCACCAATGCGTATCACCGCAAAGGTCAGCCTCCCCGAAAACTCCTACAATCCCTCAGGATCCACGAAAGAGAAGACGGGACAGAGAAAGCACTTCACACGGGATCCGTAAGCCACTCTTTTAGCAAACACTTTATAGCAAATGCAAACTCCAACCATGGATATCACAAGCTCAGAACAGTTGCACAACAATGGTATAAAATTGGTCCACTACAGACCGAATTCAAGTACAAGTATGCACTCGATGCAAACTTTATGTACAATCCTACAATGGCTACAAAACTCGCTCAAATGGGGCATTTTTCCTTTGGCATGCCCTTTACAAGCTTTACACGCTATGACAAACCAAAAGGGACATGGACATACATAAGCATTACACCAAACAAGCCGTTTACAATTTGTCCGTGATATTCTCCCCCACTTATTCCTTCGACGTCCTCGTCGAAGCCTTTGCTGACGCTGTAACTTCTTTTTTTATTGGATCTTCGATCTTCTGCTCCTGCTGCGATGCGCCCCTTGGCTCCCAATTTTTCTCCACTTATTGTTGTTGAGTCGTCGAACTTTAATCCGCCATGCTGCTTCAACTCACCAATAACTCTGACTCTGGTGTGGGGTTGGCAGAGTTGTGCTGATCCTTACTGGTTCTTGCGGATTCATCTGATGAAGGAAAAAGACCATCTTTGATATGCACCAGTCTTCAAATTCTTCTTGTCTCTTGAACTGGATAGATGCTTGTTGGAGCTTTAACGAGCATCACCTCGCAACCTTTAAAGTTTTCAGGTCCTTCCTCCACAAAATTTGCCCATCGAATCTTCTTCCACTTATGTTGTCTTGCCCAAGTAGGCTCGCATCACTTTTGCTTTCGATTGGCATTCAATTGGGAAATGAAGCGGACAATTTACTCTCAGTAGCACTGATCACCGTTGGTGAGGACTTGACAACTGTTGTCTTCCATTAGTCTCTTCGAAGGGTCTTCGAATCTGTGCAAAGCTCCTCTCCTAGATAACTAAGAGAGCTGGGGTACTCGGTTTCGCCCATTCTCTTGAGAGTTGAGAAGGCAAAGGTTACTTGACATCGCTCGCCTCCTCGAGGTTGTACTTCGTGCGTCAAGCTGGTTACTAGACTTCGCCTGCTCTTAGCTCACACTTCCGAAGCACTTGAAGTGTTTGCAATCCTTGCACTGAGTCAGCTACTATGATTCACCTTCTCATTGCCATTGAACTTCTGGAATGCAAGAAGTTATCACTCCGACTTGGAGTAAGTCTCTGATAGATCTAGTCGCCTTTGGGATTGTACCACCTTCTCCATCATTTCTGTCGCCAACTCTTCTGAGTAGCAAAGGTACAAAGATCTTGCATAACGCCTCGCTCTCGATCCTTGGTCATGCACTCTTGCATCGACCCGAAGTCCTTCACTCACGGCTATCTTGATGGAAAGTCTATTGACACCGGTCTTATGAAGTTCTCTGGCCTTCGCCTTTCAGCCTTGTCTTGGTACATGGAGTTTGCCAAAGCATTCTCCTCCTCCATGGCCCATATGATGACCAAGCGCTCTCCCTCTATGAGAGCAAGGGATTGATGACTCTCCGGAAGTCCCGCCTCTGCAGTACCATAGCATTGCAGTGCCCATGGCACTACTATCCATTGTCTCGCATCTGCATCCCTTCTTCGTGATCAGTAGATCTGCCTCTGTAGCACTGCGGCACTCCTCTGAGTCCACCTTCCTTCCAACCGATGACTGATCTTAGGTAGCTGAGTCCCTCTGGACTCGTCATTGCTCCCTCGCCCTTTTTCGACCACCTGCTTCAACACCTCTGTGTTCTTTGAGCAGTTCTACTTGGTCGATGGAAAGACAGACTGCAACTCCCATGTATGGCCTCTGCCATCATGTTGTAGGGTTTGCACCACTTCTGTTCTCCTTAGCTTCATTGGTCGCAATGTTCGCTTACTCGACCTTATCCTCTGACTTGCCGGGCTCCCTTAAGCGAATGTGAGCTCTGAAGCAGTTCTACTCTTCAGCCGCTCTGATCATACCTCTACATGATCCAGTCCCCACATGGGACTCCCTGGTACTTGCATCTGAACTTCTTCCTCGATAGTGCACAGCCCCCATAAGCTGATGTCCAAGACTTCCATTCAATGCAACATTCGGTGTACGCACGGAAGATCTGCCTCTGTGGTTCCATGGCATTCACTGCTTGAATCCATAGCTCTTCTTGCTGTCGTGTTGTTCACCGACTTGGAGCTCCTAATCGTGCTCCCGATCATACCTCTGCATGATCTAATCCCCCCATGGGACTCACTATGTGTGTCGACTTGCCACGAACCATTCCACCATGATCTGCTGCATCATGTCACCGCCTGGTGACATCTCCTTACATTCTGATCCCTATGGTATGAACTCGAACTGCGATATCTCCATGTGTGGACTCCGCCAACACATCGCAGGGCCTTTGCCGCCTTCGATTCTATTCGCTCTTTTGGCAGTCGACCTTCGTCCACCCGCTCTCGGGTCACACTCGGACGAAGCCTAGCTCTAGGACAGTCCATCGCCTAGCAGCTCCTTTGAAGTCTCCTGACTTCGCAGAAATTAGTGCACCATTGTCTGGATCCTAGGCTTCTACCCCTACCAGCACAAACACCGCTGTGCACCGCTTTCCTCATGGTAACTCGAATGGCAACACTGTGGCATATTCTTCAAGAGTAACTGCCTCTGCATCCTCTTGCCCCGTGCCAAAGCCTTTTGACACCAACTTTGCCTCTGCAAACTGTGTCGCCTTAGTTCCTCCACCAAATGCTTCATCGAGATAAGGTGCATGTGCCTCAAAGCTCCCTTCATCTTTGGCACCATGTAAGATGAGTCTGCTCCATCTGCATATGAAACCCATGGAATGACATGATCCGGTTCTTGCCTCTGCAAGAGTCCATGTCCTTGACCTCTGTCTAAGGAAAGCTCCAAGCCTCCGCTCCATGTTCCATCTTCTGAGCTAACTCCCTTCATGTGGCTTGGGTACCGCACCAAGTTACCCCCAAGTTGTTCTGCTTCTCGATTGGCATTGTATTAATGGTGGCCCTTGCTCCCACCATTCCACAGGTCAACCCTCTGACGAGTCCGATCTCACTATCGGCTCCAAGTGTGCCTTCACTTTGTGTTGCCTGGGTTGCTCCCCCACTTGATCTCGCTATGTGTCCACCAATGCATCACCACTTGCGAGATCATGCCATGACTCCTTACCGCTCACTCGATTCATCGAGCTTTGTCTTGAGGTAATCCTCAACTAGTACGATTCATTGCACATGATTCCCCCTCTGGAGAATCCGGGACTTATCCCTCCTGGGTATCTGCCCCGTTGGAGCAATTTCTCTCTTTGCATCCTTCCATTTAAAAGTTTTGGAGACCACCATCCCCTTGGACTACTCCACCTCTACTGAACAAACTATGCCCAATTCTACCTTTGCAAATGTACTTGCTAGATTGCGACACTTCACCAATACAACTCGCACTACACCCCTTTGGGTCTAGCAACAAGCTGAACCTGTTGCACACTTCAGCTTCTTACGAAAGTATCCTGCACATGCTGAAGAGAAAGTTTCAATGCTCCATGGTGCTGACCTTCGGCCACCTTGGGATGGCCACGAACAATCCATCGTCCGCATGCAAGGCCTTGCATGAGTATCGAATTCCTTGAGTTTGTAACTCCCCTCACCTCTGTGAGCTTTGCACAACTCTTTTGATCATTAAACAACCCACTCCACCTTGCACGGTCTTATCCTTTTCCAAGCACTCCGCTTGTCTCGAGCACCATCAAGTTTGGGTGCTAACGTCGAGCCACTGCTCGAACTCAACCATCCCGACCTTTGTGCGCTCCGCAATTCTTCTTAGCTTGTTGTCCTCGTGGTGCCTCTTGCACGAAGGGTTGGCCATTCTACTGAATGCCATTCTCGGATGCCCGCTCCTTTGAGCGACTCCTTCCCTGACAACTCCAGGTCCGTTTCCCCAAATGGTCACGCATGTTGGCTGCCCTCAACGCTGCCCTACTAGGTCTCCCACGTTTGCATGCTAAGTGTTTCTAAGTGGGCTTGTCCCGCTCTGACACCATCTATCACGGACTTAGCTGGTTTTGCCTAAGCCATGCGGCACCAATGCGTATCACTGCAAAGGTCAGCCTCCCCAAAAACTCCTACAATCCCTCAAGATCCACGAAAGAGAAGACGGGACAAAGAAAGCGCTTCATACGGGATCCACAAGCCACTCTTTTAGTAAACACTTTATAGCTAATGCAAACTCCAACCATGGATATCACAAGCTCAGAACAGTTGCACAACAAAGGTATAAAATTGGTCCACTACAGACCGAATTCTAGTACAAGTATGCACTCGACGCAAACTTTATGTACAAGCCTACAATGGTTGCAAAACTCACTCAAATGGGGCATTTTACCTTTGGCAAGCCCTTTACAAGCTTTACACGCTATGACAAACCAAAAGGGACACGGACATGTATAAGCATTACACCGAATAAGCCGTTTACAATTTGTTCGTGACAAGGTGGAGCTATTATTGCATTAGATGCATGCTATTATGTTCTTTCTATTATCAAAAATATTATTTCCATTTCGTGTTTAACAGTTATTGGATATAAATTAGTTTTTAAGAACAATGGTTGTTCAATAATATTAGATGATCAGATCATCACGAGAGGAACATTGCATAATGGTTTATTTATGCTAGATACAGCTCCACATATCATAAGTGTAAGTGAGTCTAAGAGGAAATGAGAAGAGATGAACAATGCATATCTTTGGCATTGCGGGCTAGGTCACATCCACGAGGGAAGGATTTAAAAGTTGCTCAAAGATGGATATCTAGATCCATTTGACTATGAGTCATATGCGACATGTGAACCTTGCCTTCGGGAAAAGATGACCAACTCTCCATTTAGTGGAACTAGAGAGAGAGCCATTGAGTTACTAGAACTTATACATAGTGATGTATGCGGTCCCATGTCAACTTATGCCATAGGTGGTTACTCTTACTTCATTACTTTTACTGATGATTTCTCAAGATACGGACATGTGTACTTGATGAAGTATAAATCTAAAGCTTTTGAGAAATTCAAGGAATATGAAAATGAAGTGGAGTACCAAATAGGAAAGAGTATTAAAACCCTTCAATCAGATCGAGGAGGTGAGTACTTGAGTACAGAGTTCACCTAGTTCCTCAAAGACTATGAGATTTTATCCTAATGGACACCTCCTTATACACCACAGCTTAATGGTGTATCAGAAAGGAGGAATCGCACTGTTAGACATGCTGCGTTCCATGATGTGTTTCGCCGACCTACCAATCTCATTCTGGGGATATGCCCTAGAGACCGCAACTTACCTTCGGAACAGAATTCTAACCAAGTCAGTGATGTCTACTGCATATAAGATATGAAATGGGAAGATGCCTGATCTTAAGATTGTTAAGATTTGGGGCTACCCTGCCCATATTAAGAGACACAACCCTGACAAGTTAGAATCCAAAACGGAACGGTGCAAGTTCATGGGATACCCCAAGGAAACTTGTGGGTATTATTTCTATCACCCTGAGGGCCAAAAGGTCTTTGTAGCTAAGGGAGCAGTGTTCCTTGAGAAAGAACACATTCTTGGTGGAGATAGTAGGAGCATAATAGAATTGAGTGAGGTTGGAGAACCTAGCTCAAGCACCATTCCACAGCCAGAGTCTGTTCAGATACCTAACACACAAGTTTCAACTTTACATAGGTCCGATAGAGTATCTCATCCTCCTAAGAGATATGTGGGGCATATCAGAAGAGAGGATGTTGAGGATATTGATCCTTAAACCTACGAGGAGGCTATTATGAGCATAGACTCTGGGAAATGGCAAAAGCCATGAATTCAGAAATGGATTCCATGTACTCCAACAAGGTTGGGAACCTAGTTAATGCACCCGAGGGTATTGTACCCATTGACTGCAAGTGGATCTTCAAAAACAAGATTGGAGTAGATGGAAAGGTAGAGACCTATAAAGCAAGGCTAGTGGCTAAGGAGTATCGTCAAAGGCAAGGTGTTGACTATGACGAAACTTTCTCACCTGTAGCCATACTAAAATCTATTTGAATTCTATTGGCCATTGTAGCGCACTATGATTATGAGATCTGGCAGATGGACGTCAAAACCACATTCCTCAATGGTAACCTCGAGGAGGAGACGTATATGATATAGCCTGAAGGATTCGTGTCCAAGGATAACCCAGATAAGGTGTGTAGGTTGCTTAGGTCCATTTATGGATTGAAGTAAGCTTCCCGAAGTTGGAACATAATATTTGATGATGCGATCAGATCTTATGACTTCGTTAAGAACGAAGATGAGCCTTGTGTATACAAGAAAGTAAGTGAGAGCACTATCACCTTTTTGGTATTATATGTGGATGACATCCTGATCATTGGGAATGATGTAAGAATGCTCTCCATAGTAAAGTCTTAGTTATCTAGGCACTTCTCCATGAAGGGCTTAGGGGAAGCATCCTACATATTAGGGATACGGATCTATATAGATAGATCCAAGAGGATACTTGACTTGTCCCAATCAAGGTACATAGACACCATTGTCAAAAGGTTTGGCATGAAAAATTCCAAGAGAGGTCTCATACCAATGAGACATGGAATATCACTTTCTAGAAATATGTACCCAAAGACTCCTAAAGAAAGGGCACACATAGATATGATACCATATGCATCAGTGATAGGATCTATCATATATGTTATGCTATGTACCAGGCCTAATATAGCGTATGCTCTGAGTGTCACGAGCAGATATCAGGCAGATCCAGGCTTGGAGCACTAGAATGCAGTAAAAAGTATCCTTAAGTACTTGAGAAGGACTAAGGATCTTTTACTGGTATATGGAGGTCGTAGCCTCAGGGTTGAGGGCTACACGGACTCGAGCTTCTAGTCCGATGTCGATGATAGCAAGTCTAATTCAGGGTATGTATTCACCCTGAATGGAGGAGCAGTATGTTGGAAGAGTTCCAAGCAAGACACTACTGCTGATTCGACCATAGAGGTGGAATACATTGCGACGGTAGAGGCAACAAAGGAGGAAGTTTGGATGAGGAAGTTCATCATAGATCTAGGAGTCATCTCAAGCAGCGAGGAGCTGATTACTTTATATTGTGACAAATACGGGATGATTACTCAAATAAGGGAACCCGAGTCTCATCAGAAGTGTTCTGAGGAGGTTCCAACTTATTAGAGAGATCGTGGACCGAAGAGATGTAGTAGTGGAAAGAGTTCCATCCGAAGATAACATTGCAGATCCACTAACAAAACTATTGACTCAGATTGTCTTTGAGCATCACAGAGGTCTGATGGGGATCAAACATGTTGGTGATTGGCTTTAGGTCAAGTGGGAGATTGCTAGTCATATGTGCCTTGCAAGCTAATCACATAAGTGATGGCACTTGTGACTTAATATGTACTTTATCTCTTTGCTTATTATTAGGTATTTTATCACTTTATCTTACGTGTTGCATATACTGTGATGTCCTTGGATCTGTACAATGGGAATCGGATCGTGATGAGATCACGATAATGAGACCGATTCACCTTTAATCATACACCCTAAATTATCCTGGTCATAGGTTACTCGAGAAGGACATCGAGATAACCGGATAGACTGGTGTGCTGTATACCCGTTCATATAATGGAGGTAGCTGGTCTCATAGCTACTAGTATGGGGACACTAAGGTTACAGTGCAGGTGCTCATTGGAGAATAAGTTCACTGATTGATCCGCCTATGGAATGTTGGATGGTTATTGATACCTCACGTCAGACAGCGATTCCGTAGTCCTAGTAGTGTATTTAGTCCTTAGACTTGAGACACCAAGGATGTCTTGTATGAGTACTCCACTCTTTGATATCAGACTTATAGGTTTGGAAAGTTCCAGATCTGGTACAGCCGGTCATTGAGAGTGGTAGCTAACCTTACAACGGCTATTGAGTGTCAATAGAGGATTATCCACTCTCGGTATCATGAGAGGAATATCCCATGTGTTTTTGCTCAAACAAATCCTTGGCCAAGGTTATTCGGATTGAGAGAGAAAGGGTTCTCTAGGAGAATCTGATAAGAGCAAGACTCGAGGAGAGACCGTATGGGCCTGACAACACCATGCCCGGTATAAGGTCTCTGGGATATTGGATGGATGAGGAACTATAGATACATGGTAACTGAGGACAGATAGGTCCAAAGGATTGATTCCCTCAGATCGTTTGGGGGCCGCGGCGTAGTGGCCTAGTACATCCGCAGTCGATCAGTTGGGTGAATTATTATAGAGATAATAATTCACTAAGCCAAAAGGAGTTCTAACAAGTATGACTCACAGCCAGCTTGATATTGGGCCTAGAGGGTCACACACATATGATAGGTGTTGCGACGAGTAGAGGTTCGAATATGAGATATCCACTGAACCCCCTATCTTATTGGATATCCATTAAGCCCCTGAATTATTGGATCCTGAGATGAGATCCAATAATTGCTAATAAGAGATTATTGGGTAGAGACCCACTAATCCAAGAGGCTTGGGTAATTGGATAAAGATCTAATTGTTAGGGATCGAGCGGCACTAAGAGGGGGGGGTGAATTAGTTCAGCGGATAAAACGATAGATTTTTCAGCGACAAGCTTTGGAAACTTCGTACGAATGAATGCAACATTTCGTTTAAACCCAGAAAGATTGCATTTTAACTTTAAAGCATACGTAATAAGATGATAAGGAAGTTGAGTAAATAAGGCAGCAAGTAAAAATGGTTTGCAGCAAAGTAAATAGCAAGAACGTAAATGCAAACCAGATTTTTATAGTGGTTCGGTCATCCGACCTACATCCACTTCCGATTCCTCTTCGCTTGAGGACACCGGCTTTCCACTAGCTTTCCTCCTTCCAATGGGCGAGGATGAACTCCCTCATAGCACCTCTCCTTTTGATGGGATTAGGAGATAACCCTTACAAAGCACTCTTACCCCTCTCTTGGACTAGAACACTCTTAAGACTTAGGGAAGATTTGACACACTTTCAAGAGAGTTTTCCCCTTCCTTTTTTTCAGTTCTAGACACCTTTCATCCAAGAATATGAGGGGTATTTATAGGCCTCAAAGTGATTCAAATTTGGAGCCCAAACTTGGAGCAAAAAATTTGAATCTTTTGAGTTTTTTCGTCTTTGTCACCCCTGGCAGACACCCAGCGGTGCTACGCCCAGCCAGTAAGCATGCTTACCTTTCACATAAAGAGTGCGGGCGATGCTACCGCCTGGTCAAAGCGGTGCTACTCCCTACTACAGTAGCGGGCGGTGCTATCACCAGTGCAAAGCGATGCTACCGCTGCTACAAGAATCGACTTCTGAGAGCATGCACGTAGCATGCATGCACGTAGCTGATTCGGTTTGGGCCAAAATTTTGGCCCAAACTCATCCTAATCAAGGCCCAATGGGCCCCTACTTTGGGTTATCTAATCTTAACCCAAAATACGTGCTAACTACGAATTTTAAAGATATTTCCTAAGCTATTACAAAGTCCACATGACAACTTCTTCCGGCGAGCTTCCGGTCAACTTCCGACGGTCTTCCGACGAACCTTCGGAAACCATTCCGTGGACTCACAGCAAGCTCTCGGACTTCACGATGATCTTGGCGAGTTCCCCCGAGCTTCTTTGGCAAGCTTCGATCTTTCTTGGCAAGCTCCGCGAACTTCTGACGAACCTCCCGATGAACTTCCGAAAACCCTTCGGCAAGCTCCCTACTCGTTCTCGGCCAGTTCTGGCAACGCTCCCAACGAATCTTTAGACTTCCATTGAACACTCGAACTCCCAACGATTCATCACACTTGTCTTCAGCCCTTTGTTTCGCTTTACGTCTTCATCCCTATCGTAGTCACTCCTGCATAAACAAACACCAAAAACTCTACTTCGATCTAGACCGTTATTACAACGTGAATTGACATTCAGTTGCCCGGCACATCATTGGTCGGCGCTTCGTTCGATCCTTCGGCACATCGCCCTCTCTAGCGGCTTGTTGCCCAATCGACGGTTGACCTCTGCAACCTCGATATCCATGGTGCAACTCCGCACTTCTTGGCCTAATGCCCGACGTACAAAGCCTCCTGCCGATAGTCGATCGAACCTCCGGCTCGACATCCAATATCCTGACGTGATCACCTCTGGCGCAACGTCAATTCCTCCAGCGTCAACTATCTAATCCTGATCGATAGTAGACCTGCATAACTCAAAATGCAGTTAGACCACAAATTACACTCAATTAGTTTCATCATCAAAATCCGAGATTCAACACTAATACCCAATAGGGCAAAAGATCCATTAGGATTTTTAGGGGGCCTCTATAAATAGGAGGGAACCAAAGCTCTATAGGCTGAGGGTTTCTTTTGGTAGCCACCTCCTGTTCTCCTCTCCCCAGAGAGAGAGGTGCATCATCGCAGTTCCTGCCATGTGGATCCCGCTAGAGAGGAGGACGCTTGACCTCCTTCATCCTCTCCCATGAATCTATAGGAATTCAGGGATATACGGTCTCCCTAGATAGTTTCTTTAGCACAAGCAGTTTTTGCGGATTTGTTTTGATGCACCGATCTTCGCACGACGACGAAAACTTTCTATGAAAAATCTAGGATGTTTTATTTTTTATTCTTCCGCTACGCTTGTGATGTCGCTCCCCTGAAGGATTTCCCAACACAAGTAGCATTTTTGCTTTTCTTGAGATGCTAGCAAGTTTTTTTCTCCATTTTGCCATTAAACAAGAAATGAAGAAGAGGAGAAGAGTTCATGGTACAAAAATTTATATCATGAATGAATAAATATCAAGGAAATGATCATGACATGAAAGATAAAAGATCAAGTCATAAATTCAAAATATCATGAACTATTTTGGTAAATCTTCTTTTGTAAATTGTTAAATAGGAAGGAATCATAAATAACGATCTCAATTTAAAAAGAAAACTCAAGTTACGAAAATCGAGAAATCCAAAAAAAAAATATAAGAGGAATTCATGCATTAGAAAGATTTAACATGCCTAATTCTCTTCTAATAAAATTAAATTGTTTCTCATTCAAAGGTTTTATAAAAATATCAGCTAATTGATATTTCATGTCAATAAACTCTAAGGTTACATCATGATTATTAATGTGATCTCATATAAAGTGATGCCTAATGTCAATATGTTTAGTTCTAGAGTGTTGAATGGGGTTTTTAGTTAAACATATAGCACTTGTGTTATCACATTTTATGAAAATATTCTATAAATAAAATCCATAATCTTCTAATATTTTTTTGATCCAAATAGCTTGTGCACAACATGCACTTGCGGCTATGTATTCGGCTTTGGCCGTAGATAGTGCAACCGAGTTTTGTTTCTTGGAAAACCAAGAAACAAGTGCATGTCCTAAAAATTGACATGTTCCGGATGTGCTTTTTCTATCTATTCTATATCCACCAAAATCGGCATCCGCATAAGCTATTAAATCAAAGTTATCGGATTTTGGATATCATAATCCTATATTATGAGTTCCTTTAAGATATCTAAGAATTCTTTTAATGGCTTTAAGATGAGACAACTTAGGATTAGCTTGAAATCTAGCATAAAGTCCTACATTAAACACGATATCCGATTTAGTTGTGGTGAGGTAAAGTAAATTACCTATCATTCCCCTATATATTTTTTGATCAAAACTTTCTCCACTTTCATCCATGTCTATCTTAGTGGAGGTACTCATAGGAGTGTTGATGGCTTTTGAACTATCTATATTAAACTATTTTAACAATTCTAAAGCATATTTAGTTTAACTAAGAAATATACCATCACTAAGTTGTTTAATTTGTAATCCTAAAAAGAAGATTAGTTCACCCATTAGACTCATTTCAAACTCTTGGCTCATACACTTGGTAAATGATTCATATAATGATTCGTTTGTAGAACCAAAGATAATATCATCAACATAAATTTGAATAATAAGAAAATTATTTTCAAAATGTTTAATAAACAATGTAGTATCGACCTTATCTTTAGTGAAATTATTTAAAATAAGAAAAGAACTAAGCCTCTCATACCAAGTCCTTGGAGCTTATTTTAACCCATAGAGAGCCTTAGTCAATTTAAACACCTGATTAGGAAAAAGAGAGTTTTCAACACCGAGTGGTTGTTCAACAAACACTTCTTCGGAAATAAAATCATTTAAGAAAGCACTTTTGACATCCATTTAAAATAATTTAAAATTATTACTACTAGCATAGGCAAGGAGCATCCTAATGGCTTCTAATCTTGTCACAAGAGCGAAGGTCTCTTCATAATTAATACCTTCTTCTTGGTTGAAATCTTTGGCCACTAATCTAGCTTTATTTCTAACCACGATACCAAATTCATCTTGCTTATTTTTAAATACCCATTTAGTACCTATAACTAAATGGTCACTTGGTCTAGGAACAAGCTTCTACACCTCATTCCTCTCAAATTGGTTCAATTCCTCTTATATTATGGTAACCTAAGAATCATCCTTCAAAGCTTCGTCAATGCACTTAGGTTTAATTTGATAAAGGAAGGCGTCGTTGGCACAAAAATTCTTAAAAGAGGAACGAGTATGAACCCCTTTTGATGTATCTCCTATAAGCTCCTTTTGATGGGCATCTACATACTTTCATTCCTTAAGTAAGGAAATTTGGGAAGAAGATACATCCAAGTTACTATTTTGAGGAGAGGGTTCATTCAAATACAAATCATCAAAATTAAGATCATCATCAAAATTATTTTTCTTATATTTAGAAACTTCATTAAAAACTACATGAATAGACTCTTTTATAACCAAGGTTCTTTTATTGAAAACACAAAAGGCTTAAGAAACGGAAGAGTAACCAAGAAAGATGCCTTCATCGGATTTAGCATCAAATTTTCCTATGGCATCCTTTTCATTCAAGATAAAGTATTTACAACCAAAAACTTTAAAATAAGAAACATTTGGTTTTTTGTTATTCCATAATTCATAAGGGATTTTGGATAGAGATGGTCTTACTAGAACCCTATTCATGACATAATAAGCCATATTAACGGCTTCGGCCCAAAAGTATTTGAGTAAGCTATGTTCATTTAAAATGGTTCTTGTCATTTCTTATAAATTTTTATTTTTTTTTCTACTACTCAATTTTGTTGAGGATTCTTCAGAGTAGAGAAGTTGTGGTTATATCCATTAGATTCATAAAAATTTTGGAAGTCATGGTTTTGGAATTCACCACCATGATTACTCTGAATCGATGAAATCATGAAACCCTTTTCGTTTTGAATAAGTTTACAAAATTTAGAAAAACATTTAAAACAATCACTTTTGTGAGCCAAGAAATAGGTCCAAGTATATCTACTATAGTTATCTATAATGGCAAACGCATATTGCTACCTCCTAGACTCGTTGTGTCAATTGGTCCAAATAAATCCATATGGATCAAATGTAATGGTCTAGAGGTTCTTATTTGATTCTTTGGTTTGAAGCTAGTTTTTATTTGTTTTCCTAGTTGACATGTATCACATACTTTATCTTTAATGAACTTAACATTGGGAATACCTCTTACAAGTCCTTTAGATGTGATTTCAGTGATTAGTTTCATGCTTGCATGATATAATCTCTTATGTCAAAGCCAAGCATCATCATTCAAAACTGAAAAACACATTTCATTACTAAGATCATCAATGTTTATGGTATAGACATTATTTTATTTTAGTGCAATCATAGATGTGTTGTTGTGTGGTTTTTCAATGATGCAAGCATTAGACTCAAATTTCATAATGTATCCCTTATCACATAATTGACTAATGCTCAAAAGATTATACTTTAAATTATCTACCAATAACATATTATCAATTGAAAAACTTGATTTGTTACCTATAGTTCCCTTGCTAATGATTTTACCCGTGTTGTTGTCTCTGAAGGTGACATACCCTTCATCTTGGCTAGAGTGAGCTTAGAGAATTGAGATGGATCTCTGGTCATATGCCTTGAGCATCCGCTATCAAGGTATCATCTCTTGCTCCTAGCTTGTGTGAGTGAATGAGTCTACAAAAGAGGATGATTTTTAGGTACTCATTTGAACTTGGGTGCCTCAAAAATTGATCTACTAAATGTATCATTATTCATTGAGTTCCTTATTGTTCCTTTAGGAACCCATATTAACCTTTGTGGGCTAAGTTTCTTATACGGACATTTGTAGGCAACATATTCGGATTTACAACAAAAATTGCATTTCAAATGAGATGATACATGTAGTGTGGGTCCTTTAATGAAGGTGGTTAGAGTTCGATGAGATCCACTCATGAATCCAATACCACTCCTTTTTTCGACGTGACCCTTGTTTGCAAGGATCATGTCCAAGCCCTTGCTACTAACCTTAAACTTGTTTAGGGTCTCTTTAAGTAGCAAGTTCTCATTTTTTATTACCTCTAAGTGTTCACACTTAGAGCATGGGGGTAAAGAGGGAGTATTGAGTTTAAGACTATCAAGCTTATCTAGTAATAAAGCATGCTCCTTTTTTAATAAATTGAACTTTTTACTAATAGCTCTACATTCATCAAATAATTCATGGAAAGCAATTAAAAGTTCATCAAAAGATAAATCTTCATTAATTAACTCACATACCTCTTCTCCAAAAGCTATCAATGTGAAGTTGGCCTCCTCTTTGTTGGTTGCTCATTCAACTTCGGAACCACTTGAGTTATCCTAGGTCATCTTTAGAGCTTTCTTTCTCTTCGGTTGCTTCTTCTTGGCTTGGGGGCATTCACTTTTAAAGTGCCTCGACTTCTTACATTCGTAACATATAACTTGGTCCTTTTTGGGTTCAAATTTATTTTTAGTGTCATTTTTAAATTTGTTCTTTCTTATAAATTTTTTGAATTTCTAAGTTAAGAGTGCAAGTTCATCATCAAGGTCCTCATCACTTAAAGATTCCTTCAAGTGGTCTTCTTATATTCTCAATGTCATATCCTTCCAGTTCTTTAGAAGGGGGTTCTCTAGCTCATCATAAGCATGACATGTCATTTCGTAGGTCATTAAAGACCCAATGAGTTCTTCAAGAGGAAAAGTTCTAAGGTCCTTGGCCTCCTGAATGGCCGTAACTTTTGGATCCCAACTCTTTGGAAAGGATCTTAAAATTTTAGTTATAAGTTTGAAATTAGAAAAACTTTTACCAAGTGCTTTGAGTCCATTGACAATATCCGTGAAATGGGTGTACATGTCTCTATACTCACTTGGTTTCATCCAAAATAATTCGTAAGAATGCACCAAGAGATTGATTTTAGACTCTTTCACTTGGCTAGTGCCTTCATGAGTGATTTTAATAGTACTCCAAATATCAAAAGCCAATTCACAAATCGAAAAATGATTAAACTTATTTTTATCAAGTGCGTAAAATAAGGCATTCATAGCCTTTGCATTAAGTGCAAAAATCTTTTCTCCGATTCATTCCATTCGTTCATCGGAAGAGAAGATTTTTGAAATCCATTTTCAATGATATTCCAAAGTTCAAAATCCATAGAGATCAAAAAAATCATCATACGAGTCTTCCAATAAGTGTAATATGACCCATTAAACATAGGCGGACGTGTAATGGAATAACCCTCTTGCATGTCAGAATAAGCCATCTCTCTTGGGTTTTAAACCAATTGAGAGTGACCAAGCTCTGATACCAACGATTAGGATCTAGAGTGGCACTAAGACAAGGGGGAGGGGAGGTGAATTAGTGTAGTGGTCAAAAATGTTGATTTGTGCGATTTCGAAAAACATCATTTGAGAAGAATCACGTTTCGATGAAAACCAATTTTGATTACATTTTAATTTAAAGAGATTCGTAAGTGAAAGAGAAAGATTCAAGTGATTGCAATAAAGTAAAAGATTTGCAGAAATTTAAATTACAAGAAAAGAAATGCAAATCAATTTTATAGTGGTTCGGTCCTCTGACCTACGTACACTCCCAATTCCTCCTCCATTGAGGTCACCGGCTTTCACTAATGATCTTCTTTCATTGGGTGAAGATCGACCACACTTTTACAACTCTTTCTCCTTTTCAAAGGTTTAGGAGATAACCTCTACAAGTCTCATACATCCCTTAGACAAACTTCTAAACTTTTCAAGAGGAGGGAGGGAACACTCAAGACTTTTTCAAGATTACAACTTGATTCACTAGAGTTTTAGCTTACTTTTTCTTATATAATCCTTGCAGGGATGAGTGGGGTATTTATAGGCCCCAAATGGCTCCAAAAATGAAGTCAAAATTTAAATTTTTGGGCCTTCCGGGTACGGGCAGTACTACCGCCTGCATTAGGTGGTGCCACCACTTGCAGAATCTTGAAAACAGAGATTCTGGCGATGCTACCGCTAGCCCGGAGTGGTACCACCATTGTAGCTTTACTGTTTAGCAATACCACCACCCAGACTGGGTGGTACCATCGCTTGCTGCCTGAAAAAGTATATTTTTTCACTTTTCCAGCTCAGAGGCGGTTCTACCACCAATTTGGCGGTGCCACCACCTGCAAGAACATTTGGGCCATTGAATTGGCCTCTTAGTGAGCCCAAATCAGTCCCAATTTAGGCCCAATTGGCCCCTAATTTAGTTGGTATGATTTTACCAAAAACCAACTCAATTTTGTCCTGACCTTCGACCATTAAAACATAAACAACTACAAGCGACGAATCTAAGTTATTCAGCATGTCATTGGTTCTCCTAGAGAACTTCCAGCGACCTTTCGGTGATCTTCCGGTGAACTTCCGGTGCATCGTCTGAACCTTCAGTGTAGTGCCCGATCCACTGGCATGTTGACTCCTGCAACATCTATTCTCGGTGCATTATCCGATTCTTCTGACCTGATGCCCGAACGTTGACTCCGGCCCAACACTTGATTCTTTTTGCTTTAATTGTTTTACCTCTTTTGATCAAGGTTAGTCCTACATCACTCATCTCAAAGCATAGATTAGATAACAAACTTATCGATTGATTTGTTCATCAAAATTTGAGATTCATCAAAATTTGATGAATTTGAGATTCATCAAATTCATATGAATGAAATCCGAAGAGAGTATTCAAGTAATAAAAATTTTAAGAGCTTCTCCTTTTCATGCAAAGTTCATGACATAAATATTTGTATAGTTGCATGTGTCATGAAGACAAAATTATCAAACATCAAATGATATGAAAGTGTAGAAAAATAAATCATGAAATCCATTCATTCATGCTAATAGAAGTAGAGGGAGTATAAAATCAATATAATCAATTTTACCAAGTCATTAAAAGGGCATGATATTAATTAAAGATCATCAACCGAGAGTCATGTATATGATACTAAAAATCATTAATTGAAGAAGGAGCAGTATCAATGCAAGATCGGAAGAAGATAAAAATGAGAGCTCCATTGAAAATATAATATCGAAAAGATGTCATCCGAAATCCAAAAAGATAATATCAAGATGAGTTCATGAAAACCTAAAAGGATGATACGAAGTTAAAAAATTTTGAAAAAGAAAAATACAACAACCTCATGCATTAGGACAATTTAGCATGCCTAATTCTTTTCTAATGAAGTCAAATTATTCTTCATTTAAAGGTTTTGTGAAGATGTCAGCTAATTGGTGTTTTGTATTAATAAATTCTAAAGTAACATCATTGTTATTGACATGATCTCATATAAAGTGTTGCCTAATGTCAATATGCTTAGTTCTAGAGTGTTGAATGAGATTTTTGGTTAAACAAATAGCACTTGTGTTATCACATTTTATGGGAGTATTTTTTAAATGCATTCCATAATCTTCTAATATATTTTTCATCCAAACAACTTATACACAACATGCACTTGCGGCTATCTATTCGGCTTCGACTGTAGATAGTGCAACCGAGTTTTGTTTCTTGGAAGTCCAAGAAACAAGTGCATGTCCTAAAAATTGACATATTTCAGATATGTTTTTTCTATCTATTATACATCCGACAAAATTCGCATCCATATAAACTATTAAATCAAAGTTATCTGATTTTGGATACAATAATCCTAGGTTAGGAGTTCCTTTAAGATATTTAAGGATTCTTTTAATGGCTTTAAGATGAGATAACTTAGGATTAGCTTGAAATCTAGCACATAGTCCTATACTAAACATGATATCCGGTCTAGTTGCGGTGAGATAAAGTAAACTACCTATCATTCTCCTATATGTTTTTTAATCAAAATTTTCTCCACTTTCATCTATGTCTAACTTAGTGGAAGTACTCATAGGAGTGTTTATGGCCTTTAAATCATTAATGTTAAATCATTTTTACAATTCTAATGTATATTTAGTTTGATTAAGAAATATACCATCACTAAGTTGTTTAATTTGTAATTCTAAAAAGAAGGTTAGTTCACCCATTAGACTCATTTCAAACTCATGACTCATACATTTGGCAAATAATTCATGTAGTGATTTATTTGTAGAACCAAAGATAATATCATCAACATAAATTTAAATAATAAAAAATTATCTAAAATATTTAATAAATAATGTAGTATCGACCTTGCCTTTAGTAAAATTATTTGAAATAAGAAAGAGCTAAGTCTCTCATACCAAGCCCTTGGGGCTTATTTTAACCCATAGAGAGCCTTAGTCAATTTAAACACATGATTAGGAAAAGGAGAGTTTTCAAAACCGGGTGGTTGATCAACAAACACTTCTTCGAAAATGAAACCATTTAAGAATGCACTATTGATATCCATTTGAAACAACTTAAAATTATTACTACTAGCACAGGCAAGGAGCATTCTTATGGCTTCTAATCTTGCCACAAAAGCAAAATTCTCTTCATAATCGATAACTTTTTCTTAGTTGAAACCCTTGGCCACTAATCTAGCCTTGTTTCTAACCACGATACTAAATTCATCTTGCTTGTTTCTAAAGACCCATTTAATACCAATAACTAAATGGTTACTAGATTAAGGAATAAGCTTCCATACCTCATTCCTCTAAAATTGGTTTAATTCCTCTTACATTGTGATAACCCAAGAATCATCTTTCAAGACTTCGTCAATGCATGTAGATTTAATTTGAGAAAGAAAAGCGGCGTTGGCACAAACATTCTTAAAAGAAGAACGAGTTTGAACTCCTTTTGATGTATCTCCTAAAATTAGCTCCTTTGGATAGGCATCTACATGCTTCCATTACGTAGATAAGAAAATTTAGGAAGAAGATACATCCAAGTTACTATTTGGAGGAGAGGTTTTATTCAAATTTAAACCATTAAAATTAAGATCATCATCAAAATCATTTTTCTTAAATTCAGAAACTTCATTGAAAACAACATGAATAGATTCTTCTATAATCAAGGTTCTTTTATTAAAAATAAAAAAACTTTAGAAATGGAAGAGTAACCAAGAAAGATGCCTATATCGGATTTTGCATCAAACTTTCCAAAGGCATCCTTTTCATTCAAGATAAAGCATTTGTAACTAAAAACTTTAAAATAAGAAATGTTTGGTTTTTTGTTATTCCATAATTTATAAGGAGGTTTAGAGAGAGATGGCCTTATTAAAACCCTATTTATAATATAGCAAGCCGTATTAATGGCTTCAGCCCAAAAGTATTTAGGTAAACTATGTTCATTCAACATGGTCCTTGCCATTTCTTGTAAATTCCTATTCTTTCTTTCTACTACTCCATTTTGTTGAGGATTCCTCGAAGTAGAGAAATTATGGTTATATCCATTAGATTCACAAAAATTTTAGAAGTTACGATTTTGAAATTCACCACCGTGATCACTCTGAATTGATGAAATTATAAAACCTTTTTCATTTTGATCAAGTTTATGAAATTTAGAAAAATATTTAAAGTAATTACTTTTGTGAGCTAAGAAATAGGTCTAAGTGTATCTAGTATAGTCGTCTATGATTACAAATGCATATTTACTACCTCCTAGGCTCGTTATGTCAATTGGTCTAAATAAATCCATATAGATCAATTACAAAGGTCTAGAGGTTCTTATTTGATTTTTTGGTTTGAAACTACTTTTTATTTGTTTTCCTAGTTGACAAGCATCACACACTTTGTCTTTAACAAATTTAACATTGGGAATGTCTCTTATAAGTTCTTTAGATGTGATTTGAGAGATTAGTTTCATGCTAGCATGACCTAATCTCCTATGCCAAAGCCAAGCATTGTCATTCAAAACCGAAAAGCATATTTCATTGCTAAGATCATCAATGTTTATGGTGTAGACATTATTTTGTTTTAGTGCAATCAAAGATGTATTGTTGTGCGGTTTTTCAATAATGCAAGTATTACATTCAAATTTTACGATATATCCTTTATCATACAATTGACTAATGCTTAAAAGATTATGCTTTAAGCCATCTAATAACAACACATCATCAATTAAAAAGCTTGATTTGTTACCTATAGTTCCGAAGATGACATACCCTTCGTCTTGGCTAGTGAGCTTAGAGAATTGAGATGGATCTCCGGTCATATGCCTTGTGAATCCACTCTCACGGTATCATTTCTTGCTCCGAGCTTGTGTGGGTGAACATGTGTTTTTGCTTAAGCAAATCCCTAGCCAGGGTCATTCGAATAGAGAGAGAAAGAGTTCTCCGGGAGAATCCGATTAGAGTGAGACTCGAGTAGAAACCATATGGGCCTGACAACACCATGCTCGATATATAGTCTTTGGGATATTAGATAGATAAGGAACTATAGGTACATGGTAACTAAGGGTAGTGTTGAATCTCAGATTTTGATGATGAAATCAATTGATGGTTATTTGATCTAATACATTCTTGAGATAAGTGTACAGGATTAACTATGATAAACATAAAGCAAATTACTAGAGTCAAGTTGACTGGAAGTTCAAGAGTCCACCGGAAGTCCGAAGGATCATCGGAAGTGCTGTCGGAGCCAACCGAGATGAAATCGGGAACTTGCCGAAGATTTCGGAAGTTCGCCGGAAAGATCGTCGGAGGTTCGCGAAAATCACCGAGAAGGTTCGGAAGGTTGCCAAAGACTTATTGAACTCGCCATAGAATTTGGGAGCCTGCTGGGAGTCCACCGGAAGAAATCCGAGGGGTGTCGGAAGTCCATCAGAAGATCGCCGGAAAGCTCTTCGGGAAACAACTTGACGATGTCTGTTTAATTTGGCTTTAAGTTCATAGTTAGCACTTGATTAGGGTATAGACTAGGTGTTAATCCTGTCTAAACCTATAATGGGCCAATTGGGCCTTTAAGGGGCTGTGTTGGGCCGAAATCTAGGCCCACACAGCATCTGGGAAGGTCTGGCGGTGGCACCGCCAGACCTAGGCGATGGCACCGCCAAATGGCCAAAGGCCAGGCAGTGGCACCGCCCTAGGTAGGCGGTGGCACCGCCCCAGGCAGGCAGTGGTACCGCTTGACAGGTGGTTGCAACCACCTGTGTCAGGCGATGGTACCGCTAGTGCTAGGCGGTGGTATCGCCTGATAGGTGGTTGCAACCACCTGTGTCAGGCGGTGGTACCGCCAGTGACAGGCGGTGATACCGCCTGCTCCCCGAAAATTCGGGATGAGACTCTTTTGAGCGCCATTTTTGAATCTCAAAAGTGTCTATAAATACCCCTTTACATCTAGCTGATAGAGTACCTTTTGCAGTGTTAGAATTGAGTCTAAGCTATAGCAAATTCCTGCTTTCAATTGCTCAAGTGTTCACCTCTTTTCTTCTCCTTATAAAAATTCTGTAAAGAGAGAGAACCTCTTGTAAAAGGCTGTAAAGGGGTATTTGGTCCTTCCCCTTCAAGAGACTTGGTCATGGAAGTTGGGAACCTCATTAGAGGAGGCTTCAAGAGTGGACGTAGGTTATTTGACTGAACCACTATACATCGTTGCGTTCATTGGTTGTGAGTGTTTAAATTTCTGTATCGCAAATTTCTTAGCTGCAAATTTATCGAATTTCTTCTCGCTACCTTCTATCTCATTTAATTGAATCATTTCAAGTTAAAGTCTCTTTTGTTGAATCAAATTTTTATACGAATTTTCGGAATCGGTTTTCAAACTTTCTAACTTTAATCCGCTGCACTAATTCCCCCTCATAGTGCTGCTTCAAACCTGACAATTGGTATCAGAGCTAGGTTCACTCTTATATTTGGTTTAAAACCAAAGAGATATGGCCTATTCCGGCATGTAAGAGGGTCACTCTATTACTTGTCCGCCTATGTTAATGGGTCAGATTATACGTATTGGAAGACTCGTATGAGGATCTTTCTTATTTCTATAGATTTTGAGCTTTGGAATATCATTGAAAATGGTTTTCAAAAATCTTCTCTTCTGATGAGCTAATGGAATGAGCTGGAGAAGAAGGTTTTTACTTTAAACGCAAAGGCTATGAATGCCTTATTTTGTGCACTAGACAAAAACGAATTTAATCGCGTATCGATTTGTGAATCGGCTTTTAATATTTGGTGTACTCTTGAAATCACTCATAAAGGCACTAGCCGAGTGAAAGAGTCCAAAATCAATATTCTTGTGCATTCTTACGAACTTATCTGAATGAAACCAAGTGAGTCCATCAAAGACATGTACACCCACTTTACGGATGTCATCAATGGACTCAAGGCGCTTGGTAAAGATTTTTCAAATTTTGAACTAATAACATAAATTTTAAGATCCCTTCCGAAAAGTTGGGATCCAAAGGTTACGACCATTCAAGAGGCCAAGGACCTTAAAATTTTTCCTATCAAAGAACTCATAGGGTCTTTAATGACCTATGAAATGACATGCTATGCTCATGATGAGCTAGAGAACCCCCTTCCAAAGAACAGGAAGGATATGGCATCGAGAACTCAAGAAGACCACTTGAAAGGAATATCAAGTGATGAGGACTTTGACGAAGACATTGCACTCTTAACTAGAAAATTTAAAAAATTCATTAAAAAGGGCAAATTTAAAAAAGAATTCAAAAACAAACTTGAACCAAAAAAGGACCAAGTCATATGTTATGAATGCAAGAAGCCCGAGCACTTCAAAAATGAATGCCCCCAAGCCAAGAAGAAGTAACTCAAGAAGAAAAAGGCATTGAAGGCTACATGGAATGACTTGAGTGACTCCGAGGATGACGAAGCAAGCATCAAAGAGGAGGACAACTTTGCTCTAATGGCTTTGGGAGAAGAGGTAAGTGATTTATTTAATGAAGATTTATCTTTCGATGAGTTTTTAATTACTTTCCATGAATTATTTGATGAATGTAGAACTGTTACAAAAAGATTCAATTCTTTAAAAAAGGAACATGCTTTATTGCTAGATAAATTTAAGAGTCTTGAGCATGATTCTCTCCCTCTACTCCCATGCTCTAAGTGTAATCACTTAGAAGCAATCAAAAAGGAGAACTTGCTACTCAAAGAGACCCTAAACTTGGGTCTCTTTGACATGATCCTTGCAAACAAGGGTCACGTCGGAAATAGATATGGAATTGGATTCGTGAGTGGATCTCACCGAACTCAAACCACCTTCATTAAAGGGCCAACATTACATGTATCCTCTCATTTAAAATATAATTTTTATTACAAATTCGGACATGTTATTTATAATTGTCCATATAGGAAACTTAGCCCACATAAATTAGTATGGGTTCCTAAAGGATCAATTAGGAACTCATTGAATAATGATAAATTTAGTAGATCAGTTTTTTAGGCACCCAAGTCAAAATGGGTACCTAAAAACCATCCTTTCTTGTAGACAAAAACACTCATTCAAGCTAGGAGCAAGAGATGGTATCTTGATAGTGGATACTCAAGGCATATGACTGGAGATCCATCTCAATTCTCTAAGCTCTCTAGCCAAGACGAAGGGTTTGTCACATTCGAAGACAATAACAAGGGTAAAATCATTGGCAAGGGTACTATAGGTAACAAATTAACCTTTTCAATTGATAATGTATTATTAGTAGATGGTTTAAAACATAATCTCTTGAGCATTAGTCAATTATGTGATAATGGTTATATTGTAAGATTTGAATCTAATGCTTGTATCGTCAAAAAACCACACAACAACTCATCTATAATTGCAATCAAGCAAAATAACGTCTACACTATTAATCTTGATGACCTTAATAGTAAAATATGTTTTTCGGCTTTAAATGATGATGCTTGGCTTTGGTATAGAAGATTAGGTCATGCTAGCATGAAACTAATCTCTCAAATCACATCTAAAAATCTTATAAGAGGCATTCCCAAGGTTAAGTTCATTAAAGATAAAATATATGATGTTTGTCAACTAGGAAAGCAAATTAAAACTAGCTTCAAGCCAAAAAATCAAATAAGTACCTCTAGACCATTACAATTGATCCATTTGGATCTATTTGGACTAATTGACATAACAAGCCTAGGAGGTAGCAAATATGCCTTTGTGATTGTAGATGACTATAGTAGATTCACATGGACCTATTTCTTGACTCATAAAAGTGATTGTTTTAAATATTTTTCTAAATTTTGTAAACTCACTCGAAACGAAAAGGGTTTCATGATTTCATCAATTCAGAGTGATCACGGTGGTGAATTCCAAAACCGTGACTTCCAAAATTTTTACGAATCAAATGGGTATAGCCACAACTTCTCTACTCCAAGGAATCCTTAACAAAATAGAGTAGTAGAAAGAAAGAATAGAAATTTACAAGAAATGGCAAGAACCATGTTAAATGAACATAGTTTACCCAAATATTTTTGGGCCAAAGCCGTAAATATGGCTTGCTATGTCATGAATAGGGTTCTAGTAAGACCATCTCTATCCAAGACTCCTTATGAATTATGGAATAACAAAAAACCAAATATTTCTTACTTTAAAGTTTTTGGTTGCAAATGCTTTATTTTAAATGAAAAGGATGCCTTAGGAAAATTCGATGCTAAATCCGATGAAGGCATTTTTCTTGGCTACTCTTCCGTTTCTAAAGCTTTTCGTGTTTTTAACAAAAGAACCTTAGTTATAGAAGAGTCTATTCATGTGGTTTTTAATGAAGTTTCCGAAATTAAGAAAAATGATCTTGATGATGATTTCAGTTTTGATAATTTGAAGTTAAATGAACCCTCTCCTCAAAATAGCAACTTGGAAACATCTTCTTCTGAATTTTCCTTACCTAAGGAATGAAAGTATGTAGATGCCCATCCTAAGGAGCTAATTATAGGAGACACATCGAAAGGGGTTCAAACTCGTTCCTCTTTTAAAAAATTTTGTGCTCATACCGCTTTTCTTTCTCAAATTGAGCCTAAAAGCATTGACGAAGCCTTGAAAGATAATTCTTGGGTTATTGTAATGTAGAGAAATTGAACCAATTTGAGAGAAATGAGGTGTGGAAACTTGTTCCTAGACCTAATGACCATTTAGTTATTGGTACTAAATGGGTCTTTAGAAACAAGCAAGATGAATATGGTATCATGGTTAGAAACAAGGCTAGATTAGTGGCCAAAGGTTTCAACCAAGAAGAAGGTATCGATTACGAAGAAACCTTCGCTCCTATTGCTAGATTATAAGCCATTAGGATGTTCCTTGCCTATGCTAGTAGTAATAATTTTAAGCTTTTTCAAATAGATGTCAAAAGTGCTTTTTTGAATGGCTTTATTTCCGAAGAAGTGTATGTTGAACAATCACCCAGATTTGAAAACTCTCTTCTTCCCAATTATGTTTTTAAACTAACTAAGGCTCTCTATGGATTAAAACAAGCCCCTAGGGCTTGGTATGAGAGGCTTAGTTCTTTTTTAATTTCAAATAATTTTACTAAAGGCAAGGTTGATACTACATTGTTTATTAAATGTTTTAAAAATAATTTTCTTATTGTTCAAATTATGTTGATGATATTATTTTTAGTTCTTCGGATGAATCACAATGTGAATCATTTGCTAAGTGTATGAGTCATGAATTTAAAATGAGTCTAATGGGTGAGTTAAACTTCTTTTTAGGATTACAAATTAAATAACTTAGTGATGGTACATTTATTAATCAAACAAAGTATACATTAGAATTATTAAAACGATTTAACATGGATATTTCTAAAGCCATCAATACTCCAATGAGTACTTCCACCAAGTTACACTTAGATGAAAATGGAGAAAACTTTGATCAAAAAATATATAGGGGAATGATAGGTAACTTACTCTATCTCACCGCAACTAGACCGGATATCATGTTTAGTGTAGGTCTATGTGCAAGATTCCAAGCTAATCCAAAGTTATCTCACCTTAAAGCTGTTAAAAGAATCCTTAGGTATCTTAAAGGAACTCCTAATCTAGGATTATGGTATCCAAAATCTGATAACTTTGAGTTAAAAGCTTATGCGGATGCCAATTTTAACGGATATAGAATAGATAGAAAAAGCACATCCGGAACATGCCAATTTCTAGGATATGTACTTATTTCTTGGACCTCCAAGAAACAAAATTTGGTTGCACTATCTACGGCGGAAAGCCAAATACATAGCTGCAAGTGCATGTTGTGCACAAGTTGTTTAGATAAAAAACACTTTAGAAGACTATGGAATTAATTTAAAAAATATTCTCATAAAATATGATAATACAAGTGCTATTTGTCAAACCAAAAATCTCATTCAACACTCAAGAACTAAGCACATTGATATTAGGCATCACTTTATACGAGATCATATCAATAATAATGATGTCACTTTAGAATTTATTGATACAAAACACCAATTAGCAAACATCTTCACAAAACCACTAAATGAAGAATAATTTGACTTCATTAGAAGAGAATTAGGCATGCTAAATTTGTCTTAATGTTTAAAAGTGTATGTTTGTTTTCCAAAATGTTTAAACTTTGATTTTGATAGTTTCACCATTATATTATCCATTCGGACTTTCAAATGATATAATGAAATTTTCATTTTAATCATTGATCTTAATATTTTGTTTTGAATGAAGAACTCATCCTTCGATTGAAATGTTTCAATAAATATTTCTGATGAAGCCTTCATGATGTTTTATTTTGAACGATTAAAAGTTTATAATGATAATTGAAAAATACTCATAAATTTTGTGTAACATCATCCCTTTCAATAAAGATCATGTCTTTCGATGATATATGTACAACATCATGTTCTCTCCACCCTCCTTTGTGATGACTAAATGGATTGGTATCATATAATATGAAGCTTGATAGATGCATAGTTTAATGTCATGAATTCTACATAAAAATCAAGCTCTTAAATGTTTATTTTTTATTTTATTCATGTTCTATGATTATGACTCAAGATTCTATGATTTCATATCTTTTCTCTTCACAAATGACAAGTGATGCATCCTTTGGCTTTATGCTTATGCTTGATTTTTTTTAAGTCTTGAACCATGAACGATCACCTAAAATTCTTATCTGTTTTCGCCTCAATGATCATTTTTCGGATTTCATAAGCATGAATAAAAATGATCAAAATATTTTCAGATTTGTCTATCAAGAATGACATATTTTGGCATTATGATTTAATTACCTCCTTTTGGTATCAAGTTTCTATTATATACTTTAATCACCTCCTTTTTGTTGATGACAAAGGGAGAGAAAAATATGAAATTGATGACTTGTTGAATGCAAATAATTTGATGACTTGATAAATAAAGTGTAGTGTAATGAAAAAATGTCTCATAAGATTTAATTTTGCATTTCAATTGCTCTTGCCATGCTTTGTGTCAAAAATAGGTTGCAATCCTTAAAAAGCATCGCAATGAACTTTTTAGTACTGCAATACATCACATGCATCACATTTTGAAATTTAAAGTTGGAATTCTTACTATATCTTGTTTATCAAATGGCATCTTTCAAATGACATGATAAGTTTTTCATCTCATGATGTATCCAATATGATATCACACTTTTCAATCATGAGATCCTTGTTGTAATTTCAAATTATTGATATCTTTTGTCAAAGTGATAAATGTTTATCATCCTTCGACTTGAAATAAATGTCATGCGTTGATATTTATCTTATGATTGAAACCTCATGCTTGTTGAGCATTAATGATAAGCTCAATGGATGAAACTTATCGGTTGTGGGTTGAATTCAAGAGATTGAATTCAAATGTTTTTACTTTCTCATTATATGGCATATAGATAGGAGGAGTTAAAAATAACTCTGTCATCAATTGATTATCATCATCAAAAAGGGGGAGATTGTTGAATCTCGGATTTTGATGATGAAGTCAATTGATGGTTATTTGATCTAATTCATTCTTGAGATAAGTGTGCAGGATTAACTATGATAAACATAAAGCAAATTACCAGAGTCAAGTTGACTGGAAGTTCAAGAGTCCATCGGAAGTCCGAAGGATCATCGAAAGTGCTGCCGGAGCCAACCGAGATGAAATCGGGGACTTGCCGAAGGTTTCGGAAGTTCACCGGAAAGATCGTCGGAGGTTCACGAAAATCATCGAGAAGGTTCGGAAGGTTGCCAAAGACTCATTGAACTCATCATAGAATCTGGGAGCCTGCTGGGAGTCCACCAGAAGAAATCCAAGAGGTGTCGGAAGTCCACCGGAAGATCGCCGGAAAGCTCTTCGGGAAACAACTTGATGATGTCAGTTTAATTTGGCTTTAAGTTCATAGTTAGCACTTGATTAGGGTATAGACTAGGTGTTAATCCTATCTAAATCTGTAATGGGCCAATTGGGCCTTTAAGAGGCTGTGTTGGGCCAAAATCTAGGCCCACACAACATCTGGGAAGGTCTGGCGGTGGCATCGCCAAATGGCCGAAGGCCAAGCAGTGGCACCGCCCCAAGCAGGCGGTGGTACCACCTGACAGGTGGTTGCAACCACCTGTGTCAGGCGGTGGTACCGCTAGTGCCAGGCGGTGGTACTGCCTGACAGGTGGTTGCAACCACCTGTGTCAAGCGGTGGTACCGCCAGTGATAGGCGGTGGAACCGCCTGCTCCCCGAAAATTCGGGATGAGACTCTTTTGAGCGCCATTTTTGAATCTCAAAAGAGTCTATAAATGCCCCTTTACTTCTAGCTGTTAGAGTACCTTTTGTAGTATTAGAATCGAGTCTAAGCTATAGCAAATTCGTACTTTCAATTGCTCAAGTGTTCACCTCTTTTCTTCTACTTGTAAAAATTCTGTAAAGAGAGGGAACCTCTTGTAAAAGGCTGTAAAGGGGTGTTTGGTTCTTCCCCTTCAAGAGACTTAGTAGTGGAAGTTGGGAGCCTTATTGGAGGAGGCTTCAAGAGTGGATGTAGGTCATTTGACCAAACCACTATACATCGCTATGTTCATTGGTTGTGAGTGTTTAAATTTCTGTATCGTAAATTTCTTAGCTACAAATTTATTGAATTTCTTTGTGCTACCTTCTATCTCATTTAACTGAATCATTTCAAGCTAAAGTCTCTTTCGTTGAATCAAGTTCCTATACGAATTTTCAGAATCGGTTTTCAAACTTTCTAACTTTAATCTGTCGCTCCGAACCTGACAGGTAGATAGGTCCAAATGATTAGATTCCCCTATATTGTCTAGGGACTACGGCATAGTGGCCTAGTACGTCCGTAGTCGATGAGTCAAGTGAATTATTATAGAGATAATAATTCACTAAGTCAGAAGGAGTTCTGACATATATGACTCACGGCTAGCTCAATATTGGGCCTAGAGGGTCATACGTATATGATAGGTGTTGCGATGAGTAGAGGTTCGGATATGAGATATCCGTCGGAGCCCCTATTTTATTGGATATCCAATAAGCCCATGTATTATTGGATCCCATTGATGAGATCCAATAAGAGCTAGATTATTAGGTAGAGACCCATTAATCTAAGTGGCTTGGGTAATTGGATAGAGATCTAATACCTAATAGGGCAGGATCCATTAGGGTTTATAGGGGACCTCTATAAATAGGAGGGAACCAAAGACCTATAAGCTGGGGATCTCTTGGTAGCCACATTCTGTTCTCCTCTCCCCAAGAGAGGAGCCTCGTTATAGTCCCTACCGTGTGGATACCACTAGTGAGGAGGACGCTTGACCTCCTTCATCCTCCCCCATGGATCTGCAGGAACTCAAGGATCTACGATCTCCCTAGGTACTATCGTTCTTTTCATACACGTAGTTTTTGGATTCGCGAATTTGTTATTGACTCACCGATCTTCGCATGGTGACGGAACCTTTTGCGAAAATCTAGGGGGTTTTATTTTCTGTTCTTCCGCTATGCATGAGATGTCGCCCCCTAGATTTCCCAACAATAGTATCAAAACCAGGCTGTTCGTGTGAAGATCGGATCTTAAACTACGTGTGTTATGATTTAGAACAGCTTTTGTCATCAAAATTGTTTGCAAAAAGTGGTGAGGAAGGGCAGCAACTGTTGCTGCCCTTGCTGCGCTCGCACAATGGCCTCAAGGCTGCTTGCAAGCTTGCTGCCTGCAACGGCAGCGACGGCGACTGCGGGCAAGGGGCCTGCAGGTTGGCTGCAGGTAGTAGATGGCTGGCATAGCACTTGCAGCAGCAACCCCGTAGGGGCTGCTTGCTTGCATTAGCGGGGAGAGCCTATGGACGTTGCGCCCGTGAGGAAGCGGTGCCACCCGTTGGCAGACCACTCACGGACGAGCCGCCTACAGGGGCAGTGCCCGCGGGGGGCAAGGCCGCCTGAGGAGGTGGCGCCTGCCCACAGCAATGCCACCCACGGGCGAGCCACTCACCTGTGGGCATTGCCCCGCAAGGGCGGCGGCCTGCGGGCGCTGCATCCATGGGCAAAAGAGCCCGTAGGGGTGGCAGCCTCGCCCATAGGGGCGACCGCCGCCACAGGCACAAAACCGCCAGGGGCGCCCACCTACAGGTTATCCTTTAAGACCATTCCTAGACCTGTGAGTGTCTCTATCCACTCAATCATCTTAAGGACATGGTTCTGAACCAGTGTCCTCTCAGTCATCCTAGCATGGAAGAGATTCTTCGATATCTCATATCGTTAAGTTTTTCCCTATTCCTTAAACAATTTGCAGAGATGCAAGAGTATGAATTTGCCATCCATCTTTTTATGTTGTCTCTATAACTCGAGAGTCATGGAGCCCAACATATAATACTATGCAAGAGTGGAGTCATCCACGTACTTCACGTAGCAAGCGATCTCATCCTCGCTTGCCCCTTCCTTAGGCATAAGCATCACTATTTCAAGGATATATATGATTTTCTCCTCCATGAGAACTATTCTCAAGTTACGGAGTCAGTTTGCATAGTTTTAACCAGTGAGGAGGTTGGCATCAATATGCCCCATAGAGAGTCTAATAGCTATATTTTTTAAAAATAAAGATGTAGCATAAATAAATAATATTCAGATTTTATAGAAATATAAATAATCAAGATATGGACTTCTATCTTGATGTACTCCCACTATTTTTCTAATGAGTCACTCGACACCCTCAGCACGTGAAACAGAAGTCTCCGATAGACTTCTAGTCGAGATCTCGATCCAATCAACATCTTAGTGTAACCTTGAGGGACCCGACCAATCACACTAAGCCCAAAAGGTGGGCAACTCTTGTCAATCACAACTCCTTATGATTCTCATCCTATTTGACCTCCAAACCACTATGGCCTCGAGGGACTCAACCAATCATGATGTTCGGTTAAGTCATCGCCATCGTTACAAGATGAGTTTGATTCGATAATATACCTACGAGGGATTCAACCAAGCATACCATATCCTTAGATCACCGGTGACATCTCTATATTGTAGATAAGATAGCGAATCGCGATATAGGTGAGTCTCGAGGGACTCGACTAACTCAACCTATACCGGGAATCGCTTCCTACCTATAACGATGGAAGGCCATGTGGGTCAATCTAATTACTTTACGTTTACCGACTTAATATTATCGAGAGAGGGGATTTTTGATTTGGTCTCCTAATATAATATGTCACACACATACATATTTAATATATATCTACATCGCATGCAAATATATATATACATATCTAGTAGGTGTATAACCAATCACACATCACATGAGTAATCACACCAGATAATCATGGACCACATCCTAATGTGATCAAGCCCAAGCTAGTGGACCCGAATCACTCACATCAAGATCTATGTGTGCTTCGGCATATCACCATGCCTTGTGATCATCCATCTTGCTTTGTCGGTTCTGTCGGCATCTCAATGCATCTCCATGCGTCGGATCGTCCATCTCGACCTTGTGGGTCCTACTCCTATTACACCTCCTTGTGTTATTATAATATAATTACAAGCATGCAGGATTGATAATAAATGAGAAAAATAGAGGCTCACAGACTCCAATAATAATAATCATATGTATACACATCACATCACACGGTCCATGATCATCTATCCACATCATACATCACATGTATATGTTATTATATAGGACTACTAGATAAATAATAATAGTTAATTAAATATTTTAATTAACTAATATTTTCTGTAAATAGGGATATATAGGAATTTTGGTCATTCGGCCAGAAGGGACAAAATTAGAATTTTAGAAATTCCCAGGGGCAAAACTATCTTTTGTCCAAAAAACCTACTCCCTCCCTTACTGCATGATGTGTTGCAGCTACGGTCATCACCACCCTACCGGCGGCAGCCATGCACACGGGGGGGCGCCACCCATGCTTGCGGGCGGCGCCGTTGTGGGTAGACGCTGCCCTCGCAGCTGCCGTCGGTGCGGGCCGACGCCCCTTTTACGGGCGTCGCCGCCATCTTACGGCCGTAGCCTCGACATGCGCCATTGCCCCCACAGACTCAGCGCCTACCAGTGCCCCACCCAACCCCCCAACACACCCCGCCCATGCGCGTAACGCCCGCAATCGCCGCCAGGAGAGATCGCGCGCGATCGGCGCTAGCCATGCGTGTGCTTTTGCCCGTGGGCGCAGCGCCCGCAGGCGGCACCGGACCTTGCGAGCAGACTGCCTGCAAGTAGGCGTTGCCTACCCCTTATAGTTAGGCCACAGGCAGCCTATAGGCGCTACTTGCTTGCAGCCCGTAGCCCACCGGTCGACTATATGCAAACCGTCGGTGGTGGCCAAGGTTGCAAGCAGCCTCTTGCCGTTCTGCGAGGCAGCAACAATTGTTGCCCCTTTCTTACTGTTGCGTCAATAATTTTGACATCAAAAGCACATCCAAAACACAACATATACAGTTAAAATCTAATTTTCGCACGAATAACCTAGCTCTGATACCACTGTTAGGAAATCTAGGGAGGGGCAACATCTCATGCGTAGTAGAAGAACAGAAAACAAAACACCCTAAATTTTCATAAAAGGTTCCATCGTCATGTGAAGATCGATGCGTCAAAACAAATCTACGAATCCAAAAATTACGTGTGTAAGAAGAGAACGATAGTACCTAGGGAGATCATATATCCCTGAGTTCCTGTAGATCCATGGGGGAGGATGAAGGAGATCAAGCGTCCTTCTCGCTAGCGGTATCCACATGACAGGGATTACGACGATGCTCCTCTCTATAGAGAGAAGAACAAAAGGTAGCTACTAAGAAGAAACCCCAACCTATGGGCCTTCGGTTCCCTCCTATTTATAGAGGCCCCCTATAAACCCTAATGGATCCAGCCCTATTGGGTATTAGATCTCTATCCAATTACCCAAGCCTCTTAGATCAATGGGTCTCTACCCAATAATCTAACTCTTATTGGATCTCATCCATGGGATCCAATAATACAGGGGCTTATTGGATATCCAATAAGATAGGGGCTCCGGTGGATATCTCATATTCGAACCTCTACTCGTCGCAACACCTACCATATGTGTGTGACCCTCTAGGCCTAATATCGAGCTGGCCATAAGTCATACCTATCAAAACTCCTTCTGACTCAGTGAATTATTATCTCTATAGTAATTCACTTAACTCATCGACTGCATACGTACTAGACCAATACGCCGCAGTCCCTGGACGATACAAGAGAATCCAATCCTTTGGACCTATCTACCCTCAGTTACCATGTACCTACAATCCCTCATCCATCTAATATCCCAGAGACCGTATATCAGACATGGTGCTGTCAGGCCCATGCAGTTTCCACTCGAGTCTCGCTCTAAATGGATTTTCCCGAAGAACTCTTTCTCTCTTAATCCGAATGACCCTGGCTAGGGATTTGCCTAAGCAAGAACATATGGGATATTTCTCTCATGATACTGAGAGTGGATGATCCTCTATTGATACTTAATAGCCCTCGTAAGAATGGCTGTCACTCCCAATAACCGGTTGTATTAGATCTGGAACTTCCAAACCTATAAGTCTGGTATCAAAGAGTGGAGTACTCATACAGGACTTCCTTGGTGTCTCAAGTCTAAGGACTAGATACACTACTGAGACTACGGAATCGCTATCTAATATGAGGTATCAATAACCATCCAGCATTTCGTAAGCGAATCAATCAGTGAACTCATTCTCCAATGAGCACCTGCACTGTATCCTTAGTGTCCCCACACAAGTAGCTATGAGACCAACTACCTCCATCATATGGATGGGTATACAGCCCACTAGTCTATCCGGTTATCTCGATGTCCCTCTCGAGTAACCTATAATAGGGATTATTTAGGATCGGTGTTTAAAGGTGAATCGGTCTCATTATCGTTATCTCATCATGATCTAATTCCCATTACACAAATCCAAGGACATCACAATATACATCCAAATAATATAAGAAAATATCAATAATCATAAGCAAAGAGATTGACGCAGCGTGTTACAGTTATCATCACTCACGTGATTGGCTTGTAGGGCACCTATAACTAGTAGTTACAAGATAAGTCTGATTCGATGATATGCCCTCAAGAGACTCGACCAAGCATATCATGTTATTAGGTCACCAATAATATCTCTATGTCATAGGTAAGATATAGAATCATAAAATAGGTGATCATTAAGGGACTCAACCAACTCAACGTACGTTGGGAATCGATTCCTACCTATAACGATGGAAGGCCACATAGGTCAGTCTAATTGTCTCATGTTTACCGATTTAATATTATCGAGATGGGGGATTTTTTTGATTCAATCTCCTAATATGATGTGTCATACATATACATATTTAATATATATCTACATCGCATACAAATATATATATATACATATCTAGTAGGTGTATATGTAATCACAGTACATTACCAATCACACTAGATGATCATCCTAATGTGATCAAGCCTGAGCCAATAGGCCCAATCACTCACATCATGATTTATGTATGCATTAACGTATCTCCATACTATGCGATCATCTATCTCGTCTTTATCAATTCCGTCAGTATCTCAATGTATCTCCATGCGTCACGATCGTCAATCTCATCCTCATAGGTCTCGCTATCACTTCCACACTCCCGCTGCATCTTGTGTAATTATAACATAATTACAAGTATACAGGCCTAATAATAAATGAGAAAAATAGAGGGTCACAGACCCCAATAGCAATAATAATCACAATACACACATACATCACATCACATGGTCCATAATCATTCGTCCACATCACACATCACATGTACACATCGTCATGTAGGACTACTAGATAATAATAATAATAATAATTAAACTTTTTAATTAGTCATTCTATAGCTCTTTAGGGCACCCTACCCTAGGGTGCCCCATACGGCTAGGAAACCCTGGCCGCAAGATTGCCTTGGGAGGCCAGGGATCCCTAGCCCCCAATGTTGCCTCTATAGCCAAGAAACCCTAGCCATAGGGTGAGCATGGGTAGCTAGGAAACCCTAGCCACCTAAGGTGCCCCTTACAACTAGGAATCCCTAGTTGTAGGGGCTTTGCCTTACTCTTGCATGCTGCTCTCGATTTGCTGCAGGTGGCCAGGCTAAGAGCCTTTTCTAGGGTTCTCGGCCAAGGCTGCAAGTAACCTATGGCCATCCTATAGGACAATAACAATTGCTATCCTTTCTACCACTTTTGCATCAATAATTTTGATGCCAAAAGCCCTCTCTAAAATGCTTTTTAACAGAGAAAAAGGGTGTAGTCTATATCTATAAACTACAAAAAAAATAGCATAAAAAGGCACACAAATAATTCTACGTGATTGAACATAATACATGTAGTTTAAAAATTAATCTTTTGCATGAGCAACTTGGCTCTAATACCATTGTTGGGAAATCTGGGGTGACATCACATGCACAACAAAAGAACAAAAATAAAAATTCTATATTTTTCATAGAAAAAAGGTATCTTGTCATCGTACAAAGATTGGTGCGAAAAACCCACAAAACCAAAGAACTGTGTAGAAGAAAATTCAATTACCTAAGGAGATCGTATCACTGTATTCTTATAGATCTATGGGAGAGGATGAAGGAGGTCAAGTGTCCTCCTCTCTAGTGTCGATCCATATAGTAGGGGCAGTGAAGATGCTCCTCAAATCGCTACTCAAATCTCCTCACTACGCGCACCACACAATTAAGAAGGAGCTTGCCCTTCTTGCTATCCACACGCCCCAAATAAAGGTTGTTGGCTGAGGAGGAGAGGGGGAGAGAAAAATAAGAGATGGCAGACAAAAAGAACTTAGCCTATGGCCCTTTGGTTCCCTCCTATTTATAGAGGTTCCCTATCAACTTAACCATAATGGATCATGTCCTATTGAGTACTAGATCTCTATTTAACTACCCAAGTCTTTTAGATTAGTGGGTCTCTATCTAATAATCTCTTATTAGCTCTTATTGGATCTCATCCATAGGATCTAATAATTTAGGGGCTTATTTGATATCCAATAAGATAGAGGCTTCAGTGGATATCTCAAATATGAAGATCTACACATCGCAACACCTACCACATGTGTGTGACCCTCTAGGCCTAATATCGAGTTGACTATAAGGTATACCTGTTAGAACTTCTTCTAGCTCAGTGAATTATTATCTCTATAATAATTCACTTGACTCATCGATTGTGGACGTATTAGGCCACTACGCCTTAATCCCCAGATGATACAAGAGAATCCAATCCTTTGGACCTATCTGCTCTCAATTACCATATACCTATAGTTCATCATCTATCTAATGTCATAGAGATCGTATATTAGACATGGTGTTATCAGGCCCATACGGTTTCTACCCGAATCTTGCTCTGATCGGATTCTCTAGAGAACTCTCTCTCTCAATCTGAATAGCCCTGTCCAAGGATTTGTTTGAGTAAGAATACATGAGATATTCCTCTAATGACACCAAGAGTGGATCCTCTACCAATAGTCAATAGCCCTCGTAAAGTTGGTTGCCACGCCCGATGACTAGTTGTATTAAATCTAGAACTTCTAGACTTATAAGTCTGGTATCAAAGAGTGAAGTACTCATATAGGATATCCTTGGTGTCTCAAGTCTAAGGACCAGATGTTGAATCTCGAATTTTGATGATGATGTCAATTGATAGATTATTTGATCTAATCCATATTATTGAGATAAGTGTACAGGATTAACTACGATAGTAATGAAGATATAAAGTAAATTGTCGGAGTCAAGTACGTTGGGAGTTTAAGAGTCCGTCGGAAGTCCGAAGGATCGTCGGAAGTGCTGTCGGAACCAGTCAAGAATGAATCGGGGAGTTGTCGAAGGTTTTAGAAGTTCACCAGAAAGATCGTCAGAGGTTCGCAGAGCTCACCAAGAAGGTTCAAAAGCTTGTCAAAGATTCAAAGAACTTACCATAAAGTCCGAGAGCCTATTGGGAGTCTGTCAGAAGAAATCCAAGGGTGTGTTGGAAGTCCGCTGGAAGTTCATCAGAAGCTCACCGGAAGAAAACTCGATATGTCGATTTAGTTTTTGCTTAGAATATATTTTCAATTTCGTAGTTAGCATGTAATTAGGGTTAGGATTAGGTGATAATCTTGATTAACCCTAGTAGGGGCCAACTGGGCCTTAAATGGACTGAATTGGGCCGATTCAGGGCCCATTCGGTAATGTTGGACCAGGCCTGACAGTGGCACCGCCAGACTGGGGCGGTGACACCACCCCGAGAACAGGTCCCCAGGTAGTTTTGGCGATGGTACTGCCCTAGGTCAACAATGATATCATTGATAGTTATTACTTGTCAACGGTGGTACGGCCTGACAAGCGGTGGTACCGCTAGTCCACAGAGTCTGAGGACCTTGTCAGGCGGTAGTATCGCCAGACTATGTAGTGGTACTGCACAGTACACTAATAGAGCATGGTCAACTGGTAGTGGTGCCGCAAGTGCCAAGCGGTGGTACCGTCAGTACCCAAAAATCCAAGATGTGGCTCTTTTTGGCTCAATTTTTTAAGCCAATTGAGTTTATAAATACCCCTCTCTTCTTAGTTGGCTAAGCACCTATTGAAAAGTGTTATAAATTGAGTCTAAGCTATAGCAAAATCAAGTTCGATAGCTTGAGTGTTCACCTCCCACGTTTTACTTTGTCAAAATTTTGTAAGAGTGTGAACCACTTGTAAAAGTTTGTAAGATGGGTACTTGGTCCTTCCCCTTCAAGTAGATTTGATAGTGAAAGTTGGAAACTCATCGGAGAAGGTTTCGGAAGTAGATATAGATCATTTAACTGAACTACTATACATTGCTACGTACTACTCTGAATGTGTGAGTTTTAATTACTGCAACTTATTCTTTACTTAGCTACAAATCTTTTGATCTTATTCTCTCTACTCTCAATCGCATTCTCACGAATCACTTTACTCAAATCTCATTTGTCGGACTGAAATTTCTCTTCGAACAACTATTTCCGAAATCGATTTCAAATTTATGAGTTTCATCCGCTGCACTAATTTATCCCCTCCCCCCCCCCCTCCTCTCTTAGTGTCGCTTAGATCCTAACACTAGATACACCACTAGGATAACAAAATTACTATCTGATAATGAAGTATCATCAACCATCCAACATTCTATGAGTGGATCAATCTGTGAACTCATTCTCCAATAAGCACCTGTATTGTGTCTCTAGTATCCCCACATGAGTAGCTATAAGACTAGTCGCCTCTATCATATGGACCGATAAATAACATACCAATCTATTCAGTTATCTTGATATCCCTTTTAGGTAACCTATAACTATGATTATTTAGGATTTATGTTTAAAGGTGAATTAGTCTCATTATCATGATCTCATCATGATTCGATTCCTATTGCATAGATCCATAAACATCACATATATGTAACAAATAATATAAAGTGATAAAAAACTAAATAAATAATAAACAAAAAAAGTGTGTATCAAATCATACGTGTCATCACTCGTTTGATTGGTTTACAGAACATCTATGACTAGCATTAAGAGCAAATTGGATCTCTTTAAAATTTTGATAGTGTAACTTGGGATGCTGTCACCTAGACTCTTTACAAAATGGGGTTCTCTAAAAAATTTGTTGTCTGGCTCGATTCGTATTTCATCTCCTGCTTGTCTTGAGAATGGCTGTGTCTAGTTGGTTTAAGAGTAATTGAGGCCTCCTTCACCCTACTTGTTCATTATTGTACGGTAGGTTCTTTCCTCTTTTGATTGAATAAAAAGTTGGAAACCATAGTATTATTTCTTTTAATATTAAAGGTTTCGAAATCTCCAATCTCTTCTTCGTTGATGACATCTTGATTGCCTTTTATGGCTCTCCTAAATCATGTGCTAACCTCGGTCAACATCTAGATCAGTACTTTTTCTCAAATCTAATGCTAGTAAATCCAATTCAGAGCTCTTCTTCCCTAGACATTGTGATCCTCAAGCTAAGCATAGAATTTTTTCTACTCTTAACATTAATGATGGCAAATAGCCTATGCACTTTCTTAGGCACCTATATTTCCCATAAGCAGCTGGCTAACCCTCTTCAGCAAACCTTTAAGGTTGGCAAAAGAATTTCCTTTCATAGGCCAGAAAATTAGTGTTAATCAGTTCCCTTCCTATATACTATCTTATGAACTCTAAGATTTTTGACCGGATTCTTTATGGGATTACACACATCTCTAGAAATTTTTTGGTCTCAATTTTCTAGCAACAAAGACTTGAACTTGATCAGTTGGGGGCATGTTACTGATTATAAAAAGAATGGGGGATTGGAGGTCAAAGATCTCTCCATAGCTGAAAATACAATTTGCGCCAAAAGGCCATTGTCTTTCCTTAATAATGAAAATAGAATATGGGTTCATTTGCTTAAGACTAAATATAAGGAGGTAGATCCTTGGAATATCAGTGATACTCACATTGTCTCTCCCAATTAGAGAAATTTTTGCTCCTTGATGTCTAACATCAAAATGCTGCTTATAAACAATCACACCTCTACCAATATTTGGGAGGATTCTGGATTGACAACTTGTCGATTATTAGGTGACCTATTTTTCATCAGCATCGGATTCATGAATCACTATAATAATATTTCTGATTTTCTAAATAATTCTACTTGAAGCTTTATGACAGCAACCTTTATTTTCATCCTTTTATGATTAAAAGGATCATGTGTATTCATGTATTGAGTTCTCCCTGTGAAGATTCCTAGACTTGGACCATTAACCCAAGTGGGAGGGCCTGCTTATTGGTTGGTTAGGAATAGAAATCACAGTCTTGAATAGTGCTGGCCTACCTAGATAGCTATGTGAAATTTAAACATCCAGCCCACGATAAACAAGTTTTCTTGTAGAAATTATTATGGAAAAGGTTACCTACATCAAACTACATTTCCCAATTCATGCACTCTCAAGTAAATCCTTGCCCCGACTGTAAGCTATACTTGGGACTCTATTAACTATATATTTTTTAGCTTGCTAAAAAGTTATGGGACTTGGTTAGTGCCAATATAGGCCTCACCTTTGTTGATTTTGACAATTGGCAGAATGGATCTTAAGTTAAGGCAGCCATCTTGACAAAGATTTTACCTCTTACTTGAGAAGTGTCATCGTTGTCTTACTATGGTTTCTTTGGCGAAGCCGGAACAATGCCATTCATCATAATCTGTAGAGCAATGCATTGTCAATCTAGCGGAATGTGGCTGCGACCATATATGATCAATTCTTTGATAACCAAAAAACTAGAGGGTTCGCATAGAGAGGCCCGACGAATGCTAAGCCTCAACGTTCGATGCAGAGTTTGTAATCGATTGTGATGGCTAATTTCGTCCATCTTTTGGTAACGCACGCTGTGGCTTTATAGTGATGGATAAGCATAGGGAAATGGTTGCTGCTAGTTGTGTAAACATTGCTACTTCCTCCCCATTACTAGCAGAAGATAGATCTCTCTAGGAACCTCTTTTGTACGCAAAGAGATCCAACATTCGTAATATCTACATAAGAACGGATCCACAAGACTACATATATTTTGTAAATGGATCAAAACCTACTCCTTGGTCCCTTAGATCCATCTTCTCAGATATTTTGAAGTTGGCTGATGAGGTCAACATAGTAAAATTTTAGTTTTTGCCAAGAGAAGCAAACTGCACCGCACATATTCTTGCCAACTAGGGTTGTGGCAGTGCAAGTAGTCTCACTTGAGGACTCCTATTCCCTTCAATCTTATAATTGTTAGTATAAAATTTACAATCATGTTATCTATAATACGAAAAAACTTTCATATCAAAATCCGAAATCAAATAATAATGGATCTAAATAATATTACGATGCATATCTTTCGTTGCTATTTAGAAAAAATAAACTTTATCTGATTTATAAGTACACGATCGTTGGATCTGAGATATCAATCTATAAAGAAAACTAGACTCATCTTCTCCTCTCTTCCTATCCTTTCACAAGACTACTATAATTGATGGATTCAGAAATATAAGAACCATTGATTATATTATGTGACAAAAGGGAGACGGAGAGAACTATAATCTCTCCACTTTTTCATGCACTATTATGTTATTATATTCTATCTCTATTTGTATCCCTAAAAGGTCATATCTATTTATAGACAAGAGTAGAGGGTCTAAAATAAGTAATTAGAAGAGTTCCTCCCATCAAAGGTGTCTCCTAATGAATCTTACTTTAATTGGACTTCCTTTCTATTAACCAATAATAATAATCATAATCCAATCATATCCATAATATATCTTTCCTAATTTAATAGGGTTACATAATCTAATATTCTCCTAATTGACCTATTAATTAGTAAGATACAAAAGGATTTAAAATCAAAAAATAAATAAATAAAATTTATTTAAAAATAATTTTGCCTAATTGGATTCTAAAATTTTGAAAACTATTTACACGCATGTTGATTTTAAAAATAGACTAATAAGTCCAATAAACACAATAATACTGCATTAGGTCTGACTAGCAATATGAGTTATAGTGGTTGTATATCATCAATGTCATACTTCTTTCTATGTACCTCAACATTGTTAGTCATTTCTCATGCAATCTAAAATGACCATTGTAATTTGTCTTATCAAGACAATCCTACCATCATATTCAACCATAATATGTACATACATAATTGTGAACAGGATTATAGAAACAAATAACTTTAAGTACATAAGCAAGAATATTAATTATAATGTTCACTTAAACATGCATCACTATATCTTTTATGGGTTGCTCATAAACTCAATTATAAGAATATGTTCTTTCAAAATATTTTATGT
Organism: Musa beccarii; assembly: GCA_024322285.1. Lineage (NCBI taxonomy): Eukaryota > Viridiplantae > Streptophyta > Magnoliopsida > Zingiberales > Musaceae > Musa > Musa beccarii. The sequence goes on from CM044394.1 coordinate 40,671,688, forward strand.
TGTAAGTCATAAGTGAATAGATCAGCAATCAATACAGTGAAACTTAAGTAATTAATTGACATTAGATATTTCTGGACTCAATTTCTCTAACCATCTAGTACTTTCTATCATAATGCATAGAGATATAATGGTATTTACCATTCTTAGAGAAGAAAACAATTACGATATCATAAAATATCTTTAGCGACCTAGCAATTGAGTCTGACCACACCAAGTCTTGAGATAAAATTTCGTAATTATAAAGTTTAATCAATGGACTCAAAGCATACCACAAAATCAACTTCTATTATTAATAATATAATAATAAATTATCCCTCTAATTGATTTAGATATTAACCATAAGGTAGACTTCTTATTATTGAGGTAATTTATAGAATTAGCTTTTGAAAAATATCATTTTAAGCTAATATAATTTCATATATGTGAGTATATAATTTATCATCCCTTCCAGATATCTTATTACTTTTCTTTATAGTCTTTTAATGTTTTCACTTCTAAGTAACTTCAATATATACCTAATATTTTAACTACAAAAACTGATATCTATTCCGACATAAGCTTGAGCATAGACTTTCAACTATGCATATATAAAGAATGTTCTTTTTATTTTATTCTTTTCAAGTCATTTTAAAGAACTTACTTTTGACCAAAAAAAAATTTATGATTTACTGAATAAAGTTATATATTAAATCTTTTAAAACTTGGTCAATATATCCATTTTGAGATAGTCTTAATAATCATTGACATCCACATCTAAATATCTCAATGCTAATAATATAAGATACCTCATTTATATCAATAATCTTAAAACTCTTAGTGATAATTTCTTAGTTTAGTATAATAAACCAAGATCACTATTGGTAATGCAAAATATTATCCACACATATGACCAATATAATAAATTACTCCCACTCATCTTTAGATATAAATACTGATCAATAGTATTTTTCTTAAATTTGAAGGAATTAATGATATCAAGAAACTTTATATATCATTATCTAGAAGCTTATTTAAAATCATAAATATATTTCTAGATTTACATATCAAAAATTTATATTTCTTTTATTTTTTCTACGAGTCATTTAGAGTAACCCATATAAATCTAGATCATTAATAAAAAATATTATTTTCATCATTATGATATAACTTAAACTTATAATGAGTCACTAATATCATAACGAGTTCATTTAAAAAACTAAATATCTCGTTATGGTCAATACATTCCTTATGAGTAAAATCTTTAACCACAAGTTTGACCATTATATTATTCGACATTATCTTTTGAGTTACATTTATATAACAGACTCTTTTACAATTATTGGACAATTTTGATAAATTCATTAGATATTATTCCAGTTATTGATTTTAATTTTTCTTTTATTGTATCAAATTACTTTTCAGAATTGTTACTTTTCATGACCTATGAAAATAATGAGAGATCTATTCTGATTCTTATATCAAAATATAATTCTTGTAGATAATTATAAATGATAGGATTCCTTTCCCATTGAAATATTTCCAAGGCTGTCAATTGTGATTATTTTACAAGACTATTAACAGGGATACCAATATAATGTGGGAGTTTAGTAATATTATTTTATTATTCATATTTACTAAATCATTTAACAATTTGAGTAACAACAAACCCTCGAATAATAAAGGAGTATCAACCTGTATCTCCTTTGTATCAAAATTAAATTTTAAGATTTTTATACCCACTGATTCATAATTTTATAGGAATCTTACATTACTAGATTTTAACTATCCTAGCAATATAATTAGGGCAAGAAGATATGTTTCCCTTTGAACTTTTCTGAATAAATAATAAAATATTTAGAAATAGTTATTAAATTTAATTTTCTTATATATGAGTTGAAGATCTTTATCTATATAGGATAATCCCAAATATGTAAATATCTTTGTTAAGATCTAGAGCGGCACTAAGAGGGGTTGGGATGAATTAGTGCAGCGGATAAAGATGACAAATTTTGGTGATTTAAAATGATTTCGAAAACTTCGTATGTTGAAAATACGTTTCAAAGAAAATCGATTTCGATTGCACATATTGGAAGGATGTAAAGCTTTAAACTTAAAGCCGATTATAACAAGGAGAGGTAGAGGAATAAGGATGGTTTGTAGAAATGTAAATTGCAAGAATATAAATGCAAACCTAGATTTTTATAGTGGTTCGGTCATACGACCTACATCCACTCCCGAATCCTCTTCTCTTGAGGCGATCGGCTTTCCACTAGGTATCCTCCTTCTAACGGACGAGGATTAACTCCCTTTTACAACACTCTCCTTTTGACGGGCTTAGGAGGTAACCCTTACAAAGTCTCTCACCCCTCTCTTGAACTTTTTCAACACTTAGAATTTGATGGGAGGATTTCTCTCAAGTTTATAATAGAAATTTTTCTCTTTTTCATTCTAGGTTGTGTGTGTTTCAACCATGGATAAGAGGGATATTTATAGACCTCAAGGTGATTCAAATTTGGAGCCCAAATTTGAATCATCCCGGATTTTTCGGGTACGGGCGGTACCACCGCATGCATTGGGCTATGCAACCGCCTGCAGAACCTCGAAAATAGAGGTTATGGCGGTGATACAGCCAGCCTAGAGTGGTACCACTGCTGTAAATTTATTACTGGACGGTAACACTGCCTGCAGCCTAGAAAAGTATGCTTTTTAAATTTTTCAGCTCATAGGCGGTTCTACCACTAGTATAGTGGTGCCACCGCCTACAACAACATTTGGGCCACTAAATGGGCCTCTCAATGAGCACAAACCAATCCCAATTTAGGCCCAATTGGCCCCTAATTGAGTTGGTATTATTTCACCAAAAGCCAACTCAATTTTGACTCAATCCTACTTTGATCTAGATAATTATTACAACACAAATCGTAATTAGTTGTCCGACACGTCATTGGTCCATCGGTACTTCGTCCAACACTTCGATGTATCGTCCTCTCTTGTAGTTTGTTGCCCAATCAGTAGCTGACCTCCGCAGCCCCGATCTCCTTGGCACAACTCTACTCCTCTTGGCCCGATGCCTAATTTCTTTATCCGAAACCTTCTACCGATCATCGACCGAACCTCCGGCTCGACATCCAATCTCCTGACGTGATTTCCTACAATACAACGTTGACTCTTCCTGCATCAATTGTCTAATCCTGATCGAGAGTAGACCTGAGTGACTCAAAATATAGTTAGATAACTAAACACAATCAATTAGTTTCATCATCAAAATATGAATCCACAGTCTCCCCCTTTTTGATGATGACAACTAATTGATGACTGACGGAGTTAACCTTAACTCCTCATAGTTTAAACAAACTTCCCCTATCAATATGTCATTGATAGAACACTTGGATTATCCCAAATCCAAGCAACATTCATCATATGTTATCAAAACAACATACAAATATATAAAATCTTCAATTCAATACATGAAGTCATCAATCTACTTCTCCTCCTATTTCTTCAACAAAAGGAAAAAGTAGCATCATAGCTAGTTTAAAAGATATGCATGCTTTATAATCATATTAGCTATCAATCTAGATGTTCAACATACATCACTTTAAAACATTCAATTATAGCAAGTTTTTAAGGATATGTAATCATGGCAATTCAACACTTGCTTCTTGTGCAAGGTTGCATTTTGCTTTTCTTGACTTCGCAAGGTAGCAATTTTTTATATTCAAGAGAGCAAGTTCTTTTCCTCTTTTGTAGTCTAGCAAGATAGTAAGTTTACACTTTGATTTCTTTGTGATATGTTAAGCTAGCAATTTTGTCTCCCTTTTATCATTGTCAAAAGAAAGGGAAAATATAATGTTGTAATTTATTTCCTTTTTCAACAACTTTTAAAATCATGACAAATGAGATATAAAAAAAAATGAATATTGATATAAATGTTTCAATCATCAAAATTCAAGTCATGAATATGAATTCAACAAGCTAGCTCCCCTTAGTTTTTGTCAAAATGAAGTGAACTCAATAGCTAAAAATTTCAATCATTATACAAGCCATATAAAGAAATCATGTCATGATATCAAGAAAATTCAACAAGGACATGATTCATTTGACAAATCTTTTTAATAAAGCAAAAGAATTATACAACCAAGGATCATGCTAAAAATATATCAATATCATAGATCAAGTCATGATTCATGATTTATCAAAAAGCAAGTTAATTTTCAATCATCACATAAGGCATGCAAGCTAAGGTACTCATGTCATTTCTAAATCATGAAAGATATGATATCAAAGCTCTAGAATATCAAGAAGAACATGATTCATTTGACAAATCCTTTTAATAATAATTCATCATAAAGATATCAAGATTGCATTTCATAAAGAAGGATTTCAATCATCAAGATATCAAGATCACGATATAGATAAAAATTCTCTTAAAAGGATCTTGTTTAAAAAGGAATTCAAGTTGTAATTATCAAGATCATGAATCATAAATATTTTCTTTAGCAAAGAATCACATGAGCACTTGATTATTTCATAAGAAATCTCAATGCATCATGATTTATAAATTCTTTCTCTACAACATGAATCATAGGAGATATAATAGCAATGATATCAATCATGATTCATTTGGTAGCAAATAGCAAAGAGAACAAGTTGTTTCATGCATAAGAAATCTCAAAAAGATCATATTTCATAAGAAATTCCAAGTATCAAATATCAAGTAATAATCACGTTTCTTGAAATTTCTTAAGTCAAGAAGTCAAAAGAAAGTTCATGATTCAGTTGAAACAAAATTTCATTCAAGTCAATTTATCAACTCAAAACTTATAATTAAATTATCATTTTTGAGATTCATAACATGAATAAGGTTATTAGCACATCATCAAAATCTCATTCATAATTCAAGAGATTTATAAAATATCATAAATGAATTTATCACTTATTTTTTTATTTGAAAAATCTAAAACTTTAGAGAAAGAGATATGATCAAGAAACATGCATTTTTCTTTTAGTGATTTGCATTGATTTCGTATAAACATGCCTTTGTCTTTTTTATGTCAAATAGAATAGAGGTAACATCATTCAAAACCGAAAGACAAACTTCATCATAAAAATCGTCAAGACAAAATATAACACATTATTTCAAAACATAAGATTCAATTTATGAGAATGTGTTTCATTTTATAATCAAGTCTTTGCCTTCAATAAAAACAAGTATTAACATACAAGAGCGAAAAGGCAAATTTCGCAAAACAAATCATAAAGCATAAATGCATAAATTTAAAATAAAAATCTTTCATTTAGAAAATATATTAAGAGCAACAGAGATTGATTTTATGTACGCATGCTCAAATCCTTTTTGTATTAGAGGATGTGTTTTAAGTTCAAAAATCGAAACACAAGTTTCATTAAAAATGACACATCATATAAAAATTTCATCATAAAAACCATTAAGGCCAATACAACATGTCAATTGTACATCATCTTAAATTCATCATGATAATATATTTTCATTTTTGTGTGTTTCACTTTAAGTTGATTGATCTCGTATAAGCATGTTCAAATTGTCATATAAAAGCTATGCATCATGTTGAAAGTCGAAAGCATTATCAAAACCACTTTTCTTTCATTCGGGAAGTTATGTGGGTTAAGTCTTTTGGTTTTACAATTTATTTCATAAGGACATGTATCATCATACAAATTTCGTCAAGGCCATCAACACATTTTTCCAAAACGTAGGATTTCAATTTTCAAATCCTCATGCATGATATGAAATCGCCAAGCATCATGTTTGGAAGCGATATCATCATAAAGATTATCAAGACAATCACATTATTTCAAAATGTGAGATTTCAAATTATTATTTCAAATCCTCATGCATCATCTGTTGAATCTCGGATTTTGATGATGAAACTAATTGATTATGTTTTGTGGTCGAACTGCATTTTGAGTGATGCAGGTCTACTCGATCAGGATTAGACAATTGACGCAGGAGGAATTGACGTTGCGTTAGAGAAAATCACGTCAGGATATTGGACGTCATGTCAGAGTTCCGATCAACAATCGGCAGAAGGCTTCGGACGTCGAGCATCGAGCCAAGAAGAGCAGGCTATGCCAAGGATATCAGGGTTACAGAGGTCAACCGCCGATTGGGCAATAAACCGTAAGAAAGAACGATATACCAAAGAACCGGATGAAGCACTGACCAATGATGTGCTGGGCAACAGAATGTCAATTCATATTGTAATAACTGTTTAGATCGAAGTAGAGTTTTGGCTTATGTGTACAGGATTAACTACGATAGCTTGAAGACAAAGCAAATTACTAGAGTCAAGTTGTTGGGAGTTCGAGAGTCCACCGGAAGTCCGAAGGATCGTCGGAAGTGCTGTCGGAATCAATCGAGAAAGAATCGGGGACTTGCCGAAGGTTTCAGAACTTCGTCGAAAAGTTTGTCGAAGGTTGGTGGAGCTCACCGAGAAGGTTTGAAAGCTTGCCCATGATTCGTCAAACTCGCTACAAGTCTGGGAGCCTACTAGGAGTCCACCGGAAGAAATCTGAGGTTGTATCGGAACTCGGTCGGAAGTTCACTGGAAAGCTCGTCAGAAGAAGACTTGACATTGTCGGTTATTAATTTACTTAGAATTATGTTTCAATTTAGTAGTTAGCACGTAATTAGGATAAGGATTAGGTAATAATCCTGTTTAACCCTTGTAGGGGTCAACTAGGCCTTATTTGGACTGATTTGGGCCAAAGTTAGGGCCCGTTCAGCCTTGCTGGAATAGTGCTGGAATAGTGTAGCGGTGGCACCACCAGACCCAAGCGGTGGCACCACCCAAGGACCGAAATCCTAGGTGTTCTGGGCGGTGGCACCGCTGCCTCGGGCGGTGGTACCACCTAGTACACTGACCATGTCAATGTGTCAGGCGGTGGTACTGCCCAATACTGGCTGTAGTATCACTCGTACCCGGAAAAATCAAGATGATTCAAATTTGGGTTCTAAATTTGAATCACCTTAGAGCCTATAAATACCCCTCTCATTCATGGTTGAAAAACACACAAAAACTTAGAAAGAAAAAGGGAAAACTCTGTTATAATAGTGTCAAAATCTTCCCTCTAATTTTAAAGTGTGATCTAGCCTTAGAGAGGGTTGAGAGGCCTTGTAAAGGTTACCTCCTAAGCCCATCAAAAGGAGAGCGTTGTAAGAGAGCTTGTCTTCACCCATTGGAAGGAAGATGCCCAGTGGAAAGCTAGTGGCCTCAAGAGAAGAGGAATCGGGAGTAGACGTAGGTCGTATGACTGAACCACTATAAAAATGTTGGTTTACATTTCTATTATTGTTATTTACATTTATGCAAACCATCTTCACTTTACTTCCCTTATTTCTCCTTCTTACAATCGGCTTTAAGTTTAAAGCATAATTTATTTCCGGGTTCAAATGAAATGTTGCTTTTGATCGTAGAAAGTTTCCGAACTTGTTTAGATCGCCAAAAATTATTGTACTTAATCACTGCACTAATTCACCCCCCCCCTCTTAGTGCCACTCGATCCCTAATAATTGGTATCAGAGCCTCGTTATTTCTCTTTTGGATTCACACCTGTGAGAAATAACTCTTCACAGCTTTCAAGACGGTTTTTTGATTGTTCGTCCTCCGTTCTTTAACGGATCGGACTACACTTATTGGAAAACTTGAATGAGAGTTTTCTTATTTTCTATGAATTTGGATTTATAGAACGTCGTTGAAAATGGATTTCAGCTTCCCTCTAAACCGACGAATGAATGGTCGGACTTAGAGAGAAAATCTTTTTCTTTAAATGCAAAGGCTATGAATGCCTTATTTTGTGCTTTAGATAAAAACGAGTTCAATTGGATTTCTATGTGCGAAATGGCTTTTGATATTTGGCGGACACTTGAAATCATGCATGAGGGAACTAATAGAGTCAAACACTCAAAAGTAAATCTCTTATTGCATGATTTTGAGCTCTTCCGAATGATACCAAGCGAATCTATCGGCGATATGTACACCCGTTTTATGGATATCGTTAATAGCTTGAAAAGTCTTGGTAAATATTTTTTAAATTTTGAACTCACTAACAAGAACTTAAGATCCCTTTCAAAAAGGTGGGATCCTAAAGTAACCACAATACAAGAGACTAAAAATTTAAATGATTTTCTATTAGAAGAACTAATCGGGTCATTAATGACCTATGAAATGACATTCTTGGAACATTTTGAACTCGATGAATACATGAACCACCTTCTAAGGAATAGGAAGGATTTGGAACTCTGGACTATAAAATGCCACTTGAGTGATGACTCAAGTGATGAGGACAATGAAGAGGACATTGAACTTTTAATGAATTTTAATAAGTTCAATAAATAAAAATCTAAAATAAAAATAAACTTGAATGAAAGATGAGACCAAAGAAGAGGAAGGCACCTAAAGATGAATTAAGAACTTCCAAAGGTGAAATGACGAATTGGGCTTTGATGGGTTTCAACCATGAGATAAGCTACTCACCTAAAATGTTCTTATGTTGTTTTGAAATTACATGACTTTTCCATGAGTGCTTAACTTAGTTAGTAGGAAATAAATAATTATATTTTAAAAAATTATATCATGCTTTTCCTTCTAGTATTTTTTTGAGAAGTATAAAAAAAAATGAATGATGATTGCTTAACTTGTGCTATTACAAGATCAATCTCATGTATGATTTTGAAATAACAATTCAATGCATGGTTTTTGACACAAAATGAATCATCATGATAATTGCATCTCATGCTTGTACACCTAACAAGATTAAATCCAATAAATATTTATCTTGATGAATTCCGTATCACTTTGCATAATAACATAATGAAAATATAAAATCATGTGTATCTTATTGATTTATTTTACGAAATCTATTTTTTAATTTTAAACTTGATATACATCGTTTATACAAAAGAATTGAGCATGCTTACATCTAATCAATTTACTTTACTCCTAACAAATTTTTGGAATGAAAGATTTTGATGATAATTTCAAATTTATATGATGCTTGGTTTTGTGTAAAAATGTGAACATGCTTATATGAGATCAACCACATAAAATAAAACATATAAAAATTAAAAATGTGTTATCATGATATTTTATTTTTGATGTTTTGGTCTTGACGAGTTTATGACTAAACTTATGTCTTGTTGATACATGTTTTCATAAAAAGATTTGAATATGCTCACATAAAAATAACTGCATAAAATAAAAATTCATTTTCTATCCTATTGAGGTTAATAAATTCACTTTACCAATCTTGTGAATCTCATAAAAATAATCATGATGAATATTTTGAAAATAAATGAGTGTATCATGCATTTGATTCAAATAATTTCTCTTGAAACTTACTTTTTGGATCTATACAATGATACATGAATCCAGTAGAAAAAGACAAGAGCATGCTTACATATAAACCATCTCCGTTGCTCTTAATAAAATTTTCAAATAAAAGATTTTGATGCATTTAATCTTGATGGCTTTAATGACAACTTGTATTTCAAAGTTATACGATGATGGCTTTCATTGAACATACCCTATGAAATCATCATTGATAATAATGAAAATATTAAAAGTTTGTTATCATGCTTAATGACCTTATGATATCATATGACGAAACTCATGTGTTGGTTTTAAACATGATACTCATAATTTTAAAACATGAGCACACTCATATGAAGCAAACAAATTTAAATAAAACACATTGTGTATGATGAGTGACTCCTTCGTTTTGAACCAATGTATTTTTGGTCTTAATCATTTTATGATGAATTGTTTAAATAATGGATTATATTTTTCGACTTTAAGAATCTCGAAAATGGATTTTGCTTTTAAGTCTTGAACAATCATGCTTGTTTCTATTTGACTTAAAAAGGCAAAGGCATGTTCATATAAAATTAATGCATGTCTCTTGAAAATCCTTCAATCTCTAAAGTTTTTGATTTTTTGATGAAAGATAAATGATGAATCTATATATATTATGTTCATCTCTTGAGTCTCGAAAATGATTTTGATGATTTTATTATGAGTCTCGAGTTGTCTAAGTGAGATTGAATGATTTTATGACTTTTCTCTTGATCTTTTGAATTCATGAGTTCTATTTTTAAACTTTTAGAATCACAACTTTATTTTGTTGGAATCATGAATTGATGATCTTGATTTGAAACTCAAAATTTTCTTTTGATGTTGATGACTTGAATAAGTTTCATGAATCATGATTTTGATTTCTCGAAATTATAATTCTGAAACTTTTATTATGAGATCATGATCTTGATAACTTAAGTTTTTTTTAAGATCTCTTACTCTATACTCTCTTATGATTCTCCCATGTTATATGAAGAAAAATGCAAATGAATCATAAATTGTTTTCTCTTGACTTTTCAATACTCAACTTGAGAAAATATGCTTTGATGATTGAAACTTTGCATGCGTTATTTGATTTTTCTCCTACATTTCAATACTTCTTTCTACACATGACTTGATGATTGAAATATTGATACAAATGTTTGAATATCACTTGTCATGATTTGAATATTGAAGTAAAAGAAATTGTGCTCTTCTTGATATCACAAAGCTTGTATAATGATTAAAACAAAGGGGAAGTTAGCTTGCTAGCTTGTGTATTACAAGAACGAAATATTGCTAGCATGTGCATCACAAAGCAAAATTGCTAGCTTGAATGAAAAATCTGCTAGCTCAAAAGATCTTGTCTATCGAAAGAAGCAACAAGTGCAAAACTTAGAAAATTTACAATCTTACACTTGTCATGCTTCTATGTTTGTATGTTGTAATGAAAATTTAGCTTGCATGTTTAAGTGATGAAAATTTTACAAAAATTGCAAACATGCAAAGCAAAATTAAAGTGCACTTCTCAAGAGAGAAGAAACAAAGTGCAACTTGCACATCTCAAGAAGCGAATGAAAAATTACTATCTTACCTATCTTTAGAAAGAAAAATACAAACTTGCACATCTTTGAAAACTATTAGCTTGCATGTTTAAAGTGATGTATATTGCAAATCTTTAGCTTGAAAAATGAACTAAAAAATCTTACTAGTATAATTATAAAACTTGTATATTTTTTTAAACTAGCCAAGATGCTACTTCTCTTTTTTGTTGATGATATAGGGGGATAAGTAGATTGATGACTTCATGCAATGTATGATTGAATTTGAATATTTTATATAATTTGCATGATGTTTTGACATTTTATAACATATGATGAATGTAGCTTGGATTTAGGATAATCCAAGTGTTCTATCAATGGCATATTGATAGGGGGAGTTTGGTTAAACTCCAAGGAGCTAAGGTTAACTCCGTTAGTCATCAATTAGTTGTTATCATAAAAAAGGGGGAGATTGTTAAATCTTGGATTTTGATGATGAAACTAATTGATTGTGTTTTATGGTCTAACTATATTTTGAGTGATGCAGGTCTACTCAATCAGGATTAGACAGATAACGCAGGAGGAAATTACATTAGGATATTGGACGTCGTGCCAGAGTTCCGATCGACAATCAGCAGAAGGCTTCAGACGTCGGGCATCGGGCCAAGAAGAGTGGGCTACGCCAAGGATATCGGGGTTACGAAGGTCAACTGCCGATTGGGCAACAAACCGCAAGACAGGATGATGTGCTGAAGAACCGGACGAAGCGCTGACCAATGACGTGCCGGGCAATAGAATGTCAATTCGCATTGTAATAACTGTTTAGATCGAAGTAGAGTTTTAGCTTATGTATGTAGGATTAACTACGATAGCTTGAAGACATAAAGCAAATTACCAGAGTCAAGTTGTTGGGAGTTCGAGAGTCCACCGGAAGTCCGAAGGATCGTTAGAAGTGCTGCCGGAATCAACCGAGAAAGAATCGGGGACTTACCGAAGGTTTCGAAACTTCGCCAAAAAGTTCGTCAGAGGTTCATGGAGCTCACCGAGAAGGTTCAGAAGCTTGCCCAAGATTCGTCAAACTCGCCACAAATCCGAGAGTCTGCTGGGAGTCCGCTGGAAGAAATCCGAGGGTGCGTCGGAAGTCGGCCAGAAGTTCGTTGGAAAGCTCACCAGAAGAAGACTCGACATTGTCGGTTGTTAATATGCTTAGAATTATATTTTAATTTCATAGTTAGTATATAATTAGGGTAAGAATTAGGTAATAGTCCTATTTAACCCTTGTAGGGGCCAACTAGGTCTTATTTGGATTGATTTGGGCCGAAGTTAGGGCCCGTTCAACCTTGTTGGAATAATGCTAGAATAGTGTTGGAATAGTCTAGCGGTGGCACCGCTAGACCCAGGCGGTGGCACCACCCAGGAACCGAATGTTCTGGGCACCGGCACCGCTACCTCGGGCGGTGGTACCGCCTAGTACACTAAACATGTTAGTGTGTCAAGCAGTGGTACCGACCAGCACTAGCAGTAGTACCGCCCATACCCGAAAAAATTGGGATGATTCAAATTTGGGCTCCAAATTTGAATCAACTTGGGGCTTATAAATACCCCTCTCATTCATGGTTGAAAAACACACAAAAGCCAAGAAAGAAAAAGGAAAAACTTTGTTGTAATAGTGTCAAAATCTTTCCTCTAATTCTAAAGTGTGATCTAGCCTTAAAGAGGGTTGAGAGGCCTTGTAAGAATTACCTCCTAAGCCTATCAAAAGGAGAGTACTGTAAGGGAGCTTGTCTTCACCCGTTGGATGGAAGACACCTAGTGGAAAGTCGGTGGCCTCAAGAGAAGAGGAATCGAGAGTGGACATAGGTCGTATGACCGAATCACTATAAAAATTCTGGTTTGCATTTCTATTATTGTTATTTACATTTATGCAAACCATCTTCACTTTACTTCCCTTATTTCTCCTTCTTACAATCAGCTTTAAGTTTAAAGCATCATTCCTTTCCGGGTTCAAATGAAACATTGCTTTTGATCATACAAAGTTTCCGAACTTGTTTAGATCGTCAAAAATTATCGTACTTAATTGCTACACTAATTCACCCCCCACCCCCTCTTAGTGCCGCTCGATCCCTAACATCATCAAGATTATTTTAATTCTTTCTTTTATTAGTTATAACAAGATGATCAATGCTCAAATTTTTGCTAAAATCATGCATCATTTTATAAATCTGAAAAATAATTTTCATCATGAAAACCATCGAGTCTAAAAACACATTATTCCAAAATGTAGGATTTCAATTTTCATTACTTCAATTCCTCATTAAGCATGATAAAAAAAAATTAAAGATCAAGCATAATACCATAAAGCATCTTCAAAGTTTTTATATGAAAGCCAAGCATTAACACATAAGATTCGCTCATCATACATGGTTTTAAAATGTAAAGTCATCAAGATGGATGTTCATTGATTTTATCTTATTAGGTGTACAAGCATTAGATGCAATTATCATTAAGACACTTTCAAGAATAACATACATAGATAGGTATTAAGTTTAAGACTGAAATCCGATATGGAAAGCATACATGGAATTTATGCATTATCATAAATTAAGCAATTACCATTCATAATTTTTACTTTTCAAAAATACTAGACAAAAAAGCATAATATAATTTTTAAAAATATTTTTTTATTTCCTACTACCTAAATTAAGCACTCATGAAAAACATCATGTAATTTTAAAATAAGATAAAAGCATAATGGGTGAGTTACTTACCTCATTGACGAAATCCGTCAAAGCCCAATTTGCCTCTTCTTTACTTGATTCGCCCTTGGGTGTCTTCCTCTTCTTTGGCCTCTTCCTCCGTTCAAGTTCATTTTTGATTTTAGATTTTTGTTTAATGAACTTAATAAAATTAATTAAAAGTTCAATGTCCTTTTCATTGTTCCTCATCACTTGAGTCATCACTCAAGTGGCATTTTATAGTCCGGAGTTCCAAATCCTTCCTATTCTTTAGAAGGTGGTTCATGTGTTCATCGGGTTCAAAGAAACTCATTTCATAGGTCATTAATGACCCGATTAGTTCTTCCAATGAAAATTTATTTAGATTTTTAGTTTCTTGTATCGCCATTACTTTAGGATCCCACCTTTTTAGAACGGATCTTAAGATCTTGTTAGTGAGTTCAAAATTTAAAAAATATTTACCAAGACTTTTCAAGTTATTGACGACATCCGTGAAATGGGTGTACATGTCGTCGATAGTTTTGCTTGGTGTCATTTGGAAGAACTCAAAATCATACAATAAGAGGTTTACTTTCGAGTCTTTGACTCTACTAGTTCCCTCGTGCGTGATTTCAAGTGTTTGCCAAATATCAAAAGATGTTTCGTAATTAGAAATCCAATTGAACTCATTTTGTCCAAAGCATAAAATAAGACATTCATAGTCTTTACATTTAAAAAAAAATTTCTCTCTAAAACTGACCATTCGTTCATCAGTTTAGAGGGAAGTTAAAAATCATTTTTAATAATATTCTATAAATCCAAATTCATAGAAATCAAGAAAACTCTCATTCGAGTTTTTCAATATGTGTAGTCCGAACAGTTAAACAATAGGTGACGAACAATCGAAAAATCCTCTTGAAGGCCATGAAGAGCCATTTCTCACGGGTATGAATCCAAAAGAGAAATAACGAGGCTCTGATACCAATTGTTGGGATCTAAAGTGGCACTAAAAGGGGGGGTGTGAATTAGTGCAGCAGATAAATATGATAAATTTTGGCGATTTAAAACGATTTCAGAAACTTCGTACGTTGAAAACACATTTTAAAGAAAACCGATTTCGATTGCACGTATTGGAAGGATGTAACGCTTTAAACTTAAAGCTGATTGTAACAAGGAGAGGTAGAGGAATAAGGATGGTTTGCAGAAATGTAAATTGCAAGAATATAAATGCAAACCCGGATTTTTATAGTGGTTCGGTCATGCAACCTACGTCCACTTCTAAATCTTCTTCTCTTGAGGCAATCGACTTTCCACTAGGTATCCTCCTTCCAATGGGCGAGGATTGACTCTCTTTTACAGTACTCTCCTTTTGATGACCTTAGGAGGCAACCCTTACAAAGCCTCTCACCCCTCTCTTGAATTTTTCCAACACTTAGAATTTAAGGAGAGAATTTCTCTCAAGTTTACAAAGGAATTTTTCCTCTTTTTCATTCTAGGTTGTGTATTTGAACCATGGATGAAAGGGGTATTTATAAGTCTCAAGGTGATTCCAATTTGGAGCCCAAATTTGAATCATCCCGGATTTTTTGGGTATAAGCGGTACCACAGCCTGCATTGGGCAGTGCAACCGCTTGCAGAACGTTGAAAACAGAGGTTCTGGTGGTGCTACCGCCAACCTGGAGTGGTACCACCGTCCAGATTGGGCAGTACCACTGCTTGCAACCTAGAAAAGTGTGCTTTTCCACTTTTTTAGCTCATAAGCGGTTCTACCGCTAGTTTGATGGTGCCACTGTCTATAGCAACATTTAGGCCACTGAATAGGCCTCTCAATAAGCCCAAACCAGTCCCAATTTAGGCTCAATTGGCCCCTAATTGAGTTGGTATTATTTCACCTAAAACTAACTCAATTTTATCTCAATCCTACTTTGATCTAGACAATTATTATAATGTAAATTGTAATTAGTTACCTAACACGTCATTGGTCCATCGATGCTTCATCCAACACTTCGATGCATCATCCTCTCTTGCAGTTTATTGCTCAATCAGCAGCTGACCTCTGCCGCCCCGATCTCCTTGGCGCAACTCTACTCCTCTTGGCTCGATGTCCGATTTCTTTGTCTGAAGCCTTCTATCGATCGTCGACCGGACCTCCGACTCAACATCCAATCTCCTGACGTGATTTCGTCTGGCACAATGTCGATTCTTCCTACATCAATTGTCTAATCCTGATTGAGAGTAGACCTGCGTGACTCAAAATGCAGTTAGATAACTAAACACGATCAATTAGTTTCATCATCAAAATCCAAGATCCAACAATCTTAACTTTGGTTTTCTATCATTCTATAACTCAAAAGAAGTCATGTAATTTACTTACTAGAAACCCTATTCAAGATATACATCTTTGTCCTTCGAGCTTCTTTTCATATTGATTTAGGTACAAAAGAATAACCCATCATGCTCCTTATCATATTTATAAGCAAATGATTATACCTTTCAATAATCATATTCTATTATGATACATCTAGTAAATCATACCGAACACATATACCTTGCCTTTTCAAGAATCTAGTAAAAGAACTAGAATTATAATTAGGTTCATCACAAATATATTAAAATTTATTACCCATATCAGATATGATGATTTTAACTTTTCTATCTAATTATCTTTGAACCTCATTTATGTACACTTCAAGAGTGTCAATGGCCTGAGATTTTACGTAAATTGGATATATATAATCATATCTCAATAGGTTATCTATATAGTGATAAAATCTCTCTTTAATGAGATGAAAACATGACCTATAGATATAAGTATAATCTCAAAAAGTTTATAAAACTATATTTTATTTTAATATTTAATTATAGGATCATTGTAAACTTAGGAATCATATTAATTCTATATAGACTATTATACAGAATTTAAAGGTTAACTTTTATTGGATCACACTAAGTTCATAACTACCAAAAGAGAAATAATATTCTAACAATTCTATCGAATCTCAGATTTTGATGATAAAACTAATTGATAAAGTTATGATCTAATGTGTATTTGAATGATATAAGACTAGCTTCAATCAAGGAAAGATAAATTGATTAAAGCAGTAGAATCAAAGGTTAGGCCGGAATTGAATATGTCAAAAGATCGGATGTCGGACTGGTCGACGTGTTAGTAGAAGGCTTCATGCCATGAGTTCGGGCATTGGGCCAAAACGATCAGAAATTACACCAAGGAGATCAGATGTTGCGAAGGTCAACATGTCGATTGGGCAATACGTCGCTAGAGAGGACGATGAGCCAAACGTTTGGACGAAGCGTCGGATAAACTAATGATAGGCTGGACAACTTAGTATTCTTATTTGTAATTGATTATGTCTAGATTGAAGCAATCATGATTATAATTGAGTTGGTTTTGGGTGTAACTATACCAACTCAATTATGAGTTAATTAGGCCAAAGTTTGGGCTATTTTGGGCCAAGAGAAAGACCCATTCAGTGACCCAAAAGTTGGGTCAAGCGGTGGCACAACTAAACCAAGTGGTGGAATTGCCAAAGGCTTAGTCTCTAAGTTACAGTCTCCAAGACTATGTTAGGTAGTCTCTAAGATACAGTCTCCTAGACTATGTCAGGTAGTGGTATCGCCTAATATCAGTGTTGCAAGAAATGGTACCACCAGTACCCTAAAATCTAAAGGTGTTTGAAATTTTGGCTCCACTTTTTAAGCCATTTGGGGTCTATAAATAGCTCAGCTATTTTTGCTTGGGCAAGCAAGAATTGAGCAAGAAAAGGGAGCAAAAACTCTATGATTCTAATGTTGTAATCCTTTAAAGTATAGAAATCCCTCCTCCTAGAGCTTAGAGATAGTCCTAAGAGAGGTGTGTGGGAGAACACTTACAAAAGAGGGGTGTAAAGGTTCTCTCCTGAGCCTATGGAAAGGAGAAAAGGATTATAAGAGAGTAGTTGGTCTTCGCCTATGGAAAGAAGGCCGTTAGTGGATGTCGATAGTCTCGAGTATAGAGGAATTGGGAGTGGACATAAGTCGGGATGACCGAACCACTATAAATCGATTTGTATTTCTTTCTTTGTTGTTTACTTTCACTATAATCTTCTTTACTTGCTCAATACATTCTTATGAATATTTTCAAGTTAAACATATTTCTGATATAGGCTTTATCGAATTGTCGAAAGTTTTGATCGAATGAAGTTTTCCAAAATGAGATTTTTATGAAAGCACTAATAGGTCGGGATGACCGAACCACTATAAATCGGTTTGTATTTCTTTCTTTATTGTTTACTTTCACTATAATCTTCTTTACTTGCTCAATACATTCTTATGAATATTTTCAAGTTAAACATATTTCTGATATGGGCTTTATCGAATCCTCGAAAGTTTTGATCGAATGAAGTTTTCCAAAATGAGATTTTTATGAAAGTACTAATTGATGCCCCACCCCACCCCACCCCCCCCTCTTCTCCCCTATCTTAGTGCTGATTGCTAGTTATAAGTGTCCTATAAGCTAATCACATGAGTGATGACACCTATAACACGCTGTGTCAATGTCTTTGCTTATACTTATCGATATTTTCTCACATTAACTAGATGTATATTGTGATAACCTTGGATCTGTGCAATAGGAATTGGATCATGATGAGATCACAATAATGAGATCGATTTACCTTTAAACATAGACCTTAAATAATCCCAGTCATAGGTTACTTAAGAGGGACATCGAGATAACCGGATAGACTGGTGTGCTGTATACCCATCCATATGATGGAGGCGGCTAGTCTCATAGCTACTCGTGTGGGGACACTAAGGATACAGTACAGGTGCTCATTGGAGAATGAGTTCATTGATTGATCCGCTTATGGAATACTGGATGGTTATTGATACTTCACGTCAGATAGCAATTTCATAGTCCCAGTAGTGTATCTGGTCCTTAGACTTGAGACAGCAATGATGTTCTATATAAGTACTCCACTCTTTGATACCAAATTTATAGGTTTGGATATTCCAGATCTAGTACAGTCGGTTATTGAGAGTGACAGCCAACCTTACGAGGGCAATTAAGTGTCAATAAAGTTCATCCACTCTTAGTATCATGAGAGGGATATCCCATGTATTCTTGCTCAGGCAAATCCTTGGCCAAGGTCAATCGGATTGAGAGAGAAAGAATTCTCCGGGAGAATCCGATTAGAGCGAGACTCGATTGGAAATCATATAGGCCTGATAGTACCATGCTCAATATATGGTTTTTGGGATATTAGATGGATGAAGGACTATAGGTACATGGTAACTAAGGGTAGATAGGTCCAAAGGATTGAATTCCCTTATATTATCTGGGGACTGCGGCGTAGTAGCCTAGTACATCCGTAGTCGATGAGTTGAATGAATTATTATATAGATAATAATTTACTGAGTCAGAAGGAGTTCTAACAGGTATGACTCATGGCTAGCTCGATATTGGGCCTAGAGGGTCACACACATATGATAGGTGTTGCGACAAGTAGAGGTTTGGATATGAGATATCCATCGGAGCCCCTATCTTATTGGATATCCAATAAGCCCTTGTATTATTGGATCCCATGAATGAGATCCAATAAGAGCTAGATTTTTGGGTAGAGACCCATTAATCTAAGAGGCTTTGGTACTTGGATAGAGATCCAATACCCAATAAGGTAGTATCCATTAGGGTTTATAAGGGGCCTCAAAAAATAAGAGAGAACTAAAGGCCCATAGGCTGGGGTTTTTCTTGGTAGCCACCTTCTATTCTCCTCTCCCCAAGAGAGGAACATCATTACGATCCCTGCCGTGTGGATACTGCTAGAGAGGAGGACACTTGACCTCCTTCATCTTCGCCCATAGATCTGCAGGAATCTTAGGGATATATGATCTCCCTAGGTATTATAGTTTCTTTTACACATGCAGTTTTCATATTCGCAGATTTGTTTTTGATAAATCGATCTTCACACGATGGCAAAACCTTTCATGAAAATCTAGGATTTTTATTTTCTATTCTTCCATTGTGCATGAGATGTCGTCCCCTGGATTTCCCAATAGTGGTATTAGAGTCAGGTTGTTCGTGTGAAGAACAGATTTTAAACTACGTGTGTTGTAATTTAGAGAGGCCTTTGATGTCAAAATCGTTGACACAATAGCAAGAAAGGGCAACAAATGTTGCTACCCTCACAAAATGGCCAAAGGCTACTTGCAGCCTTGGTCGCCGTCGGCGGTCTACATGCAGTCGATCGATGGGTTGTGAGCCATAGGCAGGCAGCAATTATAGGTTGCCTGCATAAGTGACCTATCTACATGCAGGCACTGCGCCTACCTGCAAGGACGTAGGGCGGGTGACACCCGCAAGGGGCAGCATCGCCCGCAGGTGCCTTCCCGCAAGGGAGGGCGGCGCCGGCCCACTGTTGGCACTACCCCGTAGGGGTAGCGCACCTGCGAACGAGCCGCCCACAATCACGCTGGGAGGAGCGCCCACCAGGGGGTGGGGGCAATGCTCGCCCGTGGCATCGACGGTGCTTGCAAGGGCTGCAAGCGACCGCCACTGCGGGCACACCGCCCGTAGCGGCGTCGCCCAACCAACGGGCAAACCAACCGCAGGGACGTGCACCCGCAAGGACGGCGCCTGCGTGGGCGGTGACCGTCGGCGGATAGACCGCTAACGGGTGATGCGCCCGCAGGCAAGGGCAGCGTGGCCACCCGCAATGGCCCTACCACCATCGTAGCGCAAGCAAAGTTGGGGATTAGGATTTTTGACCAAAAGATAGTTTTGCCCTCGAAATTTTAAAATTTTCAACTTCTGTCCCTTTTGTTCGAATGACCATAATACCCATCGGAATTCAGGAAATTCCTTGCATAACCCTGATTTCAAAAAAATATTAGTTAATTAAAAGGTTTAATTAAATATTATTATTTATCTAGTAGTCCTATATAATAATATATACATGTGATGTATGATGTGGATAGATAATCATGGACCATGTGATGTGATGTGTGTATATGTGATTATTATTATTGGAGCTTGCGAGCCTTTATTTTTCTCGTTTATTATCTGGCCAGTGTGCCTGTAATTATACTGTAATTACATGAAGAGGCACAGCGAGAGCGGGACCCATGAGGTCAAGACGGACGATCCAATGCATGGAGATACGTTGAGATGCTGACGGAACCGACGAAGTGGGATGGACGATCACAGGGCATGGAGATGTACCGAGGCATACATAGATCTTGATGTGAGTGATTGGGCCTACTAGCTCGGGCTTGATCATATTAGGATGTGGTCTATGGTCATTTGGTATGATTACTCTTGTGATGTGTGATTGCTTATACACCTAATATATATATATATATATATATATATATATATATATATATATATATATATATATATTTGCATACGATGTAGATATATATTAAATATGTATATGTATGACACGTCATATTAGGAGACCAAATTAAAAAAAATCCCCTCTCTCAATAAAATTAAGTCGGTAAATGTGAGGCAGTTAGATTGACCCACGTGGCCTTCCATCGTTATAGGTAGGAACCGATTCTCGGTATAGGTTGAGTTGGTCGAGCTCTCGAGGCTCACCTATATCGCGATTCGCTATCTTATCTATGACATAGAGATGTCACCGGTGACCTGAGGACATGGTATGCTTGGTCGAGTCCCTCGAGGGTATATCATCGAATCATACTTATCTTGTAACGATGGTGATGACTTAACCGAACATTATGGTTGGTCGAGTCCCTCGAAGCCATGGTGGTTCGAAGGTCAAATAGGACGAGAATCACGAGTTGTGATCGATAAGAGTTGCATACTTTTTAGGCTTAGTGTGATTGGTCGAGTCCCTTGAGGTTACACTAAGATGCTAATTGGATCTCGATCCCCACTAGAAGTCTGCCGGAGACTTTTATTTCACGTGCTGAGGGTGTCGCATGACTCGCTAGAAAAATAATGAGAGCATGTCAAGATGTCAAGATAGAAGTCCTTATCTTAATTGTTTATATTTTTATAAAATCTACATGTTATTTATTTCTGTTGCATCTTTATTTTTTTAGAAAATATCACTATTAGATTCTCTATGTGGCATACTTGATGCCAACCGCCTCATTGGTCCAAATTATATAGATTAGCTCCGCAAGCTGAGTATCGTTCTCATCACGAAGAAAATCACATATGTCCTTGAAATAGTGATGCTTGTGCCCAAGGAAAGGGGAAGTGAGGATGAGATCGCTCGCTACATGAAGTACGCAGATGACTCCACTCTTGCTCAGTATTACATGTTGGGTTCCATGACTCCCGAGTTATAGAGACAACATAAAAGGATGGATGGCAGATCTATACTCTTGTATCTCCGTAAATTATTTGAGGAACAGGGAAGAACTTAATGATATGAGATATTGAAGAGTCTCTTCCATGCTAGGATGACTGAGAGGATAATAGTTCAGAACCATGTCCTTAAGATGATTGAGTAGATAGAGACACTCACAGGTCTAGGAATGGTCCTAGAGGATAACCTGTATGTGGATCTTGTACTTTAGTCCCTACTCGATTCCTTTTCACAATTCTCTATGCTGGTAAGACCAGAAAGAAAAGAAAGACAGAGAAGTCCCTTGAGAAGGACAAAGGGCAAGGGTAGATCGGGTAAAGCAAAGGTTGCTAAGAAGACCCAGAAGAAGACAAAAGCCAGTGCTTCCACTGTGGTAAAGATGAGCTCTAGAAGAGGAACTATGAAGAGTACATTACAAAAAGGTGAAATAGAAACTTAGAGAAGCTTAAGATATGCATTGATGATTAGTCTCTATTTGTTAGACTCATATGATAACATATAGGTATTGGATACCGATAGCGTTTATCATATCTGTAATTCATTGTAGGTTCTGGCAAGACCTAGGAGATTGATAAGAGGCAAGATGGACCTTAAAATGGGCAATGAAACAAGAGTTGTTACTATTGCTATTAGCGATGCCACCCTACATCTACCTGGTGGAGCTACTATTACATTAGATGCATGCTATTTGTTCTCTTTATTATCAAAAACCTTATTTCCATTTCATGTTTAACATTGAATTGTTATAAAGTAGTTTTTTTAGAACAATAGTGGTTAAATTATTAAGGATGATGAGATCATCACGAGAGAAACATTGCATAATGGTTTGATTATGCTAGAAACTACTCCACGTATCATGAATGTAAGTGTGTCCAAGAGAAAATGAGATGAGGCGAACAATGCATACCTATGACATTGTAGGCTAGGTCATATCCATGAGGGAAGGATTCAAAAGTTGTTGATAGATGGATACCTTGATCCATTTGACTATGAGTCATATACAACTTGCAAACCTTACTTTTATGGAAAGATGACTAACTCTCCATTTAGTAGAACTAGAGAGAGAGCCATTGAGTTGTTGGTACATATACATAGTGATATATGTGGTCCCATGTCAACTCAGGTCATCAGTGGTTATTCCAACTTCATTATTTTCACTAACGATTTTTCTAAGTACGAACACATGTACTTAATAAAGTATAAGTCTGAAGCCTTTGAGAAATTCAGGGAGTATAAGAATGAAGTAGAGGTTCAGACTAAAAAGAGTATTAAAACTCTTCGATCAGATCGAGGAGGTGAGTACTTGAGTACAGAGTTCACCCAATTCCTCAAGGACTAGGGGATTCTATCATAATAGACACCTCATTATACACCCTAACTTAATAGTGTATTTGAAATGAGGAATCACACACTGTTAGACATGGTGCAGTCCATGGTGAGTTTCGTTGACCTACCCATCTCATTCTAGGGATATGCCCTAGAGTTCGCAACTTACCTTCTGAATAGAGTTCCAACTAATTCGGTAGTGTCTACACCATATGAGATATGGAAAGGGAAGCTCGATCTTAAGGTTGTTATGATTTGGGGCTGCCCTACCCACGTTAAGAGACATACCCGATAAGTTGGAATCTAGGACGGAATTGTGCAAGTTCATGGGATACCCCACAAAAACTTGTGGGTATTATTTCTATCACCCCATCTTTATAACTAAGAGAGTAGTGTTCCTTGAGAAGGAACACATTCTTGGTGGAGACAATGGGAGCATGATAGAGTTGAGTGAGGTTGGAGAACCTAGCTCAAGTACCATTCCATAGCCAGAATCTATTCAGGTACCTAGCATATAAGTTCCAACTTTATGTAGGTGCGGTAGAGTATCCTAAGAGTATATGGGATATATCAGAGGAGTTGATGTTGAGGATAATGATCCTCAAACCTATGAGGAGCCTATTATGAGTATAGACTCCAGGAAGTAGCAAGAAGCCATGAATTCAAAGATAGATTCCATGTACTCCAACAAGGTTTAGAACTTGGTTGATGCACCTGAGGGTATCGTACCCATTAGCTGCAAGTAGATCTTCAAGAAGAAGATCGGAGTAGATGGAAAGGTAGAGACCTATAAGGCTAGTGGCTAAGGAGTATCGTCAAAGCCAAGGTGTTGACTATGATGAAACCTTCTTACCCGTAGCCATGCTAAAATCCATCTGAATTCTATTGGCTATTGCAATATGCTATGATTATGAGATCAGGCCGATAGACATGATAACCACATTCCTTAATGGCAACCTCAAGGAGGAAGTGTATATGATACAGCTTGAGGAATTCATTTCCAAGGACAATCCAAATAAGGTGTACATGTTGCTTCGGTCTATCTACGAACTAAAGCAAGCTTCCCAAAGTGAAACATAAGATTTGATAAGGTGATCAAATCTTATGACTTCGTTAAGAACGAAGATGAGTTTTGTGTGTATAGGAAGATAAGTGAGAGCGCTATCACATTCTTGGTATTGTATATGAATGACATCCTGATCATTTGGAATGATGTAGGAATGCTCTCCATACTAAAAGCTTAGCCATCTAGACACTTCTCCATGAAGGACTTAGGAGAAGCATCCTACATATTGGGGATTCGGATCTATGAAGATAGATCCAAGAGGATACTTGGCTTGTCCCAATCCAAGTACATAGACATCATTGTCAAAAAGTTTGACATAAAAAATTCCAAGAGATGTCTCGTACTGATGAGACGTAGGCTATCACTTTCTAAGAGTATGTCCCCCAAAGACTCCTGAAGAAAGGGCACACATGGATAGAATATCCTATGCCTTAGCAATAGGGTCTAGCATGTATGCTATGCTACGCTATGTACCAGGCTTGTTATAACGTATGCTCTGAGTGTCATGAGCAGGTATCAAGTGGATCCAAACTTAGAGTACTGGAAAGTAGTAAAGTGTATCCTTAGGTACTTGAGAAGAACTAAGGATCTTTTATTGGTTTATAGAGAAAGTAGCCTCATGATTAAGGGCTACACGGACTTGAGCTTCCAATCCGATATTGATGATGACAAGTCTAATTCAGGATATGTATTTACTCTGAATGGAGGAGCAGTATGCTAGAAGTGTTCCAAGCAAAATACTACTACTGACTCGACCATAGAGGCGGAGTACATTATTGCGGTAGAGGGAGCAAATAAGGGAGTCTAGATGAAGCAGTTCATCACAGATTTGGGAGTCGTGCCGAGCAACGAGGAGCTGATTCCCTTATATTACGATAACGATAGAGCGATTACTCAAATAAGGGAACCTGGGTCTCATCAGAAAGTGTTCTGAGGAGGTTCCAACTTATTAGAGAGATCGTGGCCTGAAGAGATGTAGTAGTGGAAATAGTTCCATTTGAAGATAACATTGCAGATCCACTAATAAAGCTATTTACTTAGATTGTCTTTGAGCATCACAGAGGCCTGATAGGGATCAGACATGTAGGTAATTGGCTTTAGGTCAAGTGAAAAATTACTAGTTATAGGTGCCCTATAAGCCAATCACATGAGTGATGACACCTGTAACATGCTGTGTCAATCTCTTTGCTTATGCTTATTAGTATTTTCTTATATTATCTAGATGTATATTGTAATGTCCTTGGATCTGTGCAATGGAAATCTGATCATGATGAGATCATGATAATGAGATCGATTCACCTTTAAACACAGACCCTAAATAATCCCGGTCATAGGTTACTCGAGAGAGACATCGAGATAATGGGATAGACCGATGTGCTGTATACCCGTCCATATGATGGATGTGGCTGGTCTCATAGCTACTCCTATGAGGACACTAAGTATATAATATAGGTGCTCATTGGAGAATGAGTTCATTGATTGATTCGTTTACGGAATGTTAGATGGTAATGATACTTCACGTCAGATAACGATTCTGTAGTCCCAATAGTGTATCTGGTCCTTAGACTTGAGACACCAAGGATGTCTTGTATGAGTACTCCACTCTTTGATACCAAACTTATAGGTTTAGAAGTTCCAGATCTAGTACAACCGGTTATTGGGAATGGTAGCCAAACTTACGAGGGTAATTGAGTGTCAATAAAGGATCATCCACTCTCGGTATCATGAGAGGAATATCTCATGTGTTCTTACTCAGGCAAATCCTTGGCCAGGGTAATTCAGATTGAAAGAGAAAGAGTTCTCTAGGAGAATCTGATTAGAGCGAGACTCGATTGGAAATCGTATAGGCCTGACAGTACCATACCCAATATATGATTTTTGGGATATTAGATAGATGAGGGACTCTAGGTACATGGTAACTGAAGGCAGATAGGTCCAAATAATTGGATTCCCCTATATCATCTAGGGACTACGGCATAGTGGCCTAGTACATCCGCAATCGATGAGTTGAGTAAATTATTATAGATATAATAATTCATTGAGTTAGAAGGAGTTCTGACAGGTATGACTTATGGCTAGCTCGATATTGGGCCTAAAGGGTAACACACATATGGTAGGTGTTGCGACGAGTAGAAGTTCGGATATGAGATATCCGCTGAAGCCCCTATCTTATTGGATATCCAATAAGCCCTTGTATTATTAGATCCCATGGATGAGATCCAATAAGAGCTAGATTATTGGGTAAAGACCCATTAATCTAAGAGACTTGGGTAATTAGATGAAAATATATTACCCAATAGGGCATGATCCATTAGGATTTACAAGGGGCCTCTATCAATAGGAGGGAATCAAAGGCCCATAGGTTGGGATTTTTCTTGGTGGCTACCTTCTATTCTCCTCTCCCTAAGAGAGGAGCGTCATTGCAGTCCCTATCGTGTGGATATCGCTAGAAAGGATGACACTTGACCTCCTTCATCCTCCCCTATAGATCTGCAAGAATCTCAGAGATATACGATCTCCCTAGGTATTATCGTTTCTTTTACACACATAGCTTTTATTGGGAAATCCTTCAGGGGAGTGACATCACATATGCAACAGAAGAACAGAAAACAAAACCCCTAGATTTCCCATAGAAGGTTTCCTTCATTGTGCGAAGATCGATGCATTAAAACAAATTCGCGAAAAACTGCATGTGTCAAAGAAAATACCTATGGAGATCGTATATCCCTGAATCCCTACAGATCTGTAGGAGAGGATGAAGGAGGTCAAGCATCCTCCTCTCTAGCAGTATCCACACGGCAAGGACTACGACGATGCACCTCTCTGGGGAGAAGAGAACAGAAGGTAGCTACCAAAAGAAACCCTCAGCTTATAAAACTTTGGTTCCCTCCTATTTATAGAGGCCCCTTGTCAACCCTAATGGATCTTGCCCTGTTAGGTATTGGATCTCCATCCAATTACCCAAGCCTCTTAGATTAGTGGGTCTCTACCCAATAATCTCTTATTAACAATTATTGGATCTCATCTTAGGATCCAATAATTCAGGGGCTTATTAGATATCCAATAAGATAGGGGGTTCAGCGGATATCTCATATTCGAACCTCTACTCATCGCAACACCTACCATATGTGTGTGACCCTCTAGGCCCAATATCGAGTTGGCCGTGAGTCATACTTATCAGAACTCTTTCTGACTTAGTGAATTATTATCTCTATAATAATTCACCGAACTCATCGACTGCGGATGTACCAAGCCACTATGCCGCAGCCCCCAAACGATACAGGGGAATCCAATTCTTTGGACCTATCTGTCCTCAGTTACCATGTATCTATAGTCCCTCATCCATCTAATATCCCAGAGACCCTATACCGGGCATGGTACTATCAGGCCCATATGTCTATTCTCGAGTCTTGCTCTTGTCGAATTCTCTCGGAGAACTCTTTTTCTCTCAATCCGAATAACCTTGGCCAAGGATTTATTCAAGCAAGAATACATGGGATATTCTTCTTATGATACTGAGAGCGGATGATCCTCTATTGACACTCAATAGCCCTCGTAAGGTTGGCTACCACTCCCAATAACCAGTTGTAATAGATCTGGAACTTTTCAAACCTATAAGTCCGGTATCAAAAAGTGGAGCACTCATGCAGGACATCCTTGGTGTCTCAAGTCTAAGGACCAGATACACTACTGGGACTACAGAATCGCTGTCTGACGTGAGGTATCAATAACCATCCAACGTTCCATAGGCGAATCAATCGTGAACTCATTCCCAATGAGCCTCGTGACTGCACCTTAGTGTCCCCACACGAGTAGCTATGAGATCAACCACCTCCATCATATGGATGGGTATACAGTACACCAGTCTATCCAGTTATCTCGATGTCCTTCTCGAATAACCTATGATCAGAATAATTTAGGGTCTAGTTGTATTATTAAAAATAGTAATAGTACCATAGGTTGGAATCAAGTAAATTCAAGCTAATAGGCAATAGAAACATACCGAGATACCACAAAGCGAGCGCAGCAAAGCAGCTTTGCTGCCAGGAGTGAAAGTGCCATAAGCATTGGTTTTCTTCCAATAGGTTGTTTGGTTTTTCAGCCTAGTCAGTAGTTGTCCGATCCTAAGCTATGGATTAAGGTCTTTTTGGCATTGGTGGAAGCCCTGGTAGCATCGACTCAATCCTTATTAGCTTTGCAGCTATGTGAGTTTCAAAGCAATCCGGACCGCCTCAAAAGCAGCTCTCTATAGCAGTCAAGTCCTAGTTCCAAGTTCAATCTGATAATAAGTAGCTCAACTCTCTTACGTATTAGGTATTGGTCAACTCTTTCCGGTAGTGTTTTCAGGTCTTGGTAGCATTAGTTCAAAGCCGCTACTTATGACTTATACGCGTATTTCTTCTTCTACTTATGAGTCCAATTACTTATTCCTTGGTTCGGTCTTGTACGCCCTAGTGCGTACTTGCTTCACTTTTTCTTGTTATCAGTGTATCGGTGTTGGGGGGATTTCGGTTAGGCCTATAGAGGGTTAACACCAGTTCTATTTCGATTAACAGCGGTTCTCTATTCTTTATTATAATAAGATAAAGTATTGAGTTTGGGGGTCGCTTGTTAGTTTGCAACAGTATAATGGGAATGTGAGGAAGCAGTGCTAGGGTCAGCTAGTTACTTCAGAATAAGAGAAAGTAATGGCAGGCTCACTCTCGAACTAAAGAGTCAGAGACGGGAAAGGACAGGACAGCTTTGGATTCCGTAGTTATAGCCTTTGCGAAAGCCGTTCTTGTTGGTGTAGTAGCCCATAGATCCTACTTATTCTATTTGACTTGTTTGATTCCTTAGTCATAGCTGAATTCTTGTTTGATGATTTGATTGTGACTTCTTCAATCCCTAGATGCTAGGTCGAGAAAGTAAGTTTAGAGCATAAGTATGAGCGTTATTGGATAAGGTCTTATTGTTACTAGTTCGATTCTCGATTACTGTATTGATTCCTAGAAGCAGTAGTTAGAGCCTTACTAGCTAGATAAGTCATTAATTCCTTATTTGTTGTGTATTGATTATGATTAGTATTAGTCAAAGTCAAAGAAAAGAAGGTAAGCTTCGAGGTAGGTAGTGGATTTCCCTGTTAGTAAAGTAAGTATCTATCCGGGGGCATAGGCATTGAATCAAGGAGTTGAGGAGCAAAGGTAAGGTTTAGAGTTAGTAGTTGATTTCCCAGTTAGTTAAAGTGAAAGAAGCCCTATCCATTAGCAGTGAAAGCCCGAGAAGCACTAGTTACACTGAGAAGCACTCACTAGTTATAGGTTGCAAGCACGTAGAGGCAGACTGATTGCAATTCCGAGTTTCCATTTGAATTATTATTATTATTGGTTTGTACCAGTAGTAGTTGCTGGTAGTATACGTTGATTGAATGACAGGTAGAGTCGTATTGCTTGTGAAAGTGCAAGCGGGCAATCTTCACTGACAAAGAAAGGAGTGTAAGAAAGCAGTCTAAGGCAGTAAGATAGTTAGAATGAAAAAAGCAAATCAAAGAGTAGATAAAGGAATGACAGCCTCAAAGCAGTGAGTTAGTTTCGAGTTCAAGTAGTAGAAGCATTGGTAGCACGGATTTGATCCTGATAATTCGTAGTGAAATCCTGTATTCCTTGTTGGATTCCAAGTAGTACTTATATATAATATAGTTCATTCGATCAGTTCCAGCAGTGTGGAATTACTAGGCGAGTGTTTTAGTCTGATTAAGCTGATAGTCAATCATTGTCAGTATTGGTTCAATTTCCCATTCCCACGCCGATCCGATATCCATCCTTTTACTTGCTAGCTCGATTCCTATTTTCGAGGTTATGTCTTATATTGGGGTGTTCTAGCTTGTTGCCCCAGTAGTCTATTCTTGTATGCCGTATTGGATTCCCCCCTTCTTATTTGAGTCCTTTTAGCACCCCTTAGGAGTGTCTCGGTTGCCTGTTTTAAATTACATAATTACTTGATAGATTACTTTCCTGTCCCGAGTTGGATTATGTTACCGATGAGTCCAATTCTGATTATAAGCTAGTTAAGCCCGGTTTCTTAGTTAAAGTAATAGAAATATGAGTTTGATCCCCTGTCTCCAGTTCGAGTATGATAGGCATTAGTAGCATTACAAGAAGCAGCAATTAAGGTCATAACGAGACTAAGCCTTAAAGTAATAAGTACAAACAAGAACACAAGGGGCAACTAACAAAATATAAGTTAGGAGATTGAGAATCAACCCAAGGAGAGGGAGAGTTCAAGTCAAGAGTAAAGCATGGGAGTTAAGATACAGTAAAGTCAGTGTAGCTAGAGAGCGGAAGAGCAAAGGTAAGACAATAAGTATAAGGTATAAGAAAAGGAATATGACAAGTAAGAGTCGGTGAGGTCAGTTTGATAAACAGCAGTGTCAGTCTCATATGCCCGTGTCGGAGTCCCTAGTTTTGACTTATAGGTCTATTAGGGTGGGGGTACTATATTAGTAGGTTTGTCATTGGTTCGATTCTATTTAGATTCCCTTTATTGTAAGAGAATGTATGTAAGTGCACTGTTTTAGCTTAGGTAGAGTTAAAGCGTGGATAGAGTTTTCAAGTAAGGACATTAGTAATACGAGTTAGAGCGGACAGCCTTTGAGATCAGTAGCTCAATTCCCATATGCCCTATAGTTCAATCGAGTAAGGGATTGAGAAAGAGTAGAAGCAGTTTAGTGGCTTGGTCCGAACACAACAGTAACAATAACTCATATAATATATCTTAATTGGAACAACACTGCCGCAGCACTCTTTTTTTCTCATAAGTGGAGGGACAGGAATCAATCGATCCATTCTTTTAGCTGCTGACCTAGAAGCAGAACCGCCTTGCTTTGATGCTTACTATTCTTATTTACATTCTATAGTTGGAGTTTGGGACTTCCCAATTGAACCTGTGTTCCCCATGTGCGAGTCTTACGCAACTTGCTTTTACTCCGATACACACCCTAACTACTTGTTCTCATCATAACTAGAGAGGTTAATCCAACTGTGCTACTGGCAGGACTACGACTAGTGATAACACGATCCGAACTGCTACTACCAGACTATAGAACCAATCCCAATAAGAGAATAGAAACTACCCTTTGAGACCAATAAGATGTAAGCAAGCTACTCTAAATATCATATAAAAGAACTATGTTATAGGATTACTTAGTTTCCTACCACTCTTAGGCTCTTGTCTTTAATGCCAATGTTTGAGTTAGGGCCTATAGTTTAGTATGTCTTTCCTGGCTCTAGGGCTTACAACCTGGCATCTAAATCTGACTTATTTACATCTAGATCTGATTCCTTTGCTAACAGTAATTGAGCTCAGGCACATAAGGATAGAAACCCTGGCTAACAAGACCTGTACTACTAATAGGGAAATCCACTAAGACTAATAAAGCTTTTGCTACTACCAAGAAGAGTTTAGCTACCTAACTATAGGCCTGCGGCTAGTGCTTCTAGGGCTTCCCTTTGATGGGATAAAAAAGAGACAATAAATAAGGAAGAACTTTTGTATATGAACAAATACTAGTAGGTCGTAACACACAATGGAATTAAACGAAAATCACAATCAAATAGAACACCAAGATTTACATTGAAAACCCCTTCAACGTGAAGGGTAAAAACCACGGGACAAATCAAAGAAAATCTACTATAGAAATAATGAATATATAATTCTCGAATCTCTTGCCCAAAACCCAAGCAACAATCACAAAAGAATAACTGGGATACAAGGATCATGTCACTGTGCACAATATCCAAAACCTCCTCAAGCAATCATAGTAAAAATTCACTGTAGATCTGATCTAACCTGAGATGATAAACTGTTTGGATGAATGAGAATAATTTCTACGTTTTCCTTGACTTCTTTCCTTTTTTTTCTTTTGTTTTTCTACTCTTTTCTCCTCTCTTTGAATCCCCTTTACTGTTGCGAAGTTTCTGCCCTTTGCTGTAGTTTTCTCTTCTTTCTTTTTGCAGCCACCATTAGCCCCTATTTAAACTAGTGTTTAGGTTAAGATAGGGTTTAGGAGGAAAGAGATGGGCTGTGGGTTGATAAAGCCCATATAAGCTGAATTTGGGCTATCAGCCCAACAACCTCCCCCTTCAGCCCATAAGGGAGGCTGTCCCTTTTGCTCCTCAATGTAAATCCATGCCGACCAGCTGTCGGCACATCTCCTGTCTCTCTTTTGGTAAGGTCTTTGTCAACATGTCTGCTCTATTATCATCTGTATGAATTTTCTGAAGTTGCAACTGCTTCTCTTCAAGTACATTTCGAATCTAGTGATATCTGACATCTATATGCTTTGACTTGGAATGAAAAGTTGGGTTCTTACATAAATGGATGGCACTCTGACTGTCACAATACACCACATAGTTTTCCTGTTTCAACTCCAATTCTTGTAAGAATTCTTTCATCCATAACATTTTTTTACAAACCTCTATAGTAGCAATGTATTCTGCCTCTGTGGTGGAGAGAGCAATACACCTTTGCAATCTGGATTATCATGACATAGCTCCCCCTACAAAAGTAAGTACAAAACCTGATGTGGATTTCCTTGTATCAGTATCTCTAGCCATATCTATATCTGTGTAACCCGTTAGCACAAGTGGTCCACCTTTAAAGCTTAAACAAACCTTAGAGCTTCCTCTGAGATATCTCAAGATCCACTTCATTGCTGCCCAGTGCTCTTTGCCTGGATTTGTAAGAAATCTGCTAGTAACACCCACTGCATATGCGATGTCCGGTCTCATACATACCATTGCATATATTAAACTTCCAACTGCTAAAGCATAAAGAACCTTTGCATTTTCTCCTTCTCCTCATCACTTGACGGACTCTGTTCTGAGCACAACTTGAAGTGACCTGAAAGAGGAGAACCAACTGACTTTGCATTGCTCATACTGAATCTTTCTAATACCTTCTCGATATACTTCTCTTGTGATAACCAAATCTTCTTGTTTTTCCTGTCACGAGAAATCTGTATGCCCAGTATTTGCTTTGCTAGCCCCATGTCCTTTATTGCAAAGGACTCACTCAGTTCCTTCTTCAACCTATCAATTGTATACATATCTTTCCCAAGGATAAGCATATCATCAACATAAAGTAAGAGAATAATAAAATCCTCACCAAACCGTTTGATGTATACATAATGATCTGAAGCTATTCTTTTGTATTTATTTTCAATTAAAAATAAATCAAACTTTCTGTACCACTGTCTTGGAGCTTGCTTCAATCCATACAAACTCTTTCTTAACTTGCAGACAAAATTTTCTTTACCTTTGACTTTGAAACCTTCTGGTTGTTTCATATAAATTTCCTCCTCCAAATCACCATGAAGGAAAGCTGTCTTCACATCTAACTGCTCCACCTCCAAGTCTTGGCTAGCAGTAATACCTAGAGCAACACGAATAGAAGACATTTTAACAACAGGAGAAAAAATCTCTTCAAAGTCAATACCTTTCTTTTGACCAAAGCCTTTCATAACCAATCTGGCTTTGTACTTTGGTTGAGAACAATATTCTTGAGTCTTCAACCTGAAAACCCACTTGTTCTTCAAGGCCTTCATTCCCTGTGGAAGTTGCACCAAATCATATGTATGATTTTTTTGTAGAGCATCCATCTCTTCCTACATAGCAACTAGCCACATTTTTTTCTGCTCACTTTCAATTGCTTCCTGGTAACTCTTTGGTTCACCTGAATCAGTAAGCATCACATACTCATCTGTAGAGTATCTTCTGGAAGGCTGACGTTGTCTAGAAGATCTTCTCAACTGAGGTTCTGCAGGAAGCTGCTCCTCAACTTCTTCTTGCTCAACATGTCTTGTAGTTAGATTAACATCTGGTTCTACACTATCTTCCTGCACATCTCCCCCATCACCCTGATATATTGGAGGAATAACTGGGTCCCAATTTGCTAATCCTTTTATAGAAGTCTTGGCTAGTGCCTCCTTCTTCAAATCCTCAAGGGTTTAATTCTCAAAGAAGATAACATCTTTGCTTCTAAACACCTTCTACTTTTCTGGATCCCAAAGCCTGTAACCAAATTGATCATGTGAGTATCCAAGAAAAATATATTCTTTTGTCTTACCATCCAACTTGGACCTTTCATTATCTAGAACAGGAACATGTGCAAATGCACGATAACCAAACACTCTCAAATGCCTATAGGAAACATCTTTTCCTGACCATACATGCTCTGCAACATCAGCACCTAGGGCTGTACAGGGAGATAAGTTGATCACATCAACTGTAGTCCTCAAAGCCTCATCCCAAAACCTTTTGGGTAGCTTTGCTTGTGAAAATATACATTTGATCTTTTCCATGATAGTGCGGTTCATCCTCTCTGTGATTACATTATGCTGAAGTGTACCAGGAATTATCATCTCATGTTGAATGTCATGTGACCTGCAATAATCATCAAACAATCCTGTATACTCACCACCATTATCTGATCTTATGCATTTCAATTATCTTTCTGTCTCCCTTTTAACTCTGGCATGAAACTCTTTGAATACACCAATAATTTGATCTTTGGTCTTCAAAGCATAGGCCCAAATTTTTCTGGAAAAGTCATCTTAAAAGTAACAAAATAAAGTGCACCACTGATGCCAGGAACATTAGTAGAACCACTAGGAGATTTTGTCCTCAAAGGACCACATATATCTGTATAAACACGGTCCAAGGCATGCATTTTTCTAGACAAAGCAGGACTAGCAAATGAAACTCTATATTATTTACCAGCTAAACAATCAATACAACGGTTCAGACGTATACCTCTGAGGTCAGGCAATACATCTCTCTTGGAAAGAGCTTGCAGTCCCTTCTCGCTCATGTGTCCCAATCGCCTATGCCACAACTCCATGCTGAAGTCTTTCTGTCAGAGCATTGGGTTGTTCACCACAAACTTTGGCTCAGAATCTGCATGTACAAAGTATGACATTTCTTTCCACTAGCTATAACAAGAGAACCCTTACTGAGTTTCCATTGCCCTTTGTGAAACCTACTATCATAATCTTCATCATCTAGTCTTCCAACTGAGATTAAATTCAGCCTCAAGTCAACCACATGCCTCACATCCTTAAGCACTAACTTGCATCCAAGATTAGTCTCTATATAGATGTCACCCATGCCAATGATGTTTGTTGTGCCATGGTTGCCCATCTTGATAACACCAAAATTTTCAAACCTATAGTTAACAAAGAACTCCCTCCATGGTGTAGCATGATAAGAAGCTCCTATGTCAATTATCTACTCGAGATCCTGATACACACAAGAAAAAATATCATCAGAAAGGGACAAAATCAAATAATCACCAACCTGCACTATAGCTGTGGTATTCTCTTTTGACTCTGTAGACTCCACTTCTTTTCCCTTTTTCTTGCTCTTCTTAGGTCGCTTACATTGATTCTTATAATGTCCTTTCTCACCACAGTTATAGCAAACAATATCTTTCTTTGATCTTGACTTGCTTCTACCTATGCATGAACTACTTCTATCTTTAGACCTTGACCTTCCTCCGTTCTCTGAGATAAGTGTCTGTGAATCAATCTGAGACACTATTGAGTTCTTTCTTCTCAACTCCTTATTCAACAAATTGCTTGTTACTTGACTCATGGTAACAATACCATCTGGTAAAGAATTACTAAGGGAAACCACCAGTGTCTCCCAATTTTCTGGCAATGAACTGAGAAGTAACAATGCCTGCAACTCATCATCAAGAGACATTTCCATAGAAGATAACTGGTTAGTAATACTCTGAATTTCATTCAAATGCTCAGCAATAGAAGCACCCTCTTTATATTTCAGGTTCATAAGTTTTCTAATCAAAAAAGCTTTGTTGCCAACTGTTTTTCTTTCATAGAGACCTTCCAACTTTTTCCAAAGAGAATATGTAGAACTTTCAGTAAAAACATGGTGAAAGACACTATCATCGAGCCACTGTCGAATAAACCCAATCGTTTTTCGATCTAATCTCTTCCACTCATCATCCGTCATAGTTATGGGTTTTTCACTATCCCCTTGCAAAGGTCCATACAAATATTTGTAATATAAGAGATCTTCCATTCTTGGTTTCTATATCATCCAATTGTTTCTGTTCAAACTAATCATGCGAGAAACACTACCAGCCTCCATATTCAAACACAAAAATTAAATCACCAAAACCTTACTCTGATACCAGTTGATGGGATAAAAAAGAGGTAACAAACAAGGAAGAACTTTTGTATATGAATAAATACTAGCAAGCCGTAACACACAGCGAAATTAAACGAAAATCATAATCAAATAGAACACCAAGATTTACGTGGAAAACCCCTTCAACGTGAAGGGTAAAAACCATAGGGCAAATCAGAGAAAATCCATTATAAAAATAATGAATATATAATTCTCGAATCTCTTGCCCAAAATCGAAGCAACAATCACAGGAGAATAACTAGGATACAAGGATCACGTCACTGTGCACAATATCCAAAACCTCCCCAAGCAATCACAGTAAAAATTCACTATAGATCTTATCTAACCTGAGATGAGAAACTATTTGGATGAATGAGAACAATTTCTGCGTTTTTCTTGACTTCTTTCCTTTCTTTTTCTCTTGTTTTTCTACCCTTTTCTCCTCTTTTTGAATCCCCTCTACTGCTACGAAGTTTCTGCCCTTTGTTGCAGTTTTCTCCGCTTTCTTTTCGTAACCACTATTAGCCCCTATTTAAACTAGTGTTTAGGTTAAGATAGGATTTAGGAGAAAAGAGATGTGTTGTAGGTTGATAAAGCTCATATGGGCTGAATTTGGGCTGTCAGCCCAACACCCTTAAGGCTAAATTCACACTGCCACCCCTACTCTCCGGTCTACTAGGCTGACTTAAAACCCTAAGTCTTCTGTATTGAGCCACAGAGCAAAAGGGGAGAGTTATAACCAAAAATAAGGCCTGCTACCGATGTTTTCAATCTAATGGGTGTATATGTATAGTTGCACTCCTGCGTTCTAGTAGTAAGGTTGCAAGCGAGTAAGTCCAATATTGCCAATAATAGGAATCAAAGGAAATAGCGTGAGTTTAACCGATACTAAGTAGAATACGATTGACTAATCAGAATTTAGTTAACATATGATAATGATGTTTACTTCACACTGGCACCATAGCTCCTCCGTTCAATGAGAATAAAAAATATCTTCTTTTATACAAAAACGGAAATAGAACTTGCTTCTGTTGAGTCTAGTTCCGCTAATAAAATACTCTAAAATACCAATCAATACTACATACATGAAAAGAATAATCAATCAAATTATATCTTATCTTATTAAGGATAAAGTAACTACGAAACTACTAGTATTTCTTCTGGGTGCGAATAGCTTCCCACAAACACATATAAGTATTAATAGAATACCAGACAGGTTTCATCTATAAGAGCAAGAGCATCTGTTTGTATTCGCCTAGTTCGAGTGTAATCTAATCGTATCTAGAAGCCGAAGAAAATCTCTTTAAGAATGAATACCCACTGTTTCAGGTCACCTCGCTTCACTTCACTTTCAACTACACTTGATACTGGGATTAGGATAACCACTGAACTTAGGACTAAACTCGACCGATAAGTATATAAGTATAAGATAAGTATTAGAATAAAGGTATGCTGTTTGATCCGTAGAGCAAGAGGCTAGGCAGAAGCACTAACTGAGTAGAGCATGCAGTTCATAATTACTTTACTTCGGATCAAGACTCAGGGCTAAAGGTGTAGAGATCTAAGGGCTCTTCAATTTGGTTTGTTGACTTCGGATCAACTGTAAATTCAGTATTGACTCCCATCCCCGGAAGAGCAAGAGGCAGACAGCATAAGTTCAATTCCTATAATTATAATATAATATAGAATGAATTTATATGGCTTTTCTTATCCCACACTCAGTCACTCAACCACTGCTATCAGGCAAGCTACTCTATAAGTCACTCAACCACTGCTATCAGGCAAGCTACTCTGTTTCGAGTTCAATTATGACTTTAATTTAAGAGC
This sequence comes from Musa beccarii, assembly GCA_024322285.1. NCBI lineage: Eukaryota > Viridiplantae > Streptophyta > Magnoliopsida > Zingiberales > Musaceae > Musa > Musa beccarii. The sequence goes on from CM044394.1 coordinate 40,710,042, forward strand.
ACATGGGGTTTAAACCTATGAATTGAAGCTGCGCCTATAAGAGTCAAAGTGTAAGAGCTCCCATATGTCCTGAGAAAGTGTTCCTTCTATCTTGAACCTTACACCAGCATTGGATTCATTCTATTAAGAGTCAAAGTCAGAGCTCCCATATATGTCTTCGTGTTCCTTCTATCTTGCTTTAACCTTACACCAGCAGCATTGGATTCATTAAGAGATTTTGTGTATCAGCCCTAAGGGAATTGCCTCTCTCTTATGTTTGTTTATTTACTGGTTACATAGTTTATCCTGTATTAACTAGGTTAAGATGAACCTCTCTCTCTTGAATACTTTTATTGAGAAGTGGTACCAACTACCAAATTGAACATGGATTAGTAACTCCTTTCTTTATAATATGGATTAAAGTGGATTCTCCTTTCTCCTGCTAAAAACATAAGATTAGATACCTTCGATTGAATCTTATTATTTCAAGGCGCCGTCAAGCGTGAGATAGGGGAGGTAGTTTTCATATTATTGGACTACAGGGTCCTTGGAAGGAAGGGCTTTTGCTTTGCAACTATCGATAGAGCCGGGAGCAGAGAATCTCCAGGTAACAGTGTTCGGGTTGTCATAATGTGCATGGAATGCATCATGGACTTTATTAGACACACCCCGCTTTGAGCTGATCTTTTCTTTCGTTCGAGTAGCTCTAGTTGGATTTCATCCCGATAGTGGCATCGTCTAACTAAACATAAGAGCATGCCAGCTTTTCTTCTTTCACTTTGCTCTACTTATGAGTTTAGGCAGAGCGTGTTCTCATCTCCGCATGGATGGTTTCTTAATTCTTAAAGAAGGATTCGTGATAAGCCACCCTTTCTTTCTCAGGTATTTAATGGTACCAGAGCAGTGACGTCAACTTCGCACACACTTTTCTCAGATCATTAAAGACAAGACTTCTATTCGATTTCTATTCTATTATAAGTCACTTTTGTATCATAAGCGGTGAACAAGGAATACAGGTGGTTCGTGTTTTCTGTGTTCAATCGAAATTCTATGGGTGTTAAGTCAACAGTCAATTCTAAAGCTATCGAAAATAATGCATTGGATGGATGCCCGGGCATTGAGAAGGAAGGACGCTTTCAAAGGCGAAAGGCCATGGGGAGAGAGAGCGTCTGTGATCCATGGATCTCCGATCGGGAAACCATATCCAAGCTCCGTGGCTAGTCTGCGCTCTTTGGACTTTTCAAACTTAGCGAACTGAAACATCTCAGTAGCTAAAGGAAGGAAAATCAACCGAGACCCCGTTAGTAGCGGCGAGCGAGAGCGGAACAAGGGTTTTAATCAAAAAGCAGTTTCATTCCATTGGATTTCAATTGGATGATGGAAAAACCAGCTAGCGACAAGCGTAGGCAGTCTTGCCTTACCACGCCCTACAGAGTTGTACAAAGTCAGCAATAGCTTTGGGGCGCAAGCGTAGGCAACACAGGACTTACGGGGTGGGGCGCGCGGTGAACTTGTTTCATAAATGGTTGGAAGATCTGGCCAAAGAAGGTGATAGCCCCGTTCATTCGTTCCCATGGTTCGATCCTTCCCAGTAAAACGCGGCGTGTTCTAATGATGATCGCTTTTACGCGAGAAAGGGGGACCACCCTCTAAGCCTAAGTATTCGTCAATGACCAATAGCACCGTGAGGAAAATGTGAAAAGAACCCCAATCGGGGAGTGCAATAGATAACCTGAGATCCGATGCGAACAATCAGTCGAAGGAGCAGAGCGCACTCACTCTAACGGCGTACCTTTTGCATGATGGGTCAGTGAGGAAATGGGAACAGCGGCTTAAGCCATTAGGTGTAGGCGCTTTCAAGAGATATAAGATTTACGTTCTTCTTGTTTGACCCGAAACCGATCGATCTAGCGGGGATGACTTGTTGCTAGGGGTGAAAGGCCAACCAAGATCGGATATAGCTGGTTTTCCGCGAAATCTATTTCAGTAGAGCGTATGATGTCGATGGCCCGAGGTAGAGCACTCAATGGGCTAGGGTGGCCCCGCCTTACCAACCCCAGGGAACCTCCGAATACAGGCCGTCATCGTTTGTACAGACAGACTTCTTGGGTGCTAAGATCCAAAGTCGAGAGGGAAACAGCCCAGATCGTACGCTAAGGTCCCTAAGCAATCACTTAGTGGAAAAGGAAGTGATCGAGCGATGACAACCAGGAGGTGGGCTTGGAAGCAGCCATCCTTTGAAGAAAGCGTTATAGCTCACTGGTCTAGCTCCATAGCACCGAAAATGTCTCCGGGCTCAAGTGATTCACCGAAGCGACGAGACCTTGAAAAAAGCAGCCTTTCAAGTTTCAGTAGCGGGACGTTCTGTCAATCGAAGAAGGGTTTTGGTGACAACACCTGGAGATATCAGAAGTGAGAATGCTGACATGAGTAACACAAAATCCTGTGAAAAACATGATCGCCTGCCAGTGAAAGGCTTTCTGCGTTCAGTCAATCTAGTGAATCGGTCCCTAAGGAACCTCCGAAAGGGCAGCCGTCCGTGTTGAAATGAATTGAAAAGAATAATGGATTGATCAATGCAGCTTGACAAAGCTTTATTTATACATAGGAAGAGAGGAGGAAGAGAGGATTTTCCTCAATCTCACCGAGATTTCCTCATGCGGTTGAGGAAATCTTATCTATTAACATGCCCCTCGCAAGATCAAGATCAAGGACACCGATCTTGGACCGATGTAATGAAAATAATTTGGCGAGAGACTTCGTAAGTGAGTCACGCTAGTTGATCTGTTGTATGCGTGAGAAACACGTAGTTGATGTTTGATAACTTGATCTCGTACGAAGTGGAAGTCAATGGCAATATGCTTCATGCGTGAGTGAAATACTGGATTGGCACATAAATAGGTAGCTCCAATATTATCGCAGATATTGTAGGAGGGCAGTAGAGTTGACGCGTTGAGTTCTTGAGCGATTTGTGATCCAATTTATTTCAAGAGTAGCCATGGCAATGGCACGGATTCGGGCCGATTGTGGATCGGGCAACTGTCTTTTGTTTCTTAGAACTCCAACGATTGGATTAGCTCCAAGAAATATAATATGCCAGACGTGGATGTTCTATCATCATAATTTCTGCCCAATCAACATCAGCAAAGGCATGAAGTTGAAGCGAGGTGTGTTTGCGGAAAAAGAGACCATGATTTAGAGTCCCCTTAAGATATCGCAAAATTCGTTTGACCGCAGACCAATGTATTGTAGATGGTCGATGCATGAATTGTGACAATTTATTCGATCGAAATGAAACGTCTGGGCGTATGAGAGCCAAGTATTGTAAGGAGCCAAGTACTTGCCGGTATTGAGTAGAGTCCAGTAGCGAGGACTTCCATCACAAAGTTTCGATGACTCACTAGTAGAGAGGGAGTGGCAACCTCTTTAGCATCCTGCATATTTGTCTTTGATAATAAATCTTGAATATACTTTCTGTGATAGAAAAAGACTGAAGAGGTGAATGTAGCTTCCACTCCTAGAAAGTAGCTCAAGGTACCTAGATCTTTGAGAGAGAACCGAATGGCTAGTTGCTTTAAGAATGTCTGGATTTCCAAAAGATTATTTCCTGTGACAACAATATCATCTACATACACCAAAAGATATATAGTGTTTTCATGATGTTGTCGTAGGAATAACGAGGTATCAGATTTGGAATTGAGAAAACCCATTGATGTTAAAAATGTGCCAAGTTCATTATACCAGGCTCTTGGAGCTTGACGAAGTCCATAAATAGCCTTTTTTAGTTTGCAGACATGCCTTGGATATTGTGGATGAACAAAGCCAGGGGGTTGCTGCATGAAGACATCTTCAGATAGAGTCCCCTGTAAAAAGGCATTGTTAACATCCAATTGTCGTATATGCCAGCCTTTTGAGATAGCCAAGCTCAAGATAAGCCGTATTGTTGTTGGTTTGACAACTGGGCTGAATGTCTCTGTGAAGTCAACACCAGGTCGTTGATGAAACCCTTTGGCAACTAGACGTGCTTTATATCTAGCAATAGATCCATCTGGGTTCCGCTTAATTCGAAAGACCCATTTACACCGATGATGTTTTGTGTGTGAGAAGAGGGAACTAAGGTCCATGTAGAGTTATGAAGAAGAGCATCATATTCTTCACACATTGCTTTTACGCTTGTGTGTGAGATTTTTGCGCTTGATTAATTGTGGTGGGTTCATGACTTCAAGGAAGAGTTTGTTGTGGCATGTAGATCAAGAACTTGACGTGGTTTAACAATACCACTTTTGGAGCGTGTTATCATATGATGACTAGGAGCTACGTGAAGTGGTAGGTTGAGTTGTTGGCATAGTCGGTGGTGAGGCATTGAGATCAAGTGGACTATCTTACTTCAACTTTTGATGATGTGGTGAGGGTATTGGTGAAGAGGGATTGGAGGGATAGGTAGGAGGTGTTGAGCAGGAGGAGTGTCGACCATGAGGGTTAGGATTGGATGGTGTTGTGGGAGGTTCATGTGACGGGGTTGAGGAGATGCTCAGTGATGTGTGTTTGTCGGAGTAGCTTGCATGGTAGAGTACTCATGATTTTGAAAAGGAAAAGAAGACTCCACAAAAATAACATGACGTGTGTGAAAGACTTTTTGGGTGTGTGGCTCATAGCAACGAAAAGCATTATATTCAAGAGAGTATCCAATAAAAATACAGGGCTTAGATCGCGGTGTAAGCTTATGTGAGGCATAAGGACGTAGCACGGATAACATAGACAACCAAAACTTTGAGTTTGTGAAAGTTTGGAGGCTTGTGGAATAGTTTCTCAAATGGTGACTTGTATTGTAAGATGGAGTGAGCAAACGATTAATGAGATAAGCGGCAAAAATGTCGCTCTGACCTCGACTTCTGCTTCAACACGGTGGCCTCAAATAGTTAATCTCACAACTACCCGATGATTAGTCAACCCAATCTGGATTGTGGACTGGTGCATCACATCACATCACCTCGACCTTGGACAAGTTCAAGGCCGGAGGTGATGTGGCTTAATGACTAGTCATCGAGTAGTTGTGAGATTGGCTTGAGGCCACCGTGTTGAGCAGAAGTCGAGGTCGAGAGGCATGCACTTTCCGAGTGCCCGATCTTATCACACAACCGAGATGATTCGCGATGGCGTCAGTCGAGGGACGCAAGTCCGATGATTATAGGGGATATCACCTTGATAATGTGGATGAAAGGGATTTGGTGTGGAACCCATAAGGTCGAGGCGGCTTTGTCGGACCTTGATTGACACGCTTATTGTATTGGTTACTCTTTCTCTTGGATTTATGACCGACTTGAGTGTGATAGTTGGTCCGGGCCGATCATCGCGCTTCAAATATGTCTCGTAGTCGGTCAACTTGTCATAGAGTTCTTCAAATGATATTGGAGAATCACGTGCTCGAATTGCGGGCCGCCAATTCTTTTGTATTCGCCCCTAAGCCATTAAGGGTATGAACGAGGACTTCTTCTTAATCGAGGGAATGACCTATCAAAGTTAAGTCATCGATGATCACTTTGATATTTTGTAAGTAATCAGCAATAGTACTTCCCTCTTGTTTCACTTTCATCGATCGATAAGAGTCCGAGCATGCGAGTACGCGAGCGATTTGCCAATGTTGTTTGACTTGGACCATGCTTCTTGCAGCATCATACATGAAGATATTAGTGGGGCGACGGACCCGGCGGACTTTAAGCTTGAATGGCTTGGAGGATGAGACGATCTTGACGTAACCACAGTTTGTGAGTGGATTTGGTATGGGACTAGATCCTCCTGGGTCGTTGAGCACTGTGCGACAATGGAGAGAGCCGTCGATGTAACCTATAAGGTCATATCCAAATAGAAGATTAGAAAATTGAGCACGCCAAGATGCATAATTTCCGCTTTTGGATAACTTGAAAGGAATGAGTGCCGCAAAGATTGATAGTGATGAGGCTTGGAGATTGAGAAATGCTATTGTTCCTCTTGAGGGACAATGACGGAGTATAGAAAGTAGATGATGAAGTCATTTGATGATACGATGGCGTCGGCTTCGATGGGTCGTAAGGAGAAGGAAACCACGCCACCCCGCCCGATTTGCTTTATGCGAGAATGGGCGTCGAAGACTCAACCAGGCAGATCGCAGATTCGATGGAGTTCGCGACATAGGAGATCGATGGCGCTATCTGTTTGGCGTCGTCTACAGCGCGCACGCCAAGGCGGCGGTTTGAAGAAGCGCAGATCAATGGTCGTCGAGGATCCTCCGGATGCTAGAAAGCCGCCTGCCTACGCTGCCCCCTCACCTGCTGGTGGAAGCAGAGAATGCTCTGCCTCCGTCGAGAAAGAAGCTGGCAGAGGTGGTGGCCGCGCCTCGCCTCACTTCCCTGTTGTTGGTCGGCGCGAGAGAGTGTTGCGAGCTCTCTCTGGGAAAAATGGGAAAGGATTCCCTTGCCTCTGTTTCCCACCCCACCGCCACTCCTTGATTCCAACGCGGCGTGAGAGTGCTCGCCTCGCCGAGAAAAAAGGGTCGGGCTGATGGAAGCTTCGAGATGCGGCCATCGGGCGGCGATCTCGCAGATGCGGTGGATGCAGATCCGCACGAAGGTAATTTGGTGCAGAGAGTGCTCGCCTCTGCCGAGAAAAAGTGGCAGCGGTGGTGGACGACGCCGCCGAGAGCTTGCTGCGGCCGGGCGGCGATCTCGCAGATCTGGCAGATGCTGAATCCGCACGAAGGTAGGGCTGGTAGTCGAGGCCGGATCGAGAGGATGTCCGCCGCTGGGGGGAAAAAACAGTCGCAGGCGCTCGACCTTTGTTGTAACAATTGAAAGGAGGCAACGGTCGCTCGGGGAAGCAGAAAACAGATCGAAGGTGGAGCAAGTTCTGCTAATTGTTAATGTTGGGACATGCCAAGGTGGAGATTTGTTAGTTTGGCAAGTCCTTTAGTCCCACATCGGGAAAATCAGATTGGTTATCTCCTATTGCAGCTATAAAAAGGGGTCTAAGCTTTCTAGGTAGATGCACCACAGGCACCACAAGAAAAGCCGCTTTGGATTTAATTTCATTAAGTCCATATTAAACTTTTGGGCTTTTCTTGTTTAGTAGTTTCAGGTGCTTTATGGCCTAGGAATAATTTCCTAAGGCATTTGTAATTGTCTCATTTTTAGTAAAGATTTGCTCCTCCTTTCGTCCGTGGACGTAGGTCAATTGATCGAACCACGTAAATTCGGTTTCCCTGTTTCTTTTATTCTTTTCTGTTTATTGTCTTTATTGGGTTGCCAAATTACCCTGTGGTAATTTCCTGGGGCCAGCTCTAACAAATCTGTATCGAGCCTGGTTTTGGGATCTTTTGGCAACAATGACAATAACAAAGATTGTTGTTGAGAAATTCGAAGAAATGTCAACTTCAAAAGATGTGGCAGCTCAAGATGGAGGCTATTCTGGTTCAAGACGGAGTTGATTTGGCACTACAGGGAGAGAAAATTCCAGATGGCATGTCAGAGGAAGATTTTGCAGGTATGGATAAGAAGGCTCGATCTATCATTATTCTAAATCTCTCTGACGAGGTTTTACGGGAGGTAGCTACGGAGACTACGGCTAAGAGCATGTGGGATAAGCTTAAAGCCTTGTATATGAAGAGGACAGTGGAGAACCGTCTCTACTTGAAGCAGAGTTTGTATATGCTTCGGATGAGTGAAGGTACATCTATAATCTCACATCTTGATAAATTTGATTCTTTAGTTATGGATTTGGAGAATATAGATGCAAAGATTGATGATGAGGATAAGGCCCTATTACTTTTGTGTTCTCTCCCCCAATCTTTTAAGTATTTCCGTGATACAATGATTTATGGAAAAGAAACAATTTCGTATCAGGAAATTAAATCTGCATTAAAATCTAAGGAGCAGATTGATAGGGATATCACTAGGGAGAATAGAGGAAATCAGGCCGAGGGTCTGGTTGTCAGGGGTAGAACTGATAAAAGAGAATTTGTCAGTAGTAGATCTAAATCCAGATATAGAAATTTGGAGTGAGATATTGTCATAAATGGGGCACATTAAGGTGATTGCTTTAAATTGAAAAATAAATTAAAGCAAATGGAAAAATTGTTGAGAAACTCTTGAGTCATTGAAGCTAATGTTGCAGATGATGAGAATTTTGGAAATATTTTCTTTGCTCTGATGTGGGACAAGGTCTAAAAATGAATGGATTTTAGATTTGGGTTGTTCTTATCACATGTGTCCCAGTAAGGAATTTGTTTTCCACATATGAATCTTGTAATGGTGGAATTGTTTTGATGGGCAATAATGCTGCGTGTGATGTTATTGGTAAAGGCACAATCCGAATTAAAATGCATGATGGTATTGTGAGGACACTCACTAATGTTAGACATGTTCCTGATTTGAAAAAGAATCTCATCTCTTTAGACACCCTAGAGGCTCTTGGGTGCAAATACACAGTTGAAGGTGGAGTTATGAAAGTTTCTAGAAATGCCTTTGTTGTTATGAAAGCTTGTAGGTCTAGTAGCTTGTATATTTTGCAGGGAACTACTGTCATAGGATCAGTTGCAGTCTCGTCATCATCATTATCTGATTCTGACATCACCAAATTATGGCATATGCGTTTGGGTCATATGAGTGAAAAAGGTTTGAGTATATTGAGCAAAAGATGTCTTCTTTGCGGACAGAATACTGGGCCACTAGATTTTTGTGAACATTGCATTTTTGGAAAGCAGAAAAGAGTCAGCTTCTATTCTCCGGCAATTCACAAAACAAAAGGTACTCTTGACTATATTCATTCAGACCTTTGGGGTCCAGCTCATGTTTAGTCTAAGGATGGGGCCAGGTATATATTGACTTTCATTGATGATTATTCCAGGAAAGTTTGGGTTTATTTTCTGAAGCATAAAAATAATATTTTTCTAACCTTTAAACAATGGAAGGCTTTGATTGAGAAGCAAACAGGTAAACAGATTAAGCGGCTTCAAACAGATAATGGTATGGAATTTTGTGAAGGTGACTTTGATGAATTCTACAAAAATGAAGGAATTGTTCTAAGCATCGCCTTTGATTAGGATGACGCCTCAACAAAATGATGTGGCCGAACGTATGAACAGAACACTCTTAGAAAGAGCAAGGTGTATGATCTCAAATGCAGGGTTGACAAAGGACTTTTGAGCAGAGGCGATTAATATGGCCTGTTACGTTGTCAACCGTGCTCCTTCTGCAGTACTTAATTTTAAAACTCCAGAGGAAGTTTGGTTAGGTACTCCTGCTGATTATTCTGATTTTAAAATCTTTGGGTGTCCAAAGATACATGCATGTAAATGAAGGAAAATTAGAACCTCGAGCTAAAAAGTATATTTTCCTTGGGTATGCTTCCGGGGTGAAAGGATATAGATTATGGTGTCCTGATCCCAAATCCCCAAAATTTATAATCAGTAGAGATGTTATTTTTGATGAATTGTCTATGTTATCTTCCAAAGAGGAATCTACTAGTTGTACAAATGATAGTGCGCAGAAGCAAGTGGAGCTTGAGATTGGTAGTTCTGAATCTCTTCAGTCAAACTCTTCTATTCAAAGAATGCCAGTAGACAGTCCCGAGCCTACTAATGAAGATAATCCAGAAGAAGAGCAATATTCCATAGCCAAGGATAGACCACGGAGAAATATTCGACCACCACAAAGATATGCAAATTTAGTTGCATATGCTTTGTCTGTTGCAGAAGAAACAGGTGGAGTTGCTGAGCCTACTACCTACTCAGATACAATTTCTTGTGATGATTCCGCTAAGTGGTTGATTATGATGCTTACGAAGCCTCCTCCAGTTTATAAGTTCAAGCAATGCTTGGACTTGGTTGGTATTCATTGTTGGTGATTGCCCGTTGGGGCTTTTGTGAAGAAGGTGGAGCAAGTTCTGCTAATTGTTAATGTTGGGACATGCCAAGGTGGAGATTTGTTAGTTTGGCAAGTCCTTTAGTC